>JANAVB010028672.1:0-48828 GCA_029216955.1 Iris pallida
TTGAACATTAAATGAAGAAGAGATCTTATTGGGTACCAGGTCTGGTAAACCCTATTACGGGAATACCCAGAAAATCAGGAAACTCCAGCTTCATCTTCCACTCCTGGCACGCCTCCTGAAACTCAACCACTTCATCTTCAACTAATCCAACTCCTCTCCTGCTAAACCAGCAGTTACTGATAAAGGGAAACAACCGATTCGTTTCGATAAAGCTCTCAAAAAGTCCACTTCTCTCGGACTTGAGAAGCCGTATAACTTTGACATACTGGCTCAACTGGCCAATACTCCTGCCAGATTGTCAATATTCGAGCTCTTGGTCTCTCTAAGGAAACTCGAGAGACGTTAAGTGAAGCTTTGTTGCAGGCAGAAAATTGTCTTGAAATTCTGAAGAAGCCGGAGAAAGAGCCTCTCTTGTCTCCATTGTCATAGTGTGTTGGAATTAATTCCAAATATTACCTTCACGCAAGATGACATGCTCCTGGAAGATATCGACATGATCCCTTGTATTTACAGGGTACGTTGATACCATGAAGGTCGATCGTATCCTGATAGATCCAGGCTCTTGCACTCAGCATTATGCCTAAAACAATGTTAGATGCTTTGAAAATTCCCGTACGCAGTCTTACTGGCACAATCACTACTATTTTGGGGTTCAATCAAGAGAAGTGAACCTCTGGGCAAGATTCGCCTAAAATTCCAAATAGGCAATCTTCGTACAAAGGTTACCTTTTACATCATTGATAACCATGGTTGTTCCTACAATGCTCTTCTGGGAAGACCATTCCTTCATGAGCATAATATTGTGCCATCAACTCTTCATCAATGTTTAATATGTGATGACAAAGGAGAAGTCCAAAAGAAGTTGCGATCTCTATCCTTTCAAGGGCGTCGAAGCATACTGCAACGATGCTCGCATGTACAAAGACGAGTTCATGAAAGTTGTCTTGGCTTTAGACATGAAGAAGAGCAGGGAATTGAATCTCAAGACACTCTTGTAATTCCTATTAAAGGGCGCGTCTCTCAACCTCTTCTTTTGAACCACTAACCATCTATCTTCCTCCTAGCAAAAAGGAACAAGAACCAAAGTCACAGGATACTCTTGGATTCCTGTCAAAGGGCGCATCTCTAAGCCCTCGCATGCTGAACCACTGGTCATTCGACTTCCTGCCAAGAAGACAATTTCTATGACTGACCAAGGAAAAAGGGAGCCACCTCTTCTGAGCCATTTGTATCGACCTTCGTCGTAACAAGCTTTCTTCCTCTTCGTCTTCTTCTCCCCTCTTGTTATCAATTTGACTAAGCCTGCTAAGGCTAAAGGTCCTACTGTAAACACTGTGTAATATCAATAAGATGCATCTCTTTACAGTATACTGATGTGTTATTATGCTGATGTTACTTAAATATGTTAGATAGGTTGAAGCCACTCACAATTGAAGTTGTACAATCTTACCAAACGATGTATCATTGGAATCAACGGATAGTTCATACTTTATAGTTCCTGCTCGAAAAGCTGACGAAGTCCAATAATCTTTATTAGAGGACCAGAACAAAGTTTTTTATACCGAAGACTGCAAAAACGATGACACGGGACATTTACAACTCCGTCGTTAAGCACTCAGTCTAAAGAGATCATCCGTAAAATGGGATATGATTTCAAGAGTGGACTCAAACTATGGAAGAGGGGACGAACTCTATTCATGTTACTAGCAAGAGGAATAAGCTCGGCCTTGGTTATGTATTTACATTTCCTACTATGGTACAGCTCCTAAAATTATGAATTGATGATGATGAACGCACTGTTTCATCTGATACAGTTTCATGGGATTCTGCACTAGCATGGTCACGTACTCGTATTGCCATATCCTCCAACATGGTCTCAGTTGAATTTCCAGATATCAACAACGATGCTACTGATGAGAACTTCGAAGAAAGCCCTGAAACTGATCCTTGGGTACAAAAGATGGACAATCAGTGGAAGCTCCAGTTTAAAAACGGAGAACCACTACTGAAGATCAACTAATCCAGATTGATAGGAGGAGAAAACGGTATATCCCGTCCTATATTCATTAGTAAGAATCTCCCGAAGATGATAAGCAGGAGTTGATTCTTCTCATTCGCGAATATATTGATGTCTTTGCTTGGAGTTACGAAGACATGCAGGTTTAGATCCCAAAATTGCTACGCACAAGCTGAATATATTACCTAATGCGAAACCTGTTAAACAACAACAACGGCGCTTCAAACCTGAAATGATGGATGCAATTGATGAAGAAGTTCGAAAGCTCATCGCTTGTGGCTTTATTGTGAAGAGCAACATCAGACTGGGTGCTAATGTTGTTCCAGTTTGAAGAAGACTGGGAAAATCAGAGTCTGCATTGATTTCGGGATTGAACGACGCTTGTCCAAAGGATGAGTTTCCCCTCCCAATCACTGATGTCATGATGACATACCTGTGGGTTCGAGAGGTTATTTTATGGATGGATTCTGGATATAATCAAATCAAGATGAATCCTGACGATGAAAAAGCTACTTCTTTTCGTACTCCTCGAGGAGTTTATTGCTACACTGTGATGCCATTTGGTCTCAAGAACGCCGGTGCACTTATCAACGAGCCATGAGCACTATCTTTCGAGATCATTGAGAAAGACTGTTGAATGCTATGTTGACGACATTGCTGTCAAAAGCCGTCTGAAAGAAGATCACATTCAAGACTTGAGAACTATCTTCAATCTTATGCGCCAACATCACTCAAAATGAATCCCACCAAGTCATTCTTGGGTGTCTCTAATGGTAAATTTCTCGACTTTGTTATTACCTCTAAAGGTATACACGTAGATCCTGAGAAAATTAAAGCCATTCAAGAGATGCGTCTCCACGCAACCTAAAAGAGCTACGAGGATTTCAAGGTCGACTTGCGTACATCAGGAGATTCATTTCGAATTTATCTGGACGATGCAGCCGTTTACACAACTCATGAAGAAAGGTGTATCTTTCGTTGGACCGAAGAATGTCAACAAGCATTTGATGAATAAAACAATATCTTATGAGCCACCAGTCTTGGTGCCACCAATCTCCGGCATACCTTTCTAATGTATGTCAGAGCAATGGATCACTCTTGGGGCTTTACTTGCCCAAAGAACAAAGAAGGACATGAACAGGCTATCTACTATCTCTCGTACTATGATCGGGGCCGAACTCGATATAGCATGGTGAGAAAGAATGTTTAGCCTTAAGTTCGCTGACAAAAGACAAGACACTATATAATTGGTCAAAATCCATGTCATCTCCCGAATTAAACCCTCTACGGGTACTCATGAAGAAGCCCAGCACTCTCAATTCAAGGCTGGCTACATGGGCTATCTTACTTGCCCAATACGACATGATTTACGTACCTCAAAAGTCAGTTAAAGGACAAGCCCTTGCTGATTCTTAGCTGCTCATCCTGTTTCTGAGACTTCTAAACTCTACGACGAGATTCCTGATGAGACGCTCGAAACAAATCTGATCTCGAAAGAATTTCCCACATGGCGTCTATTCTTTGACGGAGCTTCCAGAATTGGACCAAATGGGATTATTATAGCGCAGGAGTAGGGATTGTGCTCGTTTCGCCAGAAGGATTAACTATTCAACGGGCTTATTCTTTGGATGAGTCTTGTTCCAACAATGTTGCAGAGTATAATGCTTTGCTTATCGGCCTTCAACTGGCTAAACAATTAGAAATCCAATATCTGAAGTATACGGTGACTCTAAACTGGTTGTTAACCAGGTTAGAGGAATAATGAAGTTCGTCATCAAGATTGATTCCGTATCATGAAGCAGCCATTGCTATGGCCATTTCCTTCAAAGCTTTCTATATTGAATACGTTCGTCGGGCTACAATACCGAAGCAGATGCTCTAGCAAACCTTGCAGCAGTCTTGGCGATTCCTGTCCAAGACAGCAATTGGTTGTTATTTCCAATAGAGAGTTATTTTGTATTGAAAATAATCACAATATGAGTTTAGTCATTCTGCTGAGGTCAATATCATCAATGAAGATTGGAGAACTCCTTTCATTGATTTTGCAGTTTATGGAATATTGCCTGAGGATCCCAAAGAGGCCACCAGCATTCGAAGACGATCTCTCCGTTTCTATTATAATCATACAACAAAAACTCTCTACGACGAACTTATGATGGTCTACTATTACGTTGTCTTGCTGGTAATGAAGCAAAAAATACTACGTGAAGCTCATGATGGGTTTGTAGAGCGCATCAACCTGGTCCTAAATTGCAAGATCTATTCGGTCGTATGGGTATTACTGGCCTTCTATGGTATCCGATGCTATTGAATACGCAAAGAAATGCAGAGCATGTCAAATTCATGCAGATTTCATTCATCAACCATCAGAATTTCTACATCCTACGGCTGTTTCTTGGCCTTTTGAAGCTTGGGCATGGATATCATAGGCCCAATCAACCCTCCTTCTTCTAAAGGGCACCGGTTTATCCTGGCCATCACAGACTACTTCTCTAAGTGGGCTGAGGCCATACCTCTGGCTGAAGTCAAAACCAGCAGTGTCATCAACTTCATCAAACACCATGTGATATACAGGTTTGGTGTACCACAGCGAATCATTCATGACAATGGACCTCAGTTCATTAGTCAAAAGTTCACTCGGTTCTGTAACGATCATCGCATCGACAATGTTGCTTCGACAGCCTATAACCCTGCAGCAAACGGTTTAGCTGAAGCTTTCAATAAAACCATTATCAAACTCCTCAAGAAGTTGTCTCTACTAACAAACGGAATTGGAGTGAGAAGCTTGGCGAATGTTATGGGCTTATCGCACTACAGTTCGCAATCCTACCGGCTGTACACCTTTCTCCTTGGTATGGTTGTGAAGCAGTTTTGCCACTGGAAATTCAAATCCGTCTCTGCGGATAGCCATGCAATGAACTTACAACGGAGAACAACGATCTACTTCGATTGCAAGAGTTGGAGGCACTTGATGAAAAGAGGCTTTTGGCTCAATAGCACATTGAGTTATACCAGGCCCGTATCTCAAAAGCCTTTAATCGCAAAGTTAAAGTACGAACATTTCAAAAAGGTGACTTGGTCCTTACAGTCAGACGTCCTATGACTATGACTCACATGAGTAAAGGCAAGTTCGATGCCAAGTGGGAAGGTCCTTTTGTTGTAAACAAAGTGTTTTCCAATGGTGCCTACCAGTTAGCAGAGAGATGGCAGAATAGCTATGATGCCTATCAATGGCAAATTTCTTAAGAAATACTAGTATAAATGTGTAAAGATTTCTTGACAGACAATGTAAATAAATTTTTTTTTTATTTATTTTATATTACATTACAAGGGAGATCACTATCATCCCTATCAAACTTAGGACGAGGGCCAAGCCCCTCCTTCTCACAAGCAAAATCAGCAAAGGAGTCGAAGACATCTTTGTCTGAACTCAGCAAGAATTTGAGGAAAGCTATCTTTGCCTCTTCTTCCGCCGTCTTCCCCGGCTCTATCAGAAAGTCGAGGATATCCTGTGAAGGCTTTGGTGCAGAGGAGCCTTCACCATCTCCTTTTGATCCGATAAGACTGAGTCGACGAGAGGCTTGGGTGCAGACGACCCTTCGCCCTTCTCCGTTCCAGCAGAAAGTTCCCCGGTGACGCTCTCGATTTTCGGCACGACTTCAGTCTCCTTAGACATGTTGTTGGAAGACATCTTTCCTGTTGAAGGCAGTGATAAAATTCTTCATGAGTCCTGTACTATTTATACTAGTCTACTGACTCTTCGTGAATCAAGGTGACTGTTCACCCCCTTCGATGAATCTAAAGGTTCATTCATTAAAATCCCCAGCAGACATTTTTGATGAATCATTCATTCTGACGGTTCATTTTTAACCGTTCATCTATCATCGTCGTCATCAAAAAAGAATTCACGTCCATATTACCTTTGAGTTCTACATATTTTCTATTGCAACTTGTTACGTCCCTATTACCTCTGACTAAGTTGTCTATTGAAATAACTAATATTCGATATTTATATTTTGCCATGTCCACATTACCTCTGAGCAAGATATAAAGAATATAGTTATTTTCTACATCAAGAAAATATATCACGTCCTGTACTTCTGAATATGTTTTCTCATTATATTGCTTATCTCCTATAATAGGGTATGTAATAAGTAAATAGAATCATCCAAAATATCATTCCATTTCATTCAAAATAAGGTCCATTACAATTGGTCAAAACAAAGAAAGACATCACAAAAATTCAGTTATTCAGAAGGCCGGGTACTGAGCTCTACAACACGTCTTTTCAAAGCAGCTATCGTTTCATTTTGAGAGTTCAAAATCCTTTGTCTAATTTGATTCCTTGTTGACTCAAAGTCAAAGGGTTTTAGATTAGCAAAACGAGCAGTCAGCTCTTCATGATGAGTCTTGGTATTAAGCTCCTTTTGACGCTTCAGCGCAACGAGGTGATCTGCAGTTTCTTTGTTTAAGAGAACCTTCTCTTCCCTTTTCCGCTTCGCCAGAGTCAGACGTTCTTGAAGCTTGGCAATTTCTTCGTCAACTTCTGCTATTTCAGCTTCATTGGTCTCCAGCTTCGAAGATGTTTCTTCAATCTGGGTTTCCATATCAGCAGTAAACTGAGCAAAGGCTGCCAAAAATGCTTCAAGATCTTTTTCCTTCTGTTCAGCTTCCCGAGCCAAAGCTTGACATTCTTCTTCAATTAGTGAATCTATATTCCCAGATGATAGATTCTTCATTGCAGTCTTCACTTCTTCAAGCTCATTGAGGATATGTTCCAGATAAATGGCCTGAGCTTCATCTCCGTGGTCACGAATCCCGTTGATCAAATATTTTACGGATTTCCTGACTTTGGAGAAAGGAATGTTCTCACTCTCCACCATCGGCTTGAGTGTTAGATAGAATGCGTTTGTATAAGATCTTATAACGATTCTATTTGCCTCAGAAGTGATGGGAGTTTCTGCTATCTCGGCTGGAGTAACTTCAGTTGCGACAGATGGCGTCGTCAAAGCAATAATTTCAGAAGATCTTTCTTTTGGTATCTGGGTTATCTTTATTGGAGGAGCCGTGGTAGAGCTTGTAGCAGCTTTGACTGGTTCTTCTGCGAAATATTTTCATTAGCAAGTTTTATTTTACAAAGTCGACAAAGTTAAAGCTTTACCTGATTGAGGCAATTCAATCTGGACTTGTGATGGCCCAGGTATAGGCATCTCTGTAGAGCTCTCTTCTCTGACAGGAGTCTCCAATGGAGCCATTTTCGAGCTAGTTACACTCCTCATTTGTTCTCCTGAAAGTTAACGTATTGTGTTAATTTTCTAAGAAAGTTATGAAGTTCAGAACAATAAACTAGCAATTTACCAGTATCCATTGTTCGAGCAGGGGTGCCTATCGTAGGAATAGTATATGTCACCATTGCTTGACTACTACCCGCCTCTGAACCGCCTGATAGGTGTACATTACCTTCAGCTATTAAAGAAAAGAAATCAATATGCTACAAAAACAAGTATCATCATTGATAACAATCTACAGGATTCAAGAAATTTAACCTGGATCGGGTATGTATGGTGTATCCACCAATACTGTTACCTCCTGAGGAATTTGAGCTGGCATTTCTTCTGAGACTTCCTCTGCACGATTACTTCCTGCATCGGAAGTACTAAGTGAAGGCTGATCTTCTCTAGTAGGGGTATTCATAATATTGACATGTGCTTCTTCCAATGGTTCATTAGCAATGCTCTCAATATTCTCTTCATTCAATTTATGAGCGTCAGATGGCTCATTTGTATTTTCAGCTTCTGGATCAGTAACAGTATCCTCAAGGTATTCAGCGCATGCCTGTAATGCATCAATCATTTTGCTATCTGAATATATTGGATCATCGACATGAGTTCGAAGATGATCTGATGTATCGACCGGAATAGTTTTGGACACTGTTTCTGGAAGCACTTCAGGAAAAATTGCCAGAGTTGAAGGCTGGCCAATCACAGAAGATGTGTCTACTTCCATAACCTCTTTATCAGATGTTGTTGGTTCTTCTGTAGTTACTGGTTTTGGTCCAGAGATGGGAGTAGGGGAAGACATCATATGCCCAGTAGCAGCACTAGCCAGGATGGATGCAGCACGAGACGGACTCAATAATCTTAATTTTCTACTAACCACTTTCTTCAAATTCGGCCTTCTTTGACGAGACACATCTGGACTTTCTTGGTCAGCAGAAATGCCCTGTTGTTTCTGTAAAGACGTAGGAGTTATCTCTTCACTCCTTACAGATTCTTCTGCCCGTTGTCTCGATTGTGACCTAGTGGTAACTCCTTCTGGAGATTCTGCGGTGGTCTTCTTTTTCTTTGGATCTGGAGAAGCAACAGGATTATCATTTTTTCTTTTCTTCTTATCCTTCATAGGAGATTTTGTTACTCGGAGAGAAATGTTTAAGGGTTCAATAAACTCCTCAAGGAAGTTCATGTCTCTGGAGATTTCAAAAGGTTCGTCAGCAGGTTCTTCGTCATTTGGATCTTTATAAAGAATGCTCGGCTTTCCTTTCTTGGCTCGTTTGTCAGAAGCGAAGCTATGTGCTAAATCAAAAGTCTCCACAAAGGTATTGGCCGAAGTGTAAAACCTTGAATAGGTGAATAACATTCGCGGTCCATGATTTGTATTCTCAGGCATTGAGAAAACGGCCCTCGTATTTTTAGCATTATAATAGTACCAAGCCCTGGCGCCATCAATCAAATATCCTTTCCCTTGTAGGCATGTTGTGGCATTCCCTACATGGAATTGATCATAGCCGAATTGGCGTGCAAAACGGCTAGGCAAATATGGTTCAAGAATATATTCATCTTCAAATCGATGTACGAGGTGTGAAGGTCGAATCGACTTCAACCAATTGAATATAGCTGGATCTGTTGGTAGAGTATTCACTGAATCTAGGATATTAGCTGGCAATAACTCGTAGCCAGCTGGTGGATCAACACAATAAAAATCCCAGTTATCGCCGCGGTTCAATACTCGCCGACAATCTATCAAGGAGGTGTGATTCCATCTACACCCTTCATACTTTCTTAAAAAGTTTCCTCCAATAGCTCTTTCGCCAGGGCTCATCAAAACTGGACAGTGGAGTAGAAGCCACCCAAATAAATAAGTATGGGCGACTTCAGTACGTGGAAAGCCATCTTTCTTATTATTTAGCATGCCGTCCACAAAGCAACGCAGACTATGATTAAGTCGGCTTGTCATCGCCGATAAAATATCCATCCGATAACCGAACACTAGGCGGACTGCAGCAAAAAGAACACCTCTATGGAAGCGATCGACTGCACTTGCTCCAGGGACTACATACCTTCGTAGCCAAAAAGCAAGAAAGCCTGCCAGATGGGCTTTCTTAGACATACGTCTGTATCCCATCCTCATGAAACTTTCTATTTTATCTCCTATCTTGAGGGGAGGATAATCTTCATCATTTTTAACTATTATATCTTCTTGGCGAAACCTTGCCATCAACTCATTTATCTCTTCCTCATTGAAACGCTGAAAGGTAAGCGGATCAACAGCTTTCTTCTCACTAATTTGTTTCTCTTCATCATCATGTTTGAGGAAGAGATAAGATATCCATTTAGTAAGATAGCAGATTATGCCCAGCTTTCATTCAACAACAAACAGCGCCTGTTTTATCAGACAAAGCTATATCCGATAGCGCCTAGCTTTGTTACTAGGCGCGATCGAACAAACAGAGTCTAATTTTCTAGGCGCTATTTGGTGGAATGTTTAAACTTCATAAACATGAAGTTTAGAGAATCACCAAACCCTAAAAAGAGTTGGCGAATACAACTGAGCCCTAAGAAGAGCCAGTGTACGTTCCTATGACCCACCATTAATGGCCGGATGTGCAGTTTCGTGTCGAGAAACACGAATTTGTCCAGGCTCTCGGATTTGAAGAGAACCGCGCGATTCAACCATGGGATGTGGCATGGCCTTCTTGGATTTCTTTGAAGATTCAATTGGAGCGGGTTCTTTCCCCTTATCCGAACGTCGAGGCGCCATCGGAGTTGATTTGAAAAGCTCGTCGGAGAAGAAAGAAAATCAGAAAAGAAAACTCGAAAAATTTCACTCTTGAAGACAATAAAGGGTTTACGAAGGATTTTGTGGGCTATTTATAGTTTTCGAACAGCTACAACGAAACGCGCCTAAACAGATTGCGCCTATTCAGCCTGAAGATCCGTTCTCGCCTTAAACTGCGCAACTTCTTCAAATATCAAGCGCGGTTTGACTTGGTCATATGGAAATTCAAAGTATTTCGAACTTTTGAAAATTCAAAATTCGAAAACTTTGAAGGGGGTCTTGTAGGTCAAAAAAAAAAATCAAACCGCGCCTAAGTTAAGTTCAACAGATTAATCAGAATGCGCCTACAAACAAATGGCGCCTACTTCACCAACAAACTCAGAACGCGCCTATTTTTGCATCACAGAGGCGCACTTCACAAACTGCGCTTAGCTGACGTGGAGTCATCATTACCTGACAAACACGAAGATCAAGGCGACGCTATCATTCCTCTGATGGCGCGGCACTCGAAGAAGATATGACAGCTGTCTAGACATATCACACCTACTTCAAAGAATCAGGCGCTATCTACAGACTGCGCCTACTTTTGACTATATCAAGCACACTTCGTAGATTGCGCCTACTTCTCAAGTGAAACAGACGCAGTTCAAAAACACATCAAATCAGAGCCTGCCATGTGTCCCTAAAAGCAGGCACGTTTTGACCATTTCAACGCCTAACTGCCATTCTACATGTCCAACACGTGTCCCACTAATTGCACACGACCAAATGCGTTTCAATCAAACAACGCCACGTGTCTAAAGCAGTTAGTACACGTTCGTGACAACTGAATGCAGAACAGGCGCAGTCTGGCCAAACGTGCCCAATCAGGCGCACTTCAACCAGGCGCACTTCAGAATAACTGCCCCAAAACAGTTATTTCAGAACTCTATAAATAGAGTTTCGTTTCCATTCAATAGGAGGACGGACAAGATCAAGAGAGATCAGAGTTTTTGTCCAAGTGCTGCTGCGTTCTTCAGAGATTCAAGTCTTCAAAGTTCACATCGTCCAAGGGATAAAGCGATCGTCATTCAGATCGGATTCCTATAGTTGTACTTTCCCAGAATTCTTGTAATATTCTTTACAAAGTTTGTGAAATAAAGATTATACTTTTGTTTTTGCAAACAGGTACGAAGAAATCCAAGGCAGCACGGGCCATGCGCCACAAACGTACTATGCCAGCAGCCGGCCAGAGGCACGCGCTCGTCATCACGCGCGCTGCCGATGGCAAGCTGTACAAGGTTGACTCAAGTGCTTCTGCACCAGCAACGAGTCGATCTTCAAAGTCCTCATCCCGCTTGGGCGCATCTACTGCGTGCACAACCAAGTCGAGAGAGGCAAACTCAGTGGTCTTGAACTCCCGCGCCTCCTCTGGTTGTGCGTTTGAGGTCCGTTCAAGTCACTTCAAATGTTGTGGTTCCTCCACTACTGATCGTGATGCCTGCTTGGTATTAGATCAGGGGGCGCAGCACTCACCCGACCACCCCGGCGTTTGGCCTTGCCATACGTCTGAAGGGGGTATGAAGGCACCACTCTCCTCCGATGACCTGCGCAACGTGATCACTCACAAGCGCCGGTCAGGAGAGTCGGCCAACAAGCACGATGCGCCTCTCACGGGGCATACGTGTGCGGTGGTCACCATCAACTGCTGTTGCAAGACGGCAGCTCCACCAAGACAGTCGGTCTTCCAACGACGGCAATCATCGACACCTCTCCGACGTCGCCTTGGGACAAAGGTATCAGCTGAAGAGGAGCCAAAGGTTGCTTCATGCAACGTGGTCTCCAACTCCTCATCAATCCGGAAGACGACTGCCAATTCCTCGTCTTCATCCAAAAGCCAGCCGAGGAAAACCAAGGCAGCTGTCTCGACCTCTGGAGTGTTTGAAGGCACTCGGTCGAGGAAGAAGTCCTCGGAGGAAGCTGGGGGTAGCCAGACCCTTGTTGAGCCTCCTTCTGAAGACGAAGATGTCCAAAGCACAGCTGCGGCGGATCTTCATCATCAAGGCGAGATTACTCTCCCTGAAGCCCCTCAAAATGTGGATGTCCTCCAGGCCGGGGGTAGTTCTGGAAACGAAGAGGTCCTTCAGGACGGAGCTGAGGGCAAGCAGACCCTTGCAGATGCGCCTGTTGAAGATGAACTCCAGAATGTGGCTGGGAGTGGCCCAACACCAGGAGAAGTGACTCCCCCGCATGAGAGTGAGGCCGAAAGCGAAGCCTCAACCAATCCATCCACTCCTGGCCGTGTCAGGACAGTATACATGGCTGGGGATGATGTCGAGTCTGATGCACCGTCACAGGACATAGTCCAGCGCATAGACTCATTGGAGGGAGGACTCAAAACCCTCTCTGCCTCAATGCAAGCACTGACTCAAGCAGTGTTTGAGATGCGGTCGGCCTTGATCAGGACACCTTCAACTGGTCCTGACCCAGGAGCTAATGGGGAGTCGAGTGTGCCCCTCCAACGGGCGCCCTCGGATACAGAAGCACCTCGGACCTCGGAGCCCTCAAACGCTCCAATCCAGATGGTACCTCCTTCCCCGACTCCTAGCTCTACGGAGGATATGGTCGAAATGATCAAAGACCTGCGGGAGCACTTCGAGTCCAAGAACAGGCAAGAGGAACGCCAGAAGATGGGTATTCCCCAGCCTTATCCCCTCGAGTGGAACAAGGTGGTTTATCCCCCAAAGTATAAGCCACAAACACTCACCCCATACGACGGGAATGATTCTCCACGACGGTACCTGACGTACTTCCAGTCACAGACAGGGCATCTTCCGAAGGAGGACGCGCTCCTCACCAGTATCTTTGTCGGGGCCCTGAAAGGAGTGGCGTATGACTGGTACTGCAGCCTTCCCGACAATTCCATATCGTCCTTCGACGACCTGACGCGCCTCTTCCTCGACCGCTTCTACGACGGCGGGAAGGACATGACGATGGCGTCTCTCATAGAGATACGTCAGAAGGAGAAGGAAACGGTTCGGGCGTTCATCGAACGCTTCCGACAGGCTTGCTTCAGGCTACCTCCAGGCATGCCAGAACATGCGCTCCTCTCCGCTTGCAGCATGAACATGTTGCCTGCAGTAAAGCTCTGGCTCAACTCTACTCCCCCTCCTGACTGGAGCTCCCTGATCATCGAAGCTGAAGCTGCAGAAAAGAAGGCGGCCAATGCACGTCTTCTGGGTGTCAGCTTCCCCGCCTTTGACGATAAGGGAAAAAAGTCCGCAGCTAACAACTCCGGACGAGAAGCAAAGGGGAAACAGGCATTAACTGTTAATGCCTCAAAAGGCGCATCTGCGCCTACTCAGAAGCCTCCACTGGCACCGAGACCCAAGGAGGTTTATTCATTCAATGATGACGACACCCTGCAACATTTCGAGATACTGAAGCAGGGTGACAAGATCAAGCTACCGGACCCAAAGCGGCCCGATGAAGTTGGGAAAGTGGACAACCCAAGGTACTGTCACTACCATCGGTTTGTCGGACACCCGACCAAGGACTGCTACGTCCTCAAGAATTACATCCAGCGCATGATTAATGCGGATGTAATCTCCGTCGACTATGAAGAGAAGACGGTGTCGGTCAATGTGATTTCGCTTCAGTTCGGCACCTTGCCGCCAACTACCACACAAGATGGCGTCGTCCCCATCCCTAAGGCGACAATGGAGGTGGTAAACTTACCACCTACTCGTGACAATGTGAGTGGACTCACCCCGCTCACCACATCTCGAGGAGAGATCATCTGGGTTCACCCCGACCTCGTCTCTGAGGTGACTCAATCGGAGGTACGCCCTACCTCCAAATCAAAAGGCAGGAAGATCAAGTCTTGCCGCACAGTCTCTTCTTCAACAGAAGAGGCACTTTCAGTGCAAACACGTGCACAACAGAGCTCCCAATCCGGCAAAGCCGCCGCCGAGGTGGTGCCTCCTAGCACCATCCCTGAAGAGGGTCCATCTAAGCCCTCAGCAGCCAATAAGCAGAAGCAGGTGGAGGCCCGTTTTGACAGACCTCTACGGAAGGAGAATGCTTCGGGGCTGTCCAAGCCTCACAACTTCGACATTCTGGCACAATTAGCCAGTACACCTGTGTGCCTGTCTTTGTTCGAGCTCCTGCGTCTTTCTAAAGATTCCCGAGAAGCTCTCTGCGAAGCTCTGAAGGACGCTGAATCCTTTCTCAGTCAGGTCAAGCAGCCTGAAGACCTTCCAACTACTTGTGCGCACTGTCATTGTGCGGATGAAGTTATCCCAAACATAACTTTCACCCAACAAGACATGCTGCTCAAGCATCACCGACATAACCGACCGCTGTATTATACAGGGTACATTGGCTCGGTCAAGGTGAGCCAGATTCAGATCAATCCTGGGTCTTCCCTAAGCATCATTCCGAAGGCTCTGCTATCAAAGCTGGGGATCCCGATGTACCGGCTGGCGCCCTCCAATACAACCATCAGTGGCTTCAATGCTAGCAAGAGCGAGCCATTGGGCAAGATCCGACTGAAGTGTCACATTGGCAGCCTCAAAACTGAGGTGACTTATTATGTAGTAGATGCCGAGGTCAACTACAACATCCTGCTCGGTCGACCATGGCTGCATGGTGGTGCCCTCCACGCTCCACCAGTGCATGAAGTATGTATCCACCAATGGCGTCATCCGGACGGAGTTTGCAGACATCGATCCTTTCAAAGGAATTGAAGCCTACTTCACCGATTCCGATTTGTACAAGCCCATTGACGAGGAGGAAGCCAACGACGCTGATGATGAGGCAGAGACGGCAACAGAGCCGGACATGGAGCCTGAGACGACTCCCGACGCCCCCTTGAAAATCCGACTGAAGGGGAAACCACCCCAGAAGGCGCCTCCAATGAGCATCAAGCTATCAGGGAAAGCGCCGGCTCGCGAAGCACCCCTGAAGATACGCCTCAAGGGAAAGCCACCTCAAACATCGGCTCCCCTGGTGGCAAAATTACAAAGGAAGGCACCACTCACCGGAGGCGCAACCGAGGCGCCTCTCAAGGTGCGTCTCAAGGGCAAGCCGCCGCAGTCATCCAAGGTGTCAGAGAAGGCTCATATAACCCTCTCAGACCCCAAAGCTGTGTTGGACTCTCCTAGTCCGCCCCCAGTTCTTACAGACGAGGAGCTTGGTGATTATATCTCGGCTGACGTAGAGGCACCCTCCTTTGACAATGTAATCCCACGGGATAAGATCTCGTATTTTATCAATAATAGAGTGTCTTTTAATTATTCTTAATTATTCTTGTCTTCCACACTGGAATGCCATGTATATATTAGATAATGCTCTACGGTCGTTACAAACACAAATAACGACCGTCTACCATAATCGAGTAGTCCCGTCTCAAGGAGTCTTCATAGTCCCTCCACGGAGCCGAGACCAAGGCACCATCATCTCGGGCAAAGTCGAGCGTCATCGGGACCTCCCGTCAATCGAGCCCGAACCTGATACCGGTAGAGTACAAGTCTATCGGTACACGGATGCGGCTAAGCACATCATCCAAAAGATGGGCTACGACCTGAAAAGCAACAAAGGCTTAAACTATGGCAAGGGTCAGCATCTCCCTGTCCGGCTTTCGATGCCCAATGGAAAGCCACAGGACTATTATAATCGGACTGGACGAGGGTTAGGCTATGTCACGCCGCCATCAACCCCAGAGAGTTCAGATGCGGAAGACATAGAACATTCCCACTCGTCCGAAGCATCGACTTGGGATTCCGATACCAGTATCAGATCAGTCTTCAGGAAAGTACTGTCAGCTAACATGACGTCAGCACAACCTCAAAAAGGTGAAGGCGAAGACCAAGCGCCAGAACCCTTCGAAGAAGAACCCTGGGCCCAACGCCTAGGGGAACAATGGGAATCTCGTTTTGAGCTTCGCGAACCTCCCACCGAAGACGAAGTCGAGCAGATCGACCTCGGGGAGGGGTCTTCTTCCAAACCCATCTTCATCAGTAAAAGCCTGGAAGGAGAAGATCGAGAATCTTTAATCCAACTGGCTAAAGAGTATATCGACGTCTTCGCCTGGAGCTATGAAGACATGCCGGGACTCAATCCACAGATCGCAATGCATAGGTTGAACATCTTACCTGATGCCAAACCTATCAAACAACAGCAGCGACGCTTCCGTCCGGACATCATGAATGCCATCGATCAGGAGGTAGACAAACTCTTGACCAGCGGCTTCATCCGTGAGGAACAACACCCGGATTGGGTAGCCAACGTCGTTCCTGTCACCAAAAAGAACGGGAAGATACGAGTCTGTATCGACTTCAGGGATCTCAACTCTGCTTGCCCGAAAGACGAATTCCCGCTTCCAATCACTGATGTGATGATCGACAACACATGTGGCTTTGAGCGCATGTCCTTCATGGACGGGTATTCAGGCTACAATCAAATCAAGATGTTCTCCGATGACACAAAACACACGTCATTCAGGACTCCAAAGGGTATTTTCTGCTACACAGTAATGCCCTTCGGCTTGAAGAATGCCGGTGCAATGTACCAGCGAGCTATGAGCACCATCTTCCGTCAACATCTTCGCAAGACGGTCGAATGCTATGTTGACGACATTGCAGTCAAAAGCCGCCTCAAAAGAGATCACCTACAGGACCTGAAGACGGTCTTCGATCTCATGCAGGCGCATCAACTCAAAATGAACCCCGCTAAATCCTTTCTGGGGGTTTCTAGCGGCAAATTCTTGGGCTTCGTCATCACAGCGAAAGGCATTCATGTTGATCCTGAGAAGACCAAAGCCATCCTCAACATGGACCCTCCGAAGAACCTTCGAGAACTTCGAGGCCTACAGGGACGTCTGGCATATATCCGGAGGTTTATAGCAAATCTTTTCGGTAAATGTCAACCCTTCACTCAGCTCATGAAGAAGGGAGTCTCTTATGTCTGGACAGAAGAGTGCCAGAAGGCTTTCGACGACATCAAAGCCTACTTGACGAGCCCTCCAGTCCTGGTAGCGCCAGTCACCGACAAACCATTTCTCCTCTACGTCCGTGCCATGGATCATTCTCTTGGCACTCTACTGGCTTAAAACAGCGATACAGGCTACGAGCAAGCAATCTACTACCTCAGTCGAACACTCATCGGGGCCGAACACCGGTACAACCCTGTCGAAAAGGAGTGCTTGGCTTTGGTGTTTGCCATTCAGAAGACTCGTCATTATGTCTCGGGACAGACAATTCATGTCATTTCCCGAGTCAATCCGCTCAGAGTCCTCATGACGAAGCCAGGATCATTGAACTCCCGGCTGGCTACATGGGCGATCTTGCTAACACCGTACAACCTGGTGTTTGTGCCGCAAAAAGCTGTTAAGGGTCAAGCTCTGGCTGACTTTTTAGCTGCGCACCCTATCCCAGAATCCTAAAAACTTTATGAAGATATCCCGGATGAGGTCCAAGAATCCAACGTCACTGAAGGAAGCTCCGTTTGGCGGATGTTCTTCGACAGCGCTTCGAGAACAGGCCCCAAAGGCCAAATCATCGCAGGAGTGGGGGTAGTCTTAGTCTCCCCCGATCAGCTGGTCATCCAGCGTGCGTACTCTCTTTTGAAGCCGTGCTCCAACAACGTTGCTGAGAACAACGCACTCGTCATGGGACTCCAGCTCGCACAACAGCTGGGGGTCGACCATCTGGAAGCTTACGGCGACTCAAAACTCGTCGTAAACCAGGTTCGGGGACAATAGGAAGTTCGCCATGAAAATTTAATCCCTTATCATGAAGTCGCGTTGAACATCATTTCAACCTTCACCGGGTTCTTCATTGAACATGTCCCCCGTTTATAAAACTTGGAGGCCGATGCTCTGGCCGGCCTCGCAGCCTCATTAGCAGCGCCCTTTGGAACTCAACACTATATCACGGTAACAGGACGAGATCTGATTTGTCCCAGAAACAACCTATGCTTGCGGGTGGCTCACGCCATACCAACAAACACTAGTGTTAATGTCCGAGACTGGAGGTTCCCGTTCATCGACTTCGCTGTCTACGGAATCCTTCCAGAGGACCCGAAGGAAGCCGTCTCAGTCAGGAGACGCTCTCTTCGATTCTACTACGATACGGCTACCAAAACGCTGTACCGACGCTCCTTCGATGGGCTCCTCCTTCGATGCCTGTCCAACGAAGAAGCAGCCGAAGCTCTTCAAGAAGCTCATGACGGAACTTGTGGAGCTCATCAACCCGGTCCTAAGTTGCAAGATCGACTGCAACGTATGGGCTACTACTGGCCAACGATGGTTGCCGATGCTGTCGAATATGCCAAGAAGTGCCACGCGTGCCAACTTCATGCAGACTTCATACATACACCATCGGAGCCGCTACATCCTACAGTCGCCTCCTGGCCCTTCGAAGCCTGGGGCATGGACATTGTAGGGCCAATCACCCCTCCTTCATCGAGAGGACACCGTTTCATCCTGGCCATTACCGACTACTTCTCCAAATGGGCGGAAGCAGTTCCACTAGCAGAAGTAAAAAGCTCCAGGGTGGTCAGCTTTATCAAACACCATGTCATTTACCGTTTCGGAGTACCCCGACGGATCAACCATGACAATGGTCCTCAGTTTATCAGCCACATTTTCAGCAAGTTCTGTGACAAGAATCGCATTCAGAACGTGGCCTCAACCGCCTACAATCCGGCAGCAAACGGATTGGCTGAGGCATTCAACAAAACTATCGTTAGGCTGCTCAAAAAAGTCGTGTCATCCAACAAACGCGATTGGGACGAAAAGCTTGGCGAATGCCTTTGGGCCTACCGCACAACGGTACGGACCCCAATAGGCAACACTCCATTCTCCCTGGTCTACGGGAGCGAAGCAGTACTGCCTCTCGAGATACAGATACCTTCGCTCCGCGTAGCAATCACAAACGAACTCACAGAAGAGGACAATCAACGTCGTCGTCTGCGGGAACTGGAGGCACTTGACGAAAAGCGTCTCTTAGCTCAACAACGCATCGAGCTCTACCAAGCCCGTATATCACAGGCTTTCAACAAAAAGGTCAAAAAGAGGACTTTCCAAGTTGGCGACCTGGTTTTAGCAGTCAGAAGACCAATGGTGTTGACCCACAAGACACCAGGAAAGTTCGAGCCCAAGTGGGAAGGACCTTTCATCATAGAGACGGTATACTCAAACGGTGCTTACCGCCTCGCCAAACCCAATGGAGATTTGTTTATGATGTCCATCAACGGCAAGTTCCTAAAGAAGTACTATTCTTGACATCCTCCAGACATGTACTTCCTCAAACAACCTCTTTCCAAAAACTCATACGCCTCCGGAACCCAGCTGTTCCGTGGCATCTTCCAGTAGAAAGATAACCACGTCCATATTACCTCTGAGTTGTCTCTCTACACCCTACAAAGCAGAATCTTACACTTCGTAAGCCTACGCTACCCTTCATGTTTACCACGTCCACATTACCTCTGAGTAAACATCTTGTACAAACAACCCCTGCGTTATTGTACATTTATCGCAGAACTTCCACATCCATATAACCTCTGAGTTGTTCAGCGTATCCCCCAAGATCATTCCTACCACGTCCATAATACCTCTGAGTAGGGAGATTCTATCATTTCGAACCCAATGATTGCCATGTCCACATTACCTCTGAGCAAACATAATAGTTCCTTCAAACTTATTATCTGTACCTGAAAACCAAGGTGCGCAAAAGATAATAGGTCCACACAAATCATCAAGTTCATGACAACAAAAGATGAACACATCACAAAAAAAGTTGTAGACTTCTTTATTCTTCTGAAAAAGGAGTATAAGAAACTACATCATCCCCCAGTAAGGGTTGCAAAAGAACACAAAAGAAAAAGGAAAAAAAGCTATGGTCCCTGAATCTCCCCAGGATGGGCTGAGAGCTCCCTGACTAGAAGCTTTAAGTCGACTGTGCGGGCCTCCACCGTCGCCAGGACTCGTCGCTCTGCTTCTTTGCGCATCAATTCAACGGCCCCAGCGGAAGTATCACTTGCATGCTTCTCATCAAGCTGTTGTCGTTGCTGCGCCAAGGCAAGAGTCCGCTGAGTAAAGGTCGCCTCATCCTTCTTAAATGCTGCATGTTCAGCCCGGACACGCTCGACCTCTAACTGGAGTCGGGCCCGTTGGTCTTCAAGGCGGCGCATCTGGGTGTCGATATCCTCGATATTAGCTTCCAATGCAGCTCGAGTTTCCACCGTCGTCTTCATGGACTGAGACAACTGCTCTACCGCAGCCTCAGTCTCAGCCACCTCGCGCTCCCAAACGCCCACGGTGGCCTGGTATGAAGACTTGATCTCGGCGATCAGCTTCCCCTTCTCCGCATCTATCAGGACAGAGAGGTCGTTTCGCTGGATACGTTGAAGTTCCGCGAGCCGCTCATCCAGCTCAATCACCGAAGCCTCCAGAATTTTGGCCATATGGTCGTGGCCTTGGTGAATACGAATCAGCTCAATGCAGGGCGTTGCCAGAGCTTTTGCCGTCGCAAAACTCCCATTGGCATCCATTACAGCAGATACACCCTTCTGCAACATTTTGTACACCCCCTCGACGAGAAATTTCACATACTCGTCTGCATCCGCCAGGACCTGCGGCGTCATCGCGGGAGTTGGAGGAGCTACTACAGTTTGCGGACCGGAAGAAGATCCGCCAACCTCAATCAGCGAGGCTAGAACCTCGGCGTATCATCAGGACAAAAGTCCATACGCGTCAGCAAATCTGAGTTAGGGCACAGTCTGGCCCAAAAGCTTATGTGAAGGAGATGAACCCACCCGTCACCTCAGGACGAACGTCGGCCGGAGTTGCAGGGGTGATAGGTGCATCCTCACCAACGAACTCCTTCGCTTTCTCCTTCCCCTTGCCGGCACCACCGCGAGGAGTCTTGGGAGCCATTCTCTCAGAGAAGAAAAAAGTTAGGGTTTTGAAGAAAAACTCTAAAGAAAGCAAAGGCACAGAGCAGATGAACTCTCTCTCTCTCTCCAACCCTTACCTATTTATAGGGCTTGGTCGTACGCGTGAACCGATGACGTGTAATCTCAGCCGTCGCTTCGAGTTCCGTGAGGAGATAACAACAAATACAACCAAAAGATCATCATTAATCTTTTGGGTTACCAAGGCGTCATCATCATCAACTGAAAGGAGCATGTGCCCGAACAAGCATGCGCCCAAAAATCATGCGCCCTGACCTCCATGCTTCTTATTCAAAGTATTCCAAAACTTATTCAAAAGTTTTGAAAACTTTGAAGGGGGTCTTGTAGAAGCATAGAATTTCACAACCAGAAAGCCCATGCGCCAGGCATTATATGCGCCAGAACTCAGACAGCTAATCAAATAAGCCATAGACATTCGAAGAAGGACTTTTTATTTATATATATAAAAGTCTATTACATGTCTAGAAAAAGGTTGTACAAAAGAGAATTTCTACAAAGGAAGGATCCTAGATCTACAGCCAACAGCCACCATGCGCCTCCCAGATAGGCGCAGCAACCACCATGCGCCTTCCGATAGGCACAGCAGCCATGCGCTGTCAGCCTGGCGCAGCAGATGTCATGTGCCTCCAGCCAGGCGCATCCTAGAATCTCTTCAGCAGCTCAGTTATGTGCATCCAGCTCAGTTATGTGCATCCCTTCAGCAGTTCAGTTATGTGCAACTCTTCCAACCAGGCTCACCTGGCCGAGCAGAGCCCAGTTATGTGCCGCTCTTCCAGCCAGGCTCGCCTGATAAGTGCTTCGCCAAGCAAAGCATTTAACCCTCTGGCTGGAACCAAGGAAGAGAAGAGCACCGCAAATGCTGTGGCCAGGGGAGGCTTCGAAAGAGCCTCCAAAGGCGAAGGAAGACCGTGATCGAAATCGCGGCTAAAGGAGCAGCTTTCAACACAACCAGAGTGGGCAACACCCACTTTGAAGGAAGAAAGAGCCCAGCACCGCAATTCTGATCTACGGCTCTTCCGGAACAACGGAGACGAGGCCCGAACATCCCTATCTTTGGATGCAACAGGCACCTTCCGCCTACCTCAGAAGCCCTAGACTCCGTCTTTTGGATGTAACAGTCACCTTCAAGTGCATCGAAGACAACACGACGTCTCATCTTCACCCTCGGGAGCACTTCGTCAACAGAATGCACCCGCATATCCAAGTTCATGTGGAAAGTACGTGAGGGAATGAGGAGCAAACCTTCTCTCCATGCCACTATTTATAGGCCGGGCAAATCAAACCCACGCGCCAAGTGGATGACTCTCCGAATTCTGTGCAATAAATTTGCATTAAATGGATGAACCGGACGCCTCGAATTCAGCCAAACGGCTATTTATAGCACTCGAGGAGCGAGACAGCCGCGTCATTAAAGGACATGTCGGATGCGCCAGCCAAACAGCGCATCACACGGATGCGCCCTCCAGCATCAGGCGCATCACACAGACGTACCTACAGTACCCGGCGCATCACAGAGGATGTGCCCTCCCTCACATCTCCATGCCGAGTGGAACACCAACCAATGTGCCCACTCAGCTGTCCATCGAACATCACAAACATTAAATGCTGAACTGACACCAGAGTTGGCAGCACGCTTCCCAAAGTCTGAACAGTTGACAGCTTTTTCAGAGAACGAAGCGTCGGCAACGTCAGCATCATCATGACTCCATTCCGACGGCTACTGCCACGTGGCAATCCACATGCGCCTCTACGGCCATGCGTCCAAACCGGCATGCGCCTCAAAAGCCATGCGCCTCAGACCCTTCACTGATCCCTAAAGACAGAAGAAGAGTCTCCCGTTGAAGCTTTGCATGCGCCTCAAAAGCCATGCGCCCCAGACTGATCTCTGATCCCGAAAGACAGAAGGAAGGTCACCTGCATGCGCCTCAATAGCCATGCGCCCTAAATGGTTTGTAACTCCCAAAGGTTATGAGCCGCAGCCTCCTCCTGCGCCCAGATCCAAGGCGCAGCTCACCAGATCACTGTCCCCCCCAAAATCCGAGATCTTCGAGCCATGGGTCGATGACACGTGTCCTTTGACTCAACTCGTCCAAGATTTCAGCAACAGAAAGATCTTCTCCTCTGCTACGTGCCGGCTCACAACAGCAGTATGAAGAGTTCTCCCCCTCAATCAGGGCGTATCATCTATGCGCCTCCATCAGCAACCTCCACGTGGCGTCCCCACACACCGACGCATCCTACATGCGCGCATGAGCAGCCAGCCTGCAAAACTATAAATAGAGGGATCTTCTCCTTCACACACACGCAGAATCCACAACGAACATACGAGAAATCACCAGAGAGGTAGATACAGACACTCAACGTCTTCCTCCTCTCAGCAAGCTCCAGCACCCAGAGCAATCCACACCTTCAGAGAACCGATAACCGTCGTCAGCCGGTCAACGGAGTCAACGCATTACCACTTGCTCCATTGGCACTAAGGACCCAGCTTAAACAAAAGTGTACTCCTAGGACTACATCTAAGTCCTACATTGTAACACTGTTCTGTTTGTATTAAAGTTTTCAATCAAACAATTTTAATGGCAAACAAGTACATGTTTCTAACCGTTATAATTCCTGGTCTGAACAATCCCAAGAGGAACATTGACGTGTACTTACAGCCTTTGATAGATGAGTTGAATCAGTTATGGAAAGTAGGCGCTAACACGTACGATGTTTCCAGGAAGCAGAATTTTCAGATGAAGGCAACCCTTATGTGGACCTTCAACGACTTTCCGGCCTATGGAATGTTATCTGGATGGAGCACTCATGGCCGTCTCTCATGTCCGTATTGCATGGACCGTAGTAAGGCTTTCCGCTTGAAATACGGAGGAAAATCGTACTTCTTTGATTGTCATCGACAATTTCTGTCAAAAGATCATCCGTTCAGAAGGAACAGGAATGCATTTTCGTGCCGGCATTGTAGAGAAGGGTGATCCACCGCCAAGGTGGTGCGGAGCCACGATATGGGAGAAGATTAAAGATTTTCCAAGTGCTATCGAAGATCTTACAACTGGGTACAAGTGTGATGGATTTGGTAGAGATCATAACTGGACAAAGAGGAGCATATTCTGGGATCTGCCATACTGGAGTACCAATCTGATCAGACATAATCTTGATGTCATGCATATTGAAAAGAATGTGTTTGATAACATAATTAATACTGTGATGGACGTAAAGGGAAAAATGAAAGACAATCCCAAGGCCAGGTTGGACTTAGAAGAAATATGCAAACGCCCACTACTAAAATAACCCATTTTAGCGACGTCAGGAGACGTCGCTAAATAAGAAAAATACGTCGCTAAAACCAATTTGCGACGTATTTAGCGACGAAAATCGGACGTCGCTTATAGGCAAGTCGCAGATGACACTTTAGTCGCCGAACGTCGCTATTTGCGACACGAAGTTCATTGTCGCTAGACGTCGCAAAATTAGCGACATATAGCGACGTATCACTACGTCGCCAAAATTGCGACGTTAAAGCGACCACTTGCGATGCTGTAAACTTTATATATGATGACATGGCATGACAGCCACGTGGGCAACTTAGCGACGCAACCGACAGATTTAGCGACGTACACCCCTCAGCCCACGTCAGCATATTAGTGACGGCTAGCGACATTACGTCGCTATTTAGCGACGTATAGCGACGTCTACGTTCCGTCGCAGTATGTCGCAGAACGTCGCTATTCGTCGCAGATATTATAAAAAAATTTAAAAAAATATAATTGATATTTTTGTTATGCTGTGTGTCTGTGTTTACAGTGTGTGTGAAGTGCAGTGTTCGAACCATCGACAGTTTCGCTTACTGTTCTATGTTTTATCTTGGATAGAAAGAGCAACAGTTCAGGGTGTACTTCTCAGAGCTTCCTCTTCACGTCCCTCACCTTCTCGGGAACCTTTACGACGTCCCGAGAAAGTGAAGGACGTGAAAATGAAGCTCTCAGAAGTGCACCCTGAACTGTTGCTATTTCTATCCAAGATAACACATACAACAGTAATCGAAACTGTCGATGGTTCCGAACACTGCATTTCACATTCACTGTAAACACAGACACACTCATAACAAAAATACATAATATATTTTTAAAATTTCGGCAGCACCTCCTTATATCATAATCCCAGCGTAGGTATATTTGTCATCCCCGTCGCAGATATCACAAAGTAAATATCACAATAAAATAGGAGGCAGTGCAAAGTAAATATCACATCCTCACAAACATCCAATAGAGTCAAATAAAAATGGAAGATGATAAAAAGTCTCCCACCAAGTTATAAACAACAGTGTACCAATAAACAATTTGCCCAGGGCCAATACATACAAGTAATAAAAACCAATCTCAGTCCTATTTCAGTTATTCAATTTCAGTTATTCAATTTCAGCCCATTGGTTAGCAGTCAATTCAATTTTAGTTATTCAAGGGAATCAGTTGACACATTCAGTAGATTTACTCAGGAATAGGAAAACCAATCTCAGTCCTATTTACAGTTTAAGGAAAATGAAATCTACAAGGACTGTTACTCAAATAGACCACCTGTTGACTGATACAAGAATACCTATCATCAAAAGCCCCAAACTCGAGCCACACTCCAAACACTGACCCATTTGTGAAAATAGGACTGAACCTGTGTGGCATGGACTGATACATGGTAGGTAGGTGACTAGACACTTGAGTTAGGGACTGATACCAAGTATTTAGTCAAGTGACCTCAGGAACTGAACTCATATTCAATAGGGGACCGAACTAACCAATAAGCAATTTGGGGGATGAATAATTGATTCAAAATTGATTTAAGAACATGCTGGACATCTAAGTTGATAACTAATGTCGATTGCAAGGGTGGAATGAACTAAAAAGGTAATCCTTCAACCAAACAATACCTAATCTATATGTCAGTCATGGGACTGAACAACTGAATACAAGACAAATAATAGGACTGGAACTAAATAAATGCCTGGACTGATGAAGAGATAATATGGACTGCAATATGCCAAGCAAGACTGATACACATAGTTGATACCAAATGGATATGGGACTGATCATTACACTGTGGTAATCCCCCAAACTGGACTGTACAGTGGTAAATGCTAACATGTGGATCAAATGTGGACTGTTCAAAGCTCACTGACTGAACAAAGCTAAGGGATTGAATCGATATAAAGGCAATGGACTGACCTACTAAGAGACTAACAATGTATACATTCACACTTACAAACTTGAGTCTATGTATATATATACAACGACTGGACAGTCATACATGGTTGATCACATATGGAATAAACAGCCCACACAAAAAACACCCACAGTCCACTTAAACCACAAATCCCCCAATCAATATAACTACTTCTATTATACTCTTGTATGCTAGATTCTCATACCAATGCTAAAGCTATAGCAAAGCACTCCTAAACTAAAGGTTAAAATTTGAATTTAGAGCATTGATGCTCTTTGAGTCATTTTGACAAACACTTGGCGTGCATATCAATGTCTGTGTGTGTGTGTGTGTGTGTCCGTGTGTGTGTGTGTGGTGCGTGTGTGTCCGTGTCCGTGTGTGTGTGTGTCCGTAGGAGAGGAGGAGGAGGAAGGAGAGGAGTTAGGTTAGGGTTTACCTGAGAAAGAGGAGGAGGAGGTCGGATTGGGGGAGGAGGAGCTCGAGGAGGAGGATCTCGAGGAGGAGGAGCTCGCCGGAGGGGGGGGAGTCGTCGGGGGGGGGGGGGGGAGGGCACTGACAGAGGGGGAGGGAGTCGCCGGGGGGGTTGGTGGTGGGGGAAAATTAAAATTTTCGGGTTTTCGAGTGAGAGTGAGGGGGAAAGAAGGCAGCGACGTGCCCTAAGTAAAATAACTTAGCGACGTCACGTGTTGACGTCGCTAAACGTCGCAACCATGGCGACATATACTTATAATATGTCGCTGAACGTCGCTATTCAGCGACGTAGTATACTCCTGTCGCAGAACGTCGCTAGCCAACGACGTTTTGCGACGTGTTTATAAAGAAGTCGCTACTGGCGACGTAATTTTTACCGTCGCTACATTACGTCGCTATTTGATGATATTTTAGTAGTGGCCCTGCGTTGCATTTGATACAGCAGAATGAAAAACGTTCCTGCCGAAGTCAATTTCTCGCTGGACAAGGAGGATAAAGTGAGACTTGTCGGTGGATCCAGTGCCTAAAATTTCCAGACGGATATGTGTCAAATCCGAAAGATGTGTCGATCCGAAGGAAAAACAAATTGACGGGTATGAAGAGCCACGACTGTCACGTATTCATGGAGAGGTTAATTCCGATTGCATTTCGGGAATTCTTACCGCAGGCAGTTTGGGATCCATTGACGGAGCTTAGCATATTCTTCAGGGATCTTTGTTCTAAGAAATTGCTCGTTGATCGTCTAGAAAAGCAAAGAAGGACATTGCGGTAACACTATGCAAGCTAGAGAGGGTGTTTCCTCCTGGATTCTTCGACTCTATGGAGCATTTGCCGATTCATCTATCCTATGAGGCACGTGTTGGTGGACCCGTTGAATATCGATGGATGTACCCGTTCGAGCGACATTTGAATCACCTAAAAAGAAAGGTGAAAAATAAGGCACGGGTCGAGGATTCTATTTGTGAAGCCTATGTTCTCGAGGAGATTACAAACTTTTGTTCGATGTTTCAAGCCTCATGTTGCAACTAATAGAACGAGAGCTTCCAGAAAACGACGGAGATCATGAAAGTAATGATACAATACTGAAGGTATTCAATGCTCCAGGAAAGCCATCGGGTAAAATGAAGAAGAGATATCTGAACGATGATGACTAAGGGCTGCTCAGGTGTATGTATTACTCAACTGCGACGAGGAGGAAGTAGAGAAACTGGAGGGGTAAGTAAATAATACGTCTACATTATTTTAATAGTGTTGATTATTATACTATTACATTAATTGCACGATGTTGTTTTCAGCATATTTAATGATGATGTGAGGTCAGGTAGGCCACACATAACAGAAGAAGAACTAGAACAAGAAATGAGACATTATTATCTATCATGGTTGAGTGCATATGTAAGACTTCAGAACTCTGTAATTACCTTCTGTATATGCACTTGATTGAGAATGAGCTTAATTGCTTCTTTCGTGGTATTTAGGTCGATCGTCCATACGCAAGACTTGAGAATGAGTCTATTAGAACGCTAGCCAAGGGACCAATTTATGCTGCAAAAATATGGCCAAGCTACTGTGTTAATGGGTTTAGGTTCAAGTCAACAACTTGCCCGATCAGAGACAACTTTGTGGATCTCGACTCCACCAAAACAGCTGTTTTGTATCAGATCTTCGAACTACAAAGATGTTGATGCGGGCAACGATTTCTATGGCTGCTACGGGAGATCGTGGAGCTGACATATAGTTATGGAATAGAGCCTGCTAAGATTGTGTTATTCAGGTGTGATTGGTTCGATCCGATTGAAGGTCAAGGTTGGAAAGTAGACAAGCACGGTCTTGTTGATATAAACTATCGGCGTCGATATCAAGCATATGAACCATTTGTCCTATCAAGTCAGGCTCAGCTCGTGTACTTCACAAGTTATCCTAAACGGGGAACAACAAGGTCGGACTGGTGGGCAGTATGCAAGACCAAAGCTAGAAACCTTTGAGGTTGACAATATAGCTTATCAATAGGATGAACTACCTCTTGTAACAAATATTATAGAAGTGGACACGACGGAAGTTCCTCATTACACATCTAATTGTGTAGAAGAAGTAGAATTATCTGAAGAGGAAAATGCAGATGAAAGTGAAGATGTAGAAGAGAAGAAGAAGAAGAAAGAAGAAGAAGAAGAAGAAGAAGAAGAAGAAGTAGATGAGCTAAACGAACTAAATGAATTTTCAGAAGAGGATTAAATCTGTACGTTTGTTTTATCATCATATTTGACACTTTAGTGACACTTCTATCATATAAATCTGTGACACTTCAATGACACTTTATTGACACTTTTATCTGTGACTATGATATTTTTCAAAAATCTGTGATGTCTATCATATAAATATGTATTTTTGTTTATTGTCATATGTTATTATCAGGTATGACTAGATCAGGAGTACGACGCGGAGGATTTTACATTAGGCAGTCCCGTCAGCCTCGGCCTGGGGATGGAGAGGGCAGTTCCGTACCTCATCCTCATCTCCGAGTACGCCAGTGTACCGTTCTGTTCCCGGTCCATTACCGGGACAGGGCAGTTCCAGCAGGTTGGCGACTCCTCCGTCGTCGTCCAGCCTTCCTGATCCCGCGTCCAGCATCCCTGATCCCCGTCCAGCATTCCTCCTGTCGACGACTCTATGGAGGGAGCCCACATCGAGCATATGGAGGACGGCGATCAGACTGATCCTGCCCAGGCAGGAGGTGAGAGCGACCCTCCATGCGCTCCCCCGGGCGAGACGCGTATGGAGATTTGGACGGACGGGCCTATTAAGTAAGTTAATTAATTAATATATATTTCTCAAATGATTATATGTACATATATCATGAAAAATTATTATTGTACAGATATCGGCCTTCTGCAGTACAGAGACAGCTGAGGGTATTTCTGAGGCAGAACTATGGGGGCCTTGGATTAACTACTCAGATGCTCCCGCAGATAGGAAGGCCTTTTGGTTCGCCCACTTCAAGGTAAAAAATTTATTTATTTTTAAATTTTAATAATTATTTGTGTATATTATACAACTTTCTATTTTACTTCTTGTAGAGGACCTATTTCTATCCACCAAACCGGGCGGCGAGGATCGAGGGCCAATTTTCTGCCGTCGCAGCCAAGCTCATCCGTGACGATCCACGACCAGAAGTGTCGTGATCGCTCCGGACAGCCGATCCATGGTTGGATCACGCCAGAGCAGTGGGCTGCGATGAAGGCTAGATTCAGCGAGCCCAAGTACCAGGAGTGGTCTGACAAGGCCAAGGTGGCACGGTCAAGCGCCGGTAAGTGGTGTGGTGGCTCCATTCCGATGACAGAGCATTTTCGTCGTCTGGTACGTTTCCTATGACGGACATTAATTTATATATAGTTCGATAGAATGTTTAATACTAATAATAGATAATATTAACAGGTAAAAAAGGGTAAGGACCCGAACATGGTGACCGTCTTCCTGGTCACCCATCGGAGGGCTGGGGAGTTCATTGACGAGAGGGCGACGCAGGCATATGTACGTTCTATTCTTTATATTAACTATAATTTAGAAAAAAGGAAAATAGATATCAATATAGACTTTAGCAAACACTTACACGTTAGCAAACATGTTCTAGGCCGAGTTTGTTCGACTACAGGAGGAGGCGGCTGCTGCTGCTGTTGCTAGTACACAAGCAGAGGGAGGGGCTGGTACTTCCTCCCAGCTGCCTACAGCTCCATCGTCGGACGAGCTCTGGATGACCGCCGTTGGCGGTCTTCAGAAGGGTACGTACTACAGTACGGGATTCTACGGCGCATATTTGGCTTCGGAGTCATCCCGGGCCCCCTCTGTCAGTGCGCAGTCTCCGGCTTCGCAGGCGTCGTCACGAGCTGAGGATATTCGTCGTCAGATCGAGGAGCTGCGTCGCGAGTTGCAGCAGCAGATTTCTGATGCGGTCGAGCGACGATCCGACCCTCCGATCGTCACCGGACGATTTGATACGGTCGAGCGCAGTATACAGGAGCTGATGAGTCTGCATCAGGCTACAGCTGCCAGCTTGCACACGCTCACCGAGTCTACGCAGCGCACAGAGCGTAGACAGGTCGAGCTGGAGGGATCGCAGAGGAGCATATCTGCCTCACTCACTCAGGTTTCGGCTTCGCTTGAGGCGAGTACTGAGAGGGTGGTGAGTACCCTTGCTATTTATGGTGAGCGACTGCGAGAGCTGGAGCAGATACGTCGTCCCGGTCCATCGACGGCGTCGACTCCAGACATTGCACTGCCTCCTACTGCCCCTACGGTGCAGCTCACCCAGGAGCAGTATGACTACATTCTATCCCAGTTGCGCGGCAGGGGTCCGCAGTGATGTCATTGATTTTTTTATGACTTGTACATGTATTGGCCCTATGGGCAAATTGTTTATTGGTACATTTTCGTTTATACACTTGGTGGAAAACTTTTTATCTTCCATTTTTATTTGACTCTATTTGATGTTTGTGAGATGTGTGTCTGTGATATTTACTTTGCACTGCCTCCTATTTTTATTGTGATATTTACTTTGTGATATCTGCGACGGGGATGACAAATATACCTACGCTGGGTTATAAGCGATGATCTGATATACAAAGGAGGTGCTGTCGAAATTTTAAAAAAATATAATGTGTATTTTGTGTGATGATGTGTGTCTGTGTTTACATTGAATGTGAAATGCAGTGTTCGAAACCATCGACAGTTTCGATTACTGTCGATGGTTTGAACACTGCACTTCACACACACTGTAAACACAGACACACAGCATAACAAAAATACCAATTATATTTTAAATTTTTTTTTATAATATCTGCGACGTATAGCGACGTTCCCCGATGGACAGCGACGGGAAGAACACGTCGCTATACGTCGCTAACTAGTGACGTAACGTCGCTAGATGTCGCTAAGATGCTGACGTGGGAAATGACAACCTGTCAGCTGACGTCGCTACATTTGTCGCTAGGCGTCGCTAACGTGCACACGTGGCAGCCATGCCATGTCAGCGTACATAAAGTTATGGCGTCGCAACGTGGTCGCTCTACGTCGCTATTTTGGCGACGTAACCTTACGTTGCTATATGTCGCTAATTTTGCGACGTCTTGCGACAATGATCACGCCGTCGCAAACAGCGACGTTCTGCGACGAAATTGCCATCTGCGACATTCCTATACGCGACACCCTATTTTCGTCGCTAAATACGTCGCAAAATTATTTTAGCGACGGATTTTCCTTATTTAGTGACGTATTTTGACGTCGCTAAAATGGGTTATTTTTGTAGTGTTATATCTCTCTATTTTTCTTGAGTTCGGGGAGAGAGTTGAACCCGTTGGGCAAAGAGTTCAACAAATTTATATTCAGTTTTGTTTCTTTTATAAAGTTATAAAGATTGTGATTTGTCCAGGTGACACGGTCACCGAACCATATAATATATTTAATCTGTCTTAGCGTTCTTGTTAGACAGTAATTTGTTATATTTGAATTTGACCTATTTTTGTTGCGGTCAGTTCGAGACAAGTGGTCAAAGCGCTTCGTAGGCACTGCTCTATTCCAACATATACGAGAGTAATAAAAGAAAGTGTTCTCCTATAATTAATTATGATCAGCACAAATCCTTTTTAGGTTAAAAGATTAGGCCGGCAGAAAGAAAGTGTTTTCCTAAGCAGACACTAAAAGATTAGCATCATATTGTTTCACACACGCACACACACAAAAAAAAAAATTACAATCTCAACTGTTAATAAATTAAAGCAGAAGTAAGGCTGGCAGGTCTCAAATTTTGGATGAATGATTGCACTAGGTCAACTGCTTCTGTTGAAAGAACCCAAAGGAACGATGGAACCCTAGTGGTGCATGGAATATATAAAACCACCGCGCCATTCTAAACTGCACATTCGGCTGGTGCTAGGAGTCCTAGCATAACTATAACTTCAGAATATTGTGGTTGCATCAATATTATCACTCACTCTTATCAAGGAAGCTATTTCGAAAGGCCAACACATGACAAGACTACTACAAAATTCTACAAGTTATAAAAGTTACATGAATGAGAATTCCACTACCAATTAGTTACAAAGGATATTTACATAGAGACGACAAATAAGAAGAATTATATAAAGGATGCTTTAAGTTAGGGTTTGGTCAGTGCGAAGATTAATGATGACCTAAGAATCTTCTACTAGCTAGGAAGAGGGAGCTAGAGCCATACAACTATATGAAGTAGAGGCTTCCACAAAAGAGAGGGAAATATGCGGAATGAATCCACTAATTTGAAGATGTTTCATAGTTCACGCAAAAAAATGTTGACTCTTATATATGCTTCCTTTATTGAAGTATGTAATTGTCAAATAGTAGAAGAAAATCGTTATAAGAAAGAATATCCTCTAAAGAATCTCTGAATATTTTCTTTAAGGATTTTTTTTTTCCGAAGAAACTTTACAGAAATAGAAAAAATAGATGAAGGAAGAAAGAGTTGAAATTTTTTGGAAGTGTCAATACATTCTTCTACTCACGCAGAATTCAAGTAAGTTTATTCCACCAGACTGTAAGACTGAAAATCAAGCAGATATGGTAGCGACAAGTGTGTTTCTCTATAAATATTTTAACGACCATTTAATTTATTTGTATGAGAATACTACACCAAACATTTGTTTGAATTTTGCCAGATCTACTGGCGGATTGTATTGAAACTAAATTTTTAAAAACTTCTTTCCCCTCCATCTATTTGTATAAAGTAGGGATCGGCATTGGGCCGGGCCGGGCCGTCCAAGTCCATAAAGTATGGGCTCGGACCGGTTTTTTTTGACCCTAAAGAAATTTCGGGCCTGGGTCGGGCCGGACTTAAATACTATTTATGAAGCCCAAGCCCGCCCATAAGAGTCGGGCTTTTCGGGCCAAGTCGGATCGGGCCGGGCTAGCTCTATAAAATTTATAATGTGCATGTTTTACTCTTTCAGAATTTTATAACTAAACTAGTATATCGACCAATGATTTTTCTGATATCCACAGAAAAATAATAATATCTAACCTGCTAACAGCCGCTGATGCATGTTGTAGCTGTGTCATCATAAGATGGTTGCCCAAGTTGGCAAATAACAGCACCAAATGTGAGCATGCATGAAATCCATGAGGACTTCATGTGCTCTCTCTCTCTCTCTCCATTACTAATGTACAGAACATAAAGTAAAGAAAACTTTCTGTAAACCGAGATCTCCTAAGAAGGCTACAATTCCACTTGATCATATACTTAATTCATTGAGAGAGAGTGAGACTCAGAAAGCGGAAAGAATTATTATGCCACTGAGAAGTCTCAAAACCGTTGTAGTGATACGAATGTCCGTTGGAGTGTACAGATTATCATTTGGCCTTGGGCCGGGCTCTGACGGATGCATAGTCCAACTTGTATCGGGCGGGCTTCGGGCCGGGCTCGGGCGAACGGATGCATAGCCCAAGCCCGGCCCTATACTAATATGGATCCGGTCGGGCTACCCTAAGACCGGGCTCTATCGGACTTTAGCCCATCGGACCGGGCGGACTTTTCGGACGCCCAGGACTTCGGGCCAAACGATGATCCCTAGTATAAAGTTTCTTTCGGCCAATAAAATTGTCTGTATTTTCTGCCTCAATTTTTAGCAACTGGTCAACCATTTCATATCTTGTTATGAAGTAATTGTAAGCTTAGCATGCAATTAGTAGTCCGGAAAGATTAGGAAAAGCTTCATTCATTGCTTGTTTGAAAATTCCAATCACCCATAACTTAATTTTTTTAGCACTCTTGAAATCAATTTTTCTATCATTAAGAGGATGGTCACTATTTTTAATTAGGAAAATACTTTATGCATGCACCTCCAAAATGTACCTCTTTCATGTCCCTCCGTCACGTGGTCCTCTTCTATTGGCTCATGTCTCCCCAACTCTCCCCCTATTTGCATGGGCCAATAAGACGGTGCCATATGGCGGAGGGACATGAAAGAGGTACATGTTGGAGGTACATATAGCATTACTCTTAATTAATACTTTATAAAACTATAAACGAAGCTATTATACAGTGAGCAATGAACATGAGCAATACCTAACAATTAACATCATATTATTTTGAACCGATCGAGTTCATCAATTGAAACCTTTTCTTCGCAGTAGCATAATTTCATGGCCACTTATGAAATAGGTAAAACCATATATAATTGATCGCGTTCACGCACGAGCACACTACATGAATATCGCGAAGGTGTTGACTGACACTTCAGGCAGAGAACCACTTATGTACCCAGCTGAGTTGAACCAAACTTCCAGCTACGAGATCTCCCAACTTGACTAGTTGAAGTGATCCACTTGTTTTTTCAACAATAAGCTATTTTCATGAAAATGCACGCAATTTCTTTATAGATTTACGACACTTAAATCCAATATTACTCATTTATGCAACCATGTGTTTGCTACAATAGACGTGTTTAGTACACATCGCTCTCTACTATTATAATACGGCTTGGAAATGACTCAAAATGAACCGTCTAAGTAGTTAAAAATTAAAAAAATAAAATTTTAGAGTCCTTCTAACTACCTAAACATATAATAAATCCTAAAATATATTCAATATTTAAATTATAATTAATCTAAATATGTGGTATTATCTAATTAAATACATATCCAAAATTTTAAAAATATATCTATAACAAATTCTAAGTAAAATATATTAAATCATATTTTAATATAATTTGAATTTTTATCTAAATTTTTACAATATCATTGAATTTTTTTTGGTACTTGCAACCCAGGCATGATTAGTTCTATTAAGACAACATCTAGATGACTTCCGGGGGTAAAGTATTACTGCATAGCCTTTGGGAAGCAATCATATATTAGAAGAGGTAAATGCTAAAGAGAGACTAACTTCCAAACTAATGCATTTAATTAGTAAAATGAGGTTTAATCTATTTCTACATTAGTTTTATCACATTTGGAGATGCAAATCAATGGTTTTTCTCCCAACATCTTGAAATGCAACTAAATTGGTCATAACTTCAAAACACAGTATTTGAAAGGTACAAGTTTACATTGACTAGTTTCTTCTAAATCTATTTTTATAACAAAAGATATCAGATTTTCATTTTCTTTGGAACGTACTCCAACATCACAAATATGGGAGAGAGAATGAAAAATCACAATTCTGAGGAATATGTTTCTCTATTCAATAGTCCTTTGCAACTTCAAGCAAATTGACTGCTGTATTCTCAAATGCAGTTTCACTGATATATATGTTTTCTTCAATAAAAACGCTACTACACTCCTCAAAGTAATTCTATCCCAGAATATATTTCAGTAACTTTTGAAGAAACTAGCAAGTGAAATACTGCCGACACTAATAAGGTAAGCGGTCCCAATTTGATTTATAGTTGTACTAAGGATACATTATAGTAGGGCCAGGTTGCAAAGAAAAAAGTGCTTAATTATGTCAATTGTTTCCCTCATCATTCAATCCTGATTGTATTTGACACTAGTCCATATTGACATGGCAGGAACAAATTTCAGTCACACATATATACAAGGCATAGGTGGGCTATAGCCTGTCCCAATTTTTTTTTTTAAATGATTTTTTTAAAACATTTTCTTACTTATGTTTTATTCTCTTGTTTGGATAAATATTTTTTATAAAAATTTGATGCTTTAGGATGCACAATACTGGTAGTATCCTCGTGTAGCTCAAGCTATACCTAAAATTCAGCCCCCCACCTAAATTTAGATGCTAGCTCCGCCACTGTCTATAAACACATGCAGCACGAACTAATTCTGATCTTGTCCGGCAAAATTCTCACAATCTGCCAGCATAAAATTGAATTGAACCAAAGTTGATCCTCGCAAAGTTACCAAGCATATATCCTATCCGTTGATAGCATAACTTTTATGGTATATTATATATATATATATATATATAATAATATATATATATATATATATATATATATATAGTACAAAATGAGGATACAAGAACCAATAACTGGGCAAAAGTTTTGCCATCCAAACGTTTGATGGTTCTAATCTCATGGAAGTTTAATTGGTCATATATATGAAATATTTCTCATCTAATTTCTTTTATGTTCCATATACAAAAATATTTCTGATTTCCACTAGCACACCATATGCTTCTACACATCACACCTAATGGAAAAAAAAAAAAAATCTTAATATGAAGTTTTCAACTAGTTGTGACCAGATATTCCTCACACACTCCTATTTTGGGTTATCTAGTTTTAGGGTCTCACGTATATATGGATAATAGGGTTCGGGTCTCAAAATTGACCGATACTAAAATTTGGGTCTCGAAAATCACTGTTTATTAGCATATGTGAACAGTGATTTCAGACCCAAATTCTAATCGTCTAATCGGTCAATTTCGAGACCCAAACCCTAATATCCATGTATATGTGAGACCCTAAACTAAAACTAATATCCCTTTTTTGTAGACATTGTGGGCTCAATTTGACCCGTTTGAAATTAATCACTGTTTATTAGCATATGTCAACATCAGCTCATGATATTGCTATGACTCTGGGTTATACTCAAATCAGTTCAGTCTCATCCAATGGTTTTTCAGGAGGCCTGTTACTATGTTGGGACTCTGAAATACAACTTCAGCTAATTTCATCATACCCCAATCACATTCACACAACCCTCCACTTCATAACTACACCCAACCTTGGCATCTCATTTGTATCTATGGACCCCCCACTGTTTCAGATCGAAGAGTATTTTGGTATCAAATGGAGAATATTATTGCTTCTATCACAGTTCCATGGTTTGTATTGGGGACTGCAACAGTGTACTAAACGCAGATGAGAAAATTGGTGGCAACAACTTCAATTACAATCACCATAAGCCTTTCATTAACAGGTTCAATAAAACAGGAGCTATGGATATAGGATATTGTGGCCCATCTTATACTTGGAATAATCGAAGGAAACCACAACATTTCGTGGCGGAAAGACTGGACAGAGCATTGGTAGATAATCAGTGGCGATCCCCTCATCCTTTGGCTGGACTTTTCCATCTCCCTTGCATTAATAGTGATCATAATCCTCTCTTGCTATTACTGAACACCTCATCTAAAAGGAGGAGAACCACACAACAATTTGAGGCAGCTTGGATGTTGGAACCAGACTTCAAAGAGGTATTCTTAGATTCCTGGAAAACAAAGTCTCCTGAATTACAAAACAAGCTTCAAACTGTGCTACCACGACTACATCATTGGGGAAAAGATAGATTGGAAAAGACGGAAAGAGATATTAGGTTTCTTGAAAAGCGCCTTCTCATTATTCAATCTCAACCGCCATCTGATAAATCTTATTCTGATGAACGTGAAACTCAAATTACTTTAAACAAACTTCATCTACAAAAGGAACTTTATTGAAGCAGAGATCCAATATCTCATGGTTAAAAGAGGGTGATAAAAATACACGTTTCTTCCATCTCTCTGCTACTATGAGAAAACAAAGATATCTCATTCATTATGTTAGAAAGGAAAATGGCAATCAAGTCAAGATCATCAGGAATTTCAGAGGCATTTGTTGATCATTTCAACTCTATTTTCCAGGCAGCAGATACTATCCCAGTACCTGATCATATTCTGGCAGAACTTCCTCATATTTCAGATGCTGATAATGATCTCCTAAGCAGTGTACCACTTGAAAAAGAAATCAGAGAAGTCATCAATAGCATGCATCCTCATAAGGCACCTGGTCCAGATGGTTACTCTGCTATTTTTTACCAAAAGTGTTGGGATTTAATTGGTTCAGAGGTAACTTCTCTAGTCCAACATTTCTTCATTTCCAGTATCATGCCATCTCAACTCAATCATACCTATATTGCTTTGATTCCCAAAGTTAAATTCCCCTCTAAGCTATTGACTTTCGACCAATAGCTTTATGCAATGTTATTTACAAAATTATATCTAAAATCATTGCAAACAGGCTGAGATCCCATCTGAATTACTTGATTAGTCCTTATCAAAATGCTTTCGTATCTGGTCGATACATTTGGGACAATGTTATTATGGCTCAGGAAATTATTCACTCAATATCCAGATTTTCTACTAACAAAAGTGCTTTTGCATTCAAAGTTGATATGTCCAAAGCCTATGATAGGTTAGGCTGGAATATCATTAGTCAATCCCTTTGTGGTTTTGGTATTATAGAAAAATCTCATGATCTTATTATGAAGTGCGTCTCTACTACTTCATTTGCCATTTTAATCAATGGTGAACCATCTAATACATTCATTCCTTCTCAGGGAATTCGTCAGGGATGTCCTCTTTCTCCATATTTGTTTATCATGTGTATGGAAATCCTCTTACACTATTCACTGTTATGGTTCGAAACCCACTATATGATAGTATCATTCTTCATCATTCACCAACTACTTATTCCCACCTTGCATTTGCAGATGACCTCTTTATATTTGGTCAGAGTTCACTTCATAACATCAACCAGGTTAAGCTAATCCTCAAAACCTTTGAATGTTGGTCTGGCCAACGCATCAATTATGAAAAATTCTCTATTCTTTTTTCCAAGAAAACTGATCATATAATGCAAAACTTGTATATCAATTTTCTGGGGGTCCAACATATGAGGTCTAGTGACAAATACCTTGGCCATCTCATCCTCAAATCTAAAAACAGGGCTTCTACATTTTCAGCTCTATTGAATTCTAGCTCTTCAAAACTTCAAGGATGGCGTAGGAAATGTTTATCCCATGCTGGTAGGACTACACTTATAAAGTCTACTCTTGCTTCTCTCCCAACCTATTACCTATCTTCCTACCACATTCCAAAAAAAGGTTACTAAAAGTCTTATGAAAGATCAGTGCAATTTTTGGTGGGATTCTACAGACAAGAAAAAAATTCATTTCACTGCTTGGAGAAACTTCACAAAACCAAAATTTCAGGGGGTCTTGGCATTAGAGATCCACATGTTACAAACATGTCTTTGATACTAAAACTTGCATGGAGATTTCTCACAGATAGTAATTCCATCTGGGCTTCTTTACTAAATAACAAGTATCTTCACTCGAATTCTTTCTGGGCAGCAACCCCATCGAGCTCTTCCTCTTGTGTATGGTCCAGTATCCTCAGTAGCAGGGAACATCTGTTGAATAATGTGATTTGGTCAGTAGGTGATGGTACTAGCATTAATATCTGGGATGATCCTTGGGTACCAACAATACCTAACCATAGAGTACAAGACTTCAGTTTTAGTAGCCGATGGATAAATAAAATGAGTGAACTTATTAACAGAAAAACTTTTTCATGGAAAATAAACTTGTTGAACATCCTATTTCCCCCAATGGAGGCCAATGCAATTATGAAGATACCTTTATCTATGAACTGCACTAGTGATAAGCTTATATGGAAACACACTGCAGATGGTGTGTTAACAGTCAAATCCGCCTACAGATCAATTCATGAAGGAATTTCACATGCTCTGAATAATTCTGATGAAGTAGAATTCACTGAATGGAGGAAACTTTGGTCACTCTCTTATATCAGTCCGAATGTGCAGCTATTTGTGTGGAGAGCTATCACCAATTCACTCCCCACAAATGATAATATTCATCATCGACTCAATCACATTGAAGATACCTGCTCACTGTGCAAGGTACTTTCTGAAACTACTAACCACCTGTTTTTTAAATGTTCTATGACAGGCTCTTCATGGGATCATATTCAGGGGGTGCATTCCCTGATTAATGAAGAGACTACAATCTCAACCATCATCACTGCTATTCTCAATGATGGTGACAAAGACTTAATTGCAATATGCTTCTACCTGATGTGGAATATTTGGAAGACCAGGAACAAGGCAATCTTTGAGAATCGACCAATCAATTGCAGGAAAACTTTTGAAGACGCTTACAATCTGAAAATGAAGTATGAAGCTTTCAACCAAGGAGGTCCTCTTTCAAAATCTACAACAACCGGGAATCAACACTCATCTAATTGGAATCCTCCTCCAAACACTGCTATGAAGATTAATTTTGATGGAGCTTTCTTGGACGGAAAGATGTCAGCAGGAGCCATCCTAGTGATGTCTCTGGTAATTTCAAATTAGCTCTTTCAAAGGTTGAAGATGGAGGAACACCAATCGAAGCTGAAGCACTAGGAGTTCAACTATCAATGGAGATATACAAAAGACAAGAATTACAAGAAGTTATCATAGAAGGAGACTGTAAGCCTTTGATTGAATCTATCACTTCAGTTGAAGCAATTCCTCTCTGGCGAGCACGACACATTATCGAAGATGCAAGATCTGTTTCAAAATCTAACCCAAAAATCTCATTCTCCTACACCAATAGGAATGCTAATCAACCCGCTCATTATTTAGCATCCTATGCTCTGTTATCTACCTCATCTAACTTCATATCTTTATATGAAGAGATGCCAATCTGTATTGAATCACATGTCTATACCATGACATGAATCATATTTCAATTTAATGCATGAAGTTTTTTCCTTTTCAAAAAAAAAAAATAAAAAAAAATCAGCTACTTGAAAATACAATCATATGAAGATGAAGACTTACATGAAATAGACATGTTTACCCTACCTGAACAGAGAACTTTAAAAGAGCTTTACTCGGACACTTTGAATTGTTTTGTGCTGGCAATGCATCGAGATCCAGCCATTTTAAAGAAGGGGGAGGGGACCATGCCATTAACCACACATGATCATAAACATATTATATGTACCATTACTTGTTTTAATTAATACACAACTAATTACTATATCCAATCAAACAAGCAAATTAACCAGCAAACAAACTTTTTGAATCTTTGGAGCCTTCTCGATGCCCTAATCCTAATTGCACCCGTGCTGCGACCGAAGATCAAAGGATCGAGCTCCGAATTAGCATAGCATACTCAATCCGAGGATCTTGATTGATCAAGTTACCCGTTTGGCTTACTGTAATGGAATCGTATTCGTACTGTAATCAAATAATTTTTCTGTTTTTTCTTTCTATTTGATAATATTACGATTACGATTGCATTACAGTGTACCCCAACCAGGTATAGCATAACTGGACTAACACAACAAATCCATCAAATATATCATCATCCTGACCGACCACTCACCAACCAAACCCATATAGCAAGACTGCAATGGAAGCTGACACTACCCTCCTCGAGTCACATCAGAATGATTTTACATCTATTGCACTTCACGATGTTCCCGACACGTATATGTTGCACACGTAGACCCAGTTCGAATTTCTGGTTCCGCTCTTCCAATATAATGTATATAGTACGTATAGGGATCATTTTGGACTTATATAGCACAAAGTGGAGGCCGGGGTCCGGGAGAGTGCAACATGTCAGCTAATTAGCATATTTTCTAGCTAGCTAGCTCAGTGGAGATGGTGAGTAGCCCCGACTCCGACGGCCACCACCAGCGTACCTTCGCGCACGGAGACGATGGCGGAGGCGAAGGCGGCGGGGGGTGGCGGTGGCGCTGGCGCGATCAAGGAGCAGGACAGGCTGCTCCGATCGCGAACGTGGGGCGGATCATGAAGCAGATCCTGCCCCCGAACGCCAAGATCTCCAAGGAGGCCAAGGAGACGATGCAGGAGTGCGTGTCGGAGTTCATCAGCTTCGTCACGGGGGAGGCCTCCGACAAGTGCCACAGGGAGAAGAGGAAGACGGTCAACGGGGACGACATATGCTGGGCCCTCGCCACCCTGGGGTTCGACGACTACGCGGAGCCCATGAGGCGGTACCTCCAGAAGTACCGCGACACGGAGGGAGACCGTAGCGCTGCTGCCGCCGCTGCGCCCTCCGGGTCGAACCAGGGCGGCAGGGGGGGAGGCGGTGGCGCTGCCGACGGCGGCGGCGGCCACCCCAGCCTGGGGCAGCTGATGTTCGATGCCATGGACAGGAACCCTGGCTCTTCTTCAAGGCGGTATTAGCTAGGAGCTTGAAATAAATATATTTCTTTTCCTGGTAACTTTGTGATAATCATTTGAACATGAATTCTTGAGAATATGTGTATGTTTGAATTGAAGAAGAAGTTACAATAATATTCCAGGAACCGAGGAAATTAAGGATTAATAGCAAGGGAGAGCAATTCATGACAGGTATTGAGATTTTTTGTTTGTTTGTTTGAATTAATTAAAATTAATTGTGTCTTGGTTACAATAACACAGGAGTAATTTAGTACTGAATGGCTTCAATTATTTGATCAAGCTAGCTCCAGCATTGGTACATGACATTGCTCTTATATTAATTAATTAATATTGTGTTTAGAATAAAGTATTTTAGATTAGGTAGAAAGTAGGATGCATGCTTTAGTCATATGAGAGTGAAAGTCTTCATCTTAATCTTCCTTGTTAATTTTAATAGCACATTGGAAGATATGCCCCCAAGAAATCAGGATGCATGAGATATACCCAAAGCTTTCAATTTATATTTTCTATTTAATTTCATTTACACTAGATAGGGGAGAGAGAGAGAGAGTAAACTAAGACCTATTTAGTTCGTTGAAAGAAAATCAATTCTTTGCTCTTTCCATGAACGTAAGTAATTATAATTTCTATTAATTTTTCTTTTTGATGTTTGGAAATGTTAACATATATAAGTCATAATTCATCTTTGAGTAACACCATTTAGTTCTAAATTTTTGTAATAAATGTAGAAAATTGGGAGGCAAAGTAAATCTGGTGGTGTGTTTTAATAGTTTTTGTAATTAGTTTTTCTTTCAATCTATATTTTCTATATATTTAATTTGATGTACACTAGATAGGGGAGACAAGGAGATTAAGGCACTTTAGTTCGCGGAAACAAAAGGAAAGGAAATCAATTCTTTGCTCTTTCCATGGACGTGAAAAATTATAATTTATTTTAGTTTTTCTTTCTGATGTTTAGAAACATCAATATGGTCAGAATACATCTTTGAGTAAGGACCATTTAGAAACATCAATATGGTCAGAATACATCTTTGAGTAAGGACCATTTAGTCCTAAATTTTTATAATAAATGAAAAAAAATTGGGAGGCAAAGTAAATCTGGGTGGAGGAACTATTAGCCATATCCTTTTTGTGAACTATTTTCTTTTACTATTTTTTTTTTATTTACATTCAAACACAGAAAATAAATAATTTCTTTCACAAGGTCCTGATCTCTCAAACCAAACATGGCCTAAGTGGCAAAGACTGACCTCAACTAGCCAAAGTTAGCATAGTACTAGTCTTCTAGAAAAGTTCAACAAGAAGTGGGAGATCTTGCTTTTGTGGTTTCATATATCTCGGACAACATACTTACAGGTGACATCCGGCTACGCTAGCCAACTGGAGGAACACAAATCATAGATGCTTAGGTTATCTTAACAACTTTAATCAAGGGATATTATATCTGCATTTAGTTCCAAAAAAGCCTTCGTACAAGTTTAAAATAAAATCTACATTCTAGCTGAATTGCTTCACCATGTACTTATATTCTTCTTAGTTTCCATGACACTTCCAATATATATATATATATATATGGTCCGAATCGGGAGTCCCGCAGAAGTCATGTCCGTCCCTCAACCGTTCGATCGAGCGCTCCCCCCATATATGGTCCGAATCGGGAGTCCCGCAGAAGTCCTGTCCGTCCCTCGACCGTTCGATCGAGCGCTCCCCCCCCCCCCCGTTCCGGAGCTGAGATTTGTCAAGGACGACGGGGCCCGGTGCGAAAAATAAATGGAGGCCTATATATAATATATATATATATATATATATATATATATATATATATATATATAGAGGAAAATGTACCTAAGGTCGACCTTAGGTAAGTTACCTAAGGTCGACCTCATTTTCCTCACTTTACAACATTTTTTCTTTAATTTTTTTTATGGGATTCATCTACACCTTATTGATTGGCAACATACCAAATTTCAAGAAAAAATAATATTGTTTAGCCCCCTATCTATCCCTTGCAAAATCGACGGTCTAAAACTTTGCTGCTACACCGTCGATTTTGCACCTTATTGATAGGGGGCTAAACAATATTATTTTTTCTTGAAATTTGGTATGTTGTCAATCAATAAGGTGTAGATGAATCCCATAAAAAAATTCAAGAAAAAATGTTGTAAAGTGAGGAAAATGAGGTCGACCTTAGGTAACTTACCTAAGGTCGACCTTAGGTACATTTTCCTCATATATATATATATATATATATATATATATATATATATAAAATTCTAATTAAGAATTTCAGAAATTAAATTATCCAAACTTAACATCAATTAAAAAAAATCATTCAACTACAATATCTTTCAATGGAAATAATATTAGACTAAAAGAGATAAAATAAAGCTAAACAAACAAGCATCTTTAGCCTTCTTTATATAAAGAACAATCTTCTAGCATTTATAGCTCTAAAATTATCAATCAATCATTCATAATCAACACCTTACAAGAACTCATTTCAATGAAAATTAGAACTAGTTCATTTAATCTCCTATGATATGGTTGACTGAATGTACGATTTCAATAACTTCAACTTGAAAAAACTCCTTTCTGCATATGCAATTCACTGGAATTGTTAATAGAATTCTATAGGAAAAGAATAAAAAAAAACGTAAAGTTTAATATCTCAAGTGCAGGATGTCTTTTGGTAGAATAAATTTAATATCTCAAGTTTCAATTAAACGTAAAGTTTAATATCTCAAGTTTCAACTAATAAGTTACTTTAGTATTATAGTATACAAAATAAATATATACACATTTTTTAAATTATTTATTAATAATTTTTAAATTATTTATTCATAAGTTAATTGAGTATATAATACATATACGAATAAATTTTTTTGGCGGCCTACGAATTGAGGAGGCCTAGTACGGTCGCACCCATTGCACTCCCTCAAAACCGACCCTGGGCCACCACTAAAAACATGTCACGACCCGCTCCCGAATAATCGGACACGAGTCGGATGTAGAAACCCTAGACGGGGGGTGAATATGGTCAATCTAACTAATCAAGCACTTAGTACAAGCTAATGGACAATTTCAAAATATAAGTACAAGAGAAGAAGCAATAACAATACCGACACACGATATCCTGGTATCCTCCCAAGAGGCACTCCAGTCCCGGAACTCTCTCCGACTTTAATCCACTATTTGAGTAAATAGTTACACACGAGTTTGGATCCGAAGAACTCGCCAACTTCTTACACGAGAGCTTTAATCCGAAGGCCTCTCCGACTTCAACTGAGAGTTTGGATACGAAGACTCTCCAACTTCAACCGAGAGTTTGGATACGAAGACTCTCCAACTTCAACCTTTCACAATAGGTTTTGATCTCCTTATACAATAAGATGAAGATCTTACTTTTCAACTCAATAACTCTAACATAATTTGTGGATGGCAAATGAAAGCATTGTAGAGTTGTTTGTGGATAGGCTTTGGTGGTTTAGAAAAAAATTTTAGGCTCAAAGCATCAACCTTGAATGAAGGGGTTCAAGACTATTTATAACCAAAGCATTGAAAAGAGCCAAAGACAACTTTTCAGTCAGCGAACCGGTATACCATCGGTATGGACCGGTATACCGTCGGTATGCCGGTCTGGAATTACAACGGCTAGAAATATAGCCGTTGGGATCATTAAATGCTCGAAATCCGACCGTTGGAGTTTTAACGTTACAGAACTGGTATACCGTCGGTATGAACCGATATACCGTCGGTATGCCGATTTTGTAGACAGAAAACTTTCTGTGAACAAAATCGGTATACTGGCGGTATTGACCGGTATACCGTCGGTATGCCGGTTTTAATCCGAAAATAATCCTGGGCTAGTTTCTACCCTAGCTTTCGATTTTGCCATCCATTTCTTGTGTTTACAATAATTCCTAAGACTCATTTCAGACTCCAGATATACTGTAGCAGGTGTAGGCTTCTTCAGAGTCTTGAAATGATGATGCCATAGCTTGGCTTCTTCCTTTGATAGGTGCTGGCTTTTTTCCTTGGCGGCAGCTGTCCAAAGATATCCAGTTTGCAAAAATTGAATACCTTTCGGGGGCTTCGCCCCCGAACCCACGACGAGGGGCGCTGCCCCTCGACCCCCGTCCGCTGACCGGGCAGCGGAACCCCCGAGTGCGTGGCTCCGGAGATGTCGTCGGGTGGTTCAGAAAAATCTTGTGGGATCTATCGTCTTTGGCCCACCATGATTTCTTCATTGCATATGTCCACATTGATCTTGCTTATTGTTTTTCTGCATGTACATGTTAGACGAACAAAGCAATATACATAGTAGTAAGTATGATAAGTTTAATGCACATTAGGACAATGCTGAGTTTAAGTATAAGTGCTAAGGTGATAGCATAAATGTTAGTGATATCATAATGATTAAACTTAATTGAATGACCATAATCAAAAACATAGTTTTGATTTTGGCAATCCGATTAAATTTAAGATAGATAAGCTCATATCACTAATATGTAAACCAATAGGCACATATCACCAAAGATATAAGTATAAGTAGAAATGATATAGCGATAGTGTGAAGATTAGTGATAATGAAATGCTAAACTTAACATATTAACTATATTCAAAAATATGATACAATCATTGGGCTAACATCGGACACGCCCAGCCTTCGTCGTTGGACGACGACGAAGTAAGCTGTACCAAACTAGGGAAATCTAACCAGAGAATCATACAAGTATGAAATCACAGCATCTATATATGTATCCCAAACCCAGAGTAAAGTACATGTCTCAGAATTTATTACATTCCAGCAGAATAAAAGACAGAGTCTACGAGTCTCAAATACAAGGTAAAATGTAAAGTGCTAATGGTAAAGCTCTAGACTTCTACAGCCTCTAAGTCAAGAGCAACCCCAGCTCTCCAGCATCAACTGGCTCACGGCCATAATAAGTGTTGCACAGGACCTCCAACTCACCTGCAACATATCATATTCAGGAGCGGAGCAAAGTACGCCCCCCCGATCCGATGGTCAGGAGCCCTACGGAAGCCCCGTCCGTCCCTCGACCGAGCACCTCCCCTCCCCCGATCTGATGGTACAGGGGGAGCAGGGCTTCGGTGGGGCTCCCACGGCAGAACTTTTAATCTGGAATCATATATATAATATATATATATATATATATATATATATATGTGTGTGTGTGTGTGTGTGTGTGTGTGTGTGTGTGTGTGTGGAAATGGTAGTATTTCTAAATAATATGCTTGTTCTTACATCATGACTGCTTAGATAGGCTTAGCCTTGTCGAACATCACTTTACATCATATTCAATATATGAATAATGCCCACAACAGAAGTCTCCAATCCCTCAAAATTTTATTGTTACGTTCTTTCCAGACGTGCCAAAAGGCAGCCGCTAGCCGGATAAACTTCGATCCGCGACTCTTAGCTTTTCTGGGGCCTTCCGCTATCTCTTTCCACTTAGAGTTGTCGCACAAAATAATCCTCAGAGGCTCATGTTGTCTGCGCTATACATCCTATGTAATTCTACACTTGAAATAAGTACTCCATAGATTCTGGCTGGTGTCGACATAGAACACAGCCCAATCATTCTGTTTGTATGCCAAATATCTACAACCTATCCAATGTCATAAGTCATCCCATACACAGTTATACATACAAAACTGCATCTTCATAGCACTATCCTTCATCCTTCAAATGTGGTTCCCTGAGAGCTCTCTTATGTTTCATGAGTATTATAGAGACTACTCCTATTTCGAAAATAATTACACTGACCATCTATTTTCTTTATAGATTTTATAAAACATACAGGTGGTCAGTGCTATAAGTTTCTATAGAAATATAAACTTTAGAAGTGGTATGTGTAATTAGTTTCAAAGTAGAGATAGTGTATATAATAAGTGTAAAACATATTAGTAGTTAACACAATTTGCCCCTTTAATTAATATATGCCATTATAGTTTTTTCTTGAGACAAAATAGAACTCTTAGATGGATATTACCTACAATTTTCTTTTGCAAAATACTCTTTAACCTTGTATGAACTTCACCTCCAAACACATCTTCTTGAGACATGCCGAAGGAAGTTTTGATAGAACTTTTCCTTGATACATCATAAGTTTTAGCCACTAGGCTCCT
>JANAVB010028674.1:0-19263 GCA_029216955.1 Iris pallida
AGTTTTAACGCGGCAATTGATTTTTCCAATTCATCATTATGAGTAACAGTAAAGGGAGAACCACCTCCGCTCACTCCACCACTAGAACTATGAATCTCGCCAGAAGAGTCGGTCCCTACCATACTTACGGATGCAACAAAAAGTTCTCTCAACACCAAATCCTTATGTGGAGGTCAAGGAAAGGCACAGACTCATGCAAGACAAGCACCGTGTCTGCACTTTGTTGTCATTCCGAGAATAACTTGGAGAAACAGATGTTCCTGCAAACAAATCCGTTATTTGTCCTCTTTGGTTTGTAGATCTCAAGTCATTTTTGTAGGGCATAGGTTCCTGTAAACAAACTTGTTTACCCAAAAAAATATATGAAAGAATAGATATTCCTGAAAACATGCCTGAACACAAGCCATAGTTTTCCTCTAAGAATCCCAACATTTTTTTGGAACTAGATTAGAGTTTGAAAGAGGAGAGTGGCAGCTATGAGAAAACTAGGATTATGATTTGACATGACAGGAGCAAGCGGCCGGGTATGTGTGTTTGGGGGGGGGGGGGTTCTGGGTCGACGAATAGCAGGGGGAGCGGACAGCCAGGAGGTGAACGACGGCCCCGATTGGGCTGGACTGTCCCACCGAAGCTGTCACATCGAAGTGGCTGACAACATCGATGGACACGAGAAGGGAGGGGAGGTGGCAGCTAGGCTAAGGTTTGTTTTTGTGGAGGGAAGAAAGAAAAAAATATATTTATTATTATTTCTCTGATACCAAATAGAGAATAATAATAATGGGATGATCTTTATTGAAACAATAGAACTTATAGATAGGAGAGGCTAACCTCCTCTCCTCTTACCCAATGTGGGACTAAATCCCATTATGCTAAATAATGAAAAATACCTCTAACAAACTATAAATAGCATCTTGCGATAATACTCATAGTTCAAACTAACCAAAATCTTCAAACAGTCCAGAAAATATAATTAGGTGACCAGCAACATATCATTTATATAAACATAGACCAAAACATGTTTATTAACCAAGTACTAATGTAGAATTGGTGTAAGCCACAAAACCTGTTTTGGATTCATATTTTCAAGAATCAGGGTATCATACACAGGAAAAGATTGTGGCCTATCGACTTGCCCTTGCATGATCAATGTTCAGCACACAGGCGGTCCCAGCGTCGCAAAAACTGTTGCAGTATGCATCAATACAAGTATCATTTATATTACAATTAAGTACGTGTATGTGCATTAAAATCTTCTAATGAGAAGGATATATATGCATTACAAGTACACCATGCCATTCTAACAAAGTATCATGTTACATATATAGATCCAGTATAGACAGATACACTCAGTTATTTGACCAACAAAAGGATACAAAATGCCTAAACATGCATGGTTAGTACTAAGTTACTAACACGAACAACAAAACGGAAAAAAGCAACCATCTAAACAAGTTCTTTCAGCGGAAAACAGAGAATTTAGATTAAAGTGTCGCCAGAAGACGCCTATATAAAGCTTTGTTGTCTAATTCTTGGTAGTTTTGAGAGATCAGAAGATCCTCCGCCTGATTATGGATTTTGCTCCCCTTGCACTACTAACTTCATCAGCAACATTGTCAACTATATCTTTATTTGTTCCCTCCGAAATTGCTTTAAAGATGTAAACCTGTTGAAATCACCAGGCACAGACCAGCACAATTAGGTATTCCACACAATTAAGTGCCAACTAATTAGCATATGGAACCTTTTTTTATAGGAAAGACTATATACACCATAAGAAAGACGTACCTATTCTCCATGACAAACTTGCAAGCTAAAAGAATCAGATTTCATATATAGGACCTGAATAAATCATCTTTTTATCCGTATGATAATAGCTTTTACAAGCAACAAAAAGGAAGTGTGAAGCTAATAACAAATATTCAATTTCTTCGCATCAGCTTTACTATGATGATATTACATTTTCTGGTTGGACATTCTGTTTGTTGATTATAATCATTAGAGGCGGAGAATTGAGAATAGTATAAAAATCACTGGACTAGTAGACTGAAATATGGAGTATAAGGCTATATGTACACTTTTTAGAATGGCAAAACAAAGCTGCGATTTCCATGTTTAAAAGTTGGAGAGCAATTTTTGAAAGGCAAAGTGATCATGTTCTAGTATCTACTCGACAAAATTACAAATAAAATCTTTTGTGATCATGTTCTAGTATCTACTCGACAAAATTACAAATAAAATCTTTTGTGAGGGAGCAGACTATACAGAGTTCCGAAACTGCTTAGAGCGGATAATGAGGCATAGATGCTTACAATCTTGAAGGATTTGTATACTGGCTTGGCAGTAGTTCGAGATCCAAGAAAAATTGGTATAATATTTATAATGATACCACCAAGTGTTCCTCGAATCCTAGAGGAGATCAGCAACAACTTCACTGAAGATCATAGGACACTATGACAATACAAGTGCACCAATATGACAAACCAGAAAAATAAAGGATACAGCAAGAGGATATGATAATAAAGCAACATAATAACCTAAACAACTTTTTTAACTTATGTCAGCATTGGACCCGAACCAGACCAGTCTAGTCCAGTCCATACCGACCGGGGCCGGTTCACAAGGGGTCGACCAAGTATAGGTCGGGTCCAATATGAAAAGTGTGCCCAATAGGAGTGCACCCATTAGAACTACGTTCCTATATAAATGAGGGGTCATGTGGAGAACCATAATCCTAATACTTGCCACCAAAGCAATTACCTCCTTTTCTCTCTGTCACGTGTGAGTGTCTCCGCACGTAGGATTCTTCAACGACTGTGTCTTAGAAGATCATAGGAAGAACCCTGTTCAATCGCATTGAAGGTATACATTAAATTGCTTCTGCTCGTTCCTATGATACCTCGATTATTTTACGATCTACATATGGTATCAGAGCCCCACCTAGATCTTTCTCGATATTTTAGATCTTACAAATCCTAAAAATATAGGATTTCATGGTTGTCATAATCTAATAATAATTTACATGCCAAAAAATTAGGTCTTATATTTGATTTTATACATGATTCATGATGAGATTTGTGATTATGTTAGGTGCTCTAAATATAGGGTTTGTGACCCACAGTTTATAGTATCGGCCGATATCGATACGGTTTGACATGTCCCGATCCGATACCGACCGATACTCGATACTGACCGATACCGACATTAGGGTTCTCTTTTCCGGTAAATTCAGTAAAGAAAATTGAACGAAAAAAACCAATTAACAAGAGCGTAAAAATATAGTAAAATAGTAAAAAGCATGTAAAAGATGAAAACTTATCTATCGCATGTAAACCAATTGCTAAGAAACAACATTAGAAATACTTTAAAATGCTAAATGTATAAAATATACTTTCTAAAATATTAATAATTTGTTAATAGTTATTTGATTTACAATACCAAAAAATCCGATACTCCATTCCGAAACCGCCGATACTGGCGATACCTCTGATCCCGATACTCAAAGGAATGGTCCGATACCGATTTCGATACTGATACTGCGAACTCCGTTTTTCATCATGTTATTGATTATAACCATTTCTGTCTCTCGTTTTGTGATGATCTATGGGGGTTGCATATAGATCTTTGGCTTGTGATCATGTGGTTTATTTATGCCCTTAATTTCTTTTGTAAATTAAAACATTATATAAAATTTTTGGGAATCGTGATTGCGGTTGTTTTTCTTGATCAAATTGCCAATGGCCACCTCTATTATGTAGCATGCCTCAAGTGTCTGGGGTGATCCAACATGAGGACCAGCCCCATACATGTGTCGAGCCGCCTCAATTAGACTGACCAATCAGCCTCGACCCCCCCCCCCCCCATCGGGTGTCTCTAACAGCTCGGGACAATCCAACCCCCTTTGTAGGGGGTGGAACGTGCGAGGAACCGTCGACCAAGAAACCTACCCTACACATCGGTCGATGGTAAAAGTTAGCAGCATACATGACTACTTCAAGACCCCATGTAGGGGTCTGGGCCGCCACACGGCCCCAGAGCCCAGCCATGACCAATGTAGGAGATTGGGCGGCAGCCGGTGGCACTGGCACAGCCCAGGCCCCATATTAGGATCAGGCGAGCGCTGACTATGGTTCCGACCCCATGCGGGGCCTGGTCCAGCGTTGGCAATGGTTCCCAACCCATGTAGGAGCTGATCAATCGCTGACAATGGGTCCCAACCCCATGCACGGGGGAGGGGGAGTGCATTCGCTATGGGTTTCGAACCCATGATGGGGCCTGTGATGAGATCGGAAAAGCCCAACCCCTCCGTAGGGCTCGAGGAGCCTATGGCGGTAATGGAAGACCGATTGGACCCTACATGAGAGTCTCTGATAACCAGTCAGCATATGGCAAGAGATCCAACCCCTACGCGGGGACGGGTGGGCTATGTGGGCCACCACCAAGCTACTCGATCCCTCCGGGGATAGGGTGGGCCAATTGGATATAGTCAAAATGTGACCCGATCCAATTCTAGAATTCGAGTGGACCGGGTTGTTTTTGCTATAACAATAGGTCCCAAAAGGGGTCCATTAAAGACATTAACCATATCCCTAATTTTGGGTGGGAAAAATCACAAATTTAGGAACGAAGTGTTGTGACCCTATAATCGACCCAAATCCAGTACATTTTCAGTCATTACACTTACAATTTGGGTGTTTTGGCCCAAAGACCGAGTAGTGTGCCATGATTAGGTGATCAACCCCGTTGATGTAATTTTACATGGGCTTTTTATTTAATTTAGGCTTGCATGCTGAAATTGATGTAATATGAGCATGGGACATAATTTTGATTATTTGGTGGTGTGAGTTAAGTTGCATACGACAATGGTAGATATGCTGGCCTATTGGGATGGATCGACACTAGCAATATTCTACTTGTCAAAATTGCAATATGTGCCAACCTTTTATTTAACCAACCTTTGGTTCTAGTTTCTAGGGCCGACCCTGACTCAGTGCAGCCAGGGCGACCGCCCAGGGCCCATGAAGTAGGAGGGCCCAAAAAATTAATTTAGACATATACATATATTAATAATCTTGTAACTGAAATAGAACTTGTATATACAATGACCCTTTTTGAACAAAAAACAATTGTGGTGTAGTGGTTATTATGTTACACCTGCACATTAGAGGTTCCTAGGTTCAATTCTTGGTGGCAACATTTTTTTTATTTACTTTTATTTCAGTTTTTTTTACACTATATATGGGCTCCATTTTGAAAGTTTGCCTAGAGCCCCCATTGACTCAGGGCCAGCCCTGCTAGTTTCACACCCTTAAAACACAGATTAAATTTGTGAAATAGTTCATTGGGTGAAGGCCCTTATGACATTCAAGTTTAAAAATTAACTGAATCCATGCATCTTTGAGATGGTTCCCAAATTTGTAGTAGTCGAGCTCACTGAAGGGTTGAAGTTGAATGATAATAAGTACGATATCTAGTGCCGCAAGATCTAGTATTTTCATAACGAGCTCAAGAGCCTAAACATGATAGATCAGGAGATATCAAACCAAAGCAGGACACTACGGCCCGGCACAAGCAAGACGCTAAGGTGTACCAAAAGTGGTGCGTCAGAGACTAGTCCGCATGCTTCACTATGCTGCCAGTAATGCACGATAATATGATCAGAGAATTCGAAGGCTACATCTCCGCTAGTAAGCTATGGGATGCGATGAAGTTAAGGTATTGACATACCGCACCGACTAGGTTGTGCGTCCTATCTCAGTGGTTCGATTCATACAAGATGAAGTCAAACAATGACGTGAAGACACATGTGAACTATTTTGTCTATGATTCGGGACCTGGAAATAGTATGCTTTACGGTGTCCGATGAACAACAGATTCAAGTTGTCATTCGTACTCTTCCTGCTTCCTAGGCCAACATGAAGTAATTGAGCCGGATATTACGAAGTTTGACAACATATTAAAGAAGCTTAAGTTGGAGGCCGAACGCATGGAGATGCAAAGACCTGAAGCCGTAACTCCTCATGCAAACATCCAGCACGCAGTCTGTAGACAACGCCTCAAAAGATGTTCGAATGGAAAAATGAAGGTCGACACAGGTGAAGCCAAACCCACAAGAAGAGGCCAAAGAGGGTAGCAAAAAGAGCGAGAAGTGAAGTGCTTCAAATGTGGCCAGAAGGACTAATATACTCGGAACTGTTTGAAGACGAAGAAGGTAAGCCTGCATCCTTCTCTCTCGTTATGGTTTGTATGGTAGCTTTAGTAACTATTGATTCTCCTCTTTCGTTGGTTGTAAATTCCGACCAACTATATAGCGAGGGATTGAGAAATTCAAATAAGACAATGTGAAATGATCTGGGGTGTATAGGTTACTCATCAATTTTTTGGTTTCTGGATAGGGATATCCTTAGGCTGATTCTTTAGGGATTTTGTTTAAGGTGCCCCATTACAAGTACTCACGGTCGCACGCCGCATGGATATGTGATCCTACTTGGGACGGTAGAATTGGACGATTGTATCAACATGTCATGAGAGTCAGAGTATGTTGGCAAGGGACCCGAACCGAACTAGTCTAGTCCATACCAGATCCTGATCACTAGGGGCCAACCAAGTATGGGTTGAGTCCAATATGGATAGTGCGCCCAACACGTGCACCTATTAGGACTCCTACATACCTATATAAAGAAGGGTTGTTCTCATGTGGAGAACCCTAATCCTAATACTTAGCCTCTAAAGCAATCACCCCCTCCTCTTCTCCATCTCACATGCGAGTTCCTTTACGGGTAAAACTAAAGGAGTTTTGTCTCAGGATTCTTCAACGACTGTGTCTCAGAAGATCGTAGGAGGAACCTGTTTCAATCGTGCATCGAAGATATATCCCTAAACCGCTTCCACTCATACCTTCAACAACTAGATCATTCTACGATCTCTTGATGAAACGGCCATGAGATATCCCTAGATGGCAATGGTCCAGCATGGACCTTCCTAGCTCCTAATTGATGTCTCAAATGGTCAGCATGATGACAAGGAAGATGGTTTGAGAATTGAGGGCAGATTGTAAGAGGAACAGGATATTTGGAGCAAGTGACCTTTCAGGATGGTGCAACCCCTCAACATGCTGGCAAAAAGGTAGATTTGCTAACATGATGGTTGTAAGGGGCATACAAGAGTACGTGAGTTGAAAGATTTCAGAGGTGATACAAAGAAAAACAATTGGACGGGAAAGAGTTGGCAATAATCAATGAGCCCAAACGAGAATCTTACCTTAATGTCTTATTTAGGGATGACAACCAGTTTTGAGGCAAGGGACAACATCCAAGAGAAGAACAACATTGTCAATCATAGATTTAGGCTATTGGAAGAATTTGATTTCAGATTTTCTAGTAGCAAAGATGAGAATGCAGACTTACACAAGCCACACCTGCTTGGATGGATGAAGAAGGATGTGAAGATGAAAACAAGAAAACAATGTTGATTAAGTTCGTCAGCACTGACATATCACATGTGAGATGGTCCCATTGGAAATGTGCCGATTTATTTTCGATAGTTCTTATCTGTGGGAGCGAGACACTATCTAATATAACTTCCAAATGTGTTTTGATGACGCAAACCCCCATTATCAAGCCACTAATGGTTTACAAAGATGCAAAATGAATGCACGCACAGATGAGATTTTGACAAATGGTGGTCTGGAGTTGAACTGAGAGATTCCTCAGTAAAGCCGTGTCAATGCTTGTGCCAGGACATTTATCGTTCCTCATGACAAGACTTGAAGCCTACTGTAAGTGAGTGACATGATGTAAAGGTAGTTGGAATATTGGCCTTACTATATAACTGGTATATGCATATAGATATGATTAAACCATGAAAAAAAAAAACTATAGTTCCATAGAAATGTAGGCAAATTTTTCTAAGACTTCGGGGTAGAAATTAGGAATAATAGTTCTAATCGCAAGAATTGGAACAATAATCCTAATCCTAATCTTAGGAATACCATAGTGAATCCTACTGGATCTATTGTAACATTATTGTCTGCAAAGGATGATTATATAATTTTCTAGCGCAGTTACTAAGTCAAAATTTCAAATTATTATTGTTGAATTTTTCTAATATTGGTTTATGTATAGCATGTTAAGAACACTCAGATAGGACAAAGGCTTAAAACTGCAAATAACTCTAAACATTTGGGTATACCCAAGGCCCGGAGTAAAATTCTTATTCAAAATGTGATTTTTGAATAGGAAAAGAAGTGATTCACCATTGTGGCAGAACAGAGTAAAACAGAAAATAAAGTTGGAACTCACAAAATTAAATGCCAACCATATTGAAAGTAATACTAAAAGTAATACCAAGGCACAGGAATACCTTAAATCTTGTTGGTGTAATTAATTCAAACACTAAGGCATCACCAATTTCCAGATCATGCGACAATGCAAAAGCTCTCCAGCCACCACTTAGACCACGACTTCCAATATATGTTGTTTCACATTCCAAACCCTTCTCATCTTCTAATACCATTCTCAGGGTATTAGGAGGAAGGTTGTCCTTGCAAAACTTTGATGGAATTCCCTTAATCATCACAAAAAAGTTGCATAAGTAAGAATTATAGCTTTGTAAACTAGTTTAACCATACCTCAATTACTCTTAACTTACTAGCCAGAAACCACTGGACACATGCGACCGAAGAATGGATCTAACAAACGAAGGATGGCAGGATTTTAATTCACTTTGACGTTTCTCAGCTCTCATTAGTGCAGAAACTTGTAGTACTCGAGAAGAAGTCCTTCCAGTATATGCTCTCCTGAAAGAAGATGATGACCAGTACTCCTAGCATTAGGAGACATTATCCAAAGAACATGAACGGAAAACTAGATCATTTGAATGGTACCCTTTGGGATAAGATGGAAGTCCAACTTCAGCAGCCTGATACATGCATTTAGTACTTTAGTGGTAGAACTTGCTTCAAATAATGATACTCAATATATATGCTAAATAAATCTTTTAGTATAGGGAATGAAAACATACTAATTGGTAGATTTGTAATATGTCATAAGCAGGAGCAAAGCCCTAAAGGAGACCTATTCAGCTATATATGGTTTCAGGCACTGTTGATATATTTAGTAAGAGAATATGTTATATTTAGTATGGGAATATCCTGAGGACATATTTGGGATGCCAGAATATGCCACAGGATATTCCATTGGATATTCCATGATGTAAAGACTATATAAAGCCTATGAGATTATCAATAAAACATATCAATCAATCTCTACATGGTATCAAAGCCACCTTTCCACAAACCCTAACCCTAGCCGCCACCAAAACCCTAACCCTAACACCTCCTACGCGGCACCACTGCTGCCGCTGCAGCGGTTGACTGCTGCTGTTGCGGCCACTGCTGCCGCTGTCGCGGCTGGCTGTTGCTGCTGCGGCTGACTGCTGCCGCTGTGGTTGCCGCTGTGCGTGCCTCCATCGGAGGACGACGAAGACGAAGAAGAAGACGAGGACGAAGGAGATGCCGAAGCCTAGATCCGATGAAATCAGACATGTTCGGATCTAGGAGAGGACGACGAGGACGAGCGTGAGTCGTGGAGCAAGCGTGACGTGATCGGAGAAGAAGCATCGATGGAGGCGATCCTCAAGAAGCTGGATGCTAACGATGTGGCGACGTTGATGAAGTTGATGAAGGTGTCGGCTGGTGAGAGCACGACACGAACGCCGCCAAAGTTGGAACTACCCTCCATCGATCTGAAGCTGGACGGACCAACCACCTATCTGAGTTGGTCACGGCGGGTGAGAAGAACCCTTACATGAAAGAACCTGGAGGAATTCTTGACGGACGAGAAGACAGAGCCGGACGAGGGCTCGACAGGATGCGACGAGTGAAAATCCACTCATATGATGATTTACATCTGGCTTCTCCATTCCTTAGTCCAGTCTATTGCCTCCACAGTAGATGGAATTGAGATGGTGAAAGACGTGTGGGAGAAGATGAGGAGAACCTATGATGGTGTGGGGAACAACCTACGGATCTTCCAGATAAAAGGAGAGATCGACGACATTGTACAGGGAGAGAAGACGGTGCAGGAGTACGCCACAGAGTTGGAGCGTCTCTGGCTGGATTATAATCACTCCTCAAAACGGACAAGCTGCGGGGACCCAAAGTGTAAGGAGAGACATGTGTGTCTGCAGAAGAGGACGATAAAATTCCTCAAAGGGCTGAATACTGCATTCGCACAGAGGACAGCCTTATTCCTCGCACAACCAGAGATTCCTAGTCTCGAGGAGGCTATCTCAGCCATGATCCAGGAGGAGACGCGCATCAGAATATAGGCGGGGACAGGTGGTCCCCCCGAAGCAAAGTCAGCACTAGCGGTTACTAGCTCGGGCGACACAGGACCCAAAGGAGAGCTCTGGCAACAAAATCGACAGTGCTACAACTGCGGAGAGATGGGCCATCATCGGTATGCTTGTACCAAACCACCTAAGGAGGGAGACTCAGGTGGTGGACGTGGACGAGGATATGGTGGACGTGGTCGTGGTCGAGGAGGCCGACGAGGCGGCCGAGGAGGTTATCGGACAAACCTGCTGGTAGCAGAAGGGAATGGAGGAGCTGGTGGCAACTTTACTGAGGAGGATCAGGCACTGCTGGACCTGCTGGAGAGAAAGCAGAGAGCGTCCACCGAAGGAGAGACATCCATCCCATTCTTCGTTGGAGGCAACGCCGCTATGTATGCCCACCCATCAGAAGGTACCGACGAGTCACTCGCTCTTGCATCTATGTCTTCCCTTAAAACGTCAGACTAGATTATCAACTCAGGAGCATCTCGGCATGTGACCGGAAACGCTAGTGAGTTTTCTTCATACACTCACCTAGCATCAGCAGACACCATTCAGACTGCAGATGGCACTTTCCAACCAGTGGTCGGTAAGGGTACTGTTAATTGTACAGGTTCAGTAAGATTATCCAATGTGTTACATGCTCTATCCTTTCCAGTCAGTCTCTTGTATATTAGTTCTATAATTCTCCAACTGAAATGCATTGTTTTTTTTGATATTCCTAATATGATCTTCCAGGAGAAAGGGACGGGACGAAGACTTGGGACTGGCACCTGGCATGAGGGACTGTGGTACCTAGATCGAGAAGGACTGGACTCAGCATTGGTATCTATGGTAGAGAAGGCTGGAATGGGAGAGCTGCAGCAGAGGACTGAAGATACTTTGATACTTCATCATAGGAGGATGAGACATTCTTTCTTTGATACTCTAAGTAAGTTGTATCCATATATGTATGCAAAATCAAATAAACAGAAATTAGTATGTGATGCATGCGAGTTAGGAAAACTTACTAGGAGCTCATATGTTGGCACTGGTCATAAGAGCTCTTTTGCTTTTGAGGTAGTACATTCTGATGTTTGGGGTCCATGTGCTACTAACACTATGAATGGATATAAGTACTTTGTTTCCTTTATTGATTGTGCATCTCGTGTCACCTGACTGTATTTGATGAAAAACAAGAGTGATGTATTTGCTTATTTTCGGGACTTTCATAAGCATGTCCAGACTCGGTACAATGCAGTGGTGAAGGTACTGAGGTCTGACAATGGCACGGAGTATACCAACAGGACGCTTGCAGAGTACTTGTCAGCACACGACATACAGCATCAGACCACTTGTGCATACACACCAGCACAAAATGGAGTAGCAGAAAGGAAGAACCGACACCTTCTGGAGACCGCAAGAAGTATGATCATCGACATGAATGTCCCACAAAATCTATGGGGGCATGCAGTGTTGACAGCAGCTCAACTTATCAACAGAATGCCTTCAAAAGTCCTGGGATGGAAGTCTCCATGTGAAGTATTACAAGGCAATAACAGTGGGATACTTCCACTGAAGGTGTTCGGATGTGTGTTTTGTGAAGGACAACAGACCATCAGTTGTAAAACTTGACCCTAGAGCGGTCAAGTGCATCTTCGTGGGCTACTCAGCGACTCAGAAGGGGTATGTGTGCTGGAGTCCAGTAGAGAAGAAGAAATTTGTTAGTATGGATGTCCACTTCCGGGAGCATGAGCCATATTACCGCCAGGAGGGAACTTCGCACAACACGCTTAATACTACCAGTATAAGGCGAGAGGGGGAGATGGACTTGGTGGTAACCGATTTAGAAGTTTGGCATAGAGACATGGTTGAGGAGGAACATGAAGGTGAAGCGGAACAGGGGGAGGAGATGAGAAGTGTTAGACCTACGGCTCAGGGGGAGTTACTTACCTACAGCAGAAGAGAGAAACAAACTGCAGGACCAGTACCCACAGTGCCGGTGCTAAGTCCCTTGCCTGCGTCTGTCCCTTCTCCTGAGACACCTACACCACCATCCTCCTCATCTACACCACCATTCTCCTCAGGTGATATCATTCATCCTACTTCTTCCACACCACTATCTATACGAAGGACTACTCGCAGTAATGCGGAAAATCCTCCGGACAGATATGGTTGGGATCTTGCTAAGTTTGTTTCTTATTATCATATATCTTCTTCTCATGGAACATTTATAGCATCTTTGGATAGTATTACTGTACCTAACAATTGACAGGTTGCCAAGAACGATCCAAAGTGGAAAACGGCGATGCACGAGGAGTTGGGAGCTCTTGAGAAGAACCACACTTGGGAGCTGGTGAGCCTGCCAGAAGGGAAAAGAGCAGTCGGATGCAAATGGATTTTCATTGTGAAGCAGAACCCAGATGGACAGGTTGAGCGCTACAAAGCTCGACTGGTGGCAAAAGGATACAGTCAGACGTAAGACATCGACTATGACGAGACCTTTGCACCAGTGGCGAAGATGAGCACTGTCAGGACCTTGATCTCCCTGGCAGCCAATAGAGGGTGGAAGCTACACCAACTGGATGTGAAGAATGCATTTCTTCATGAAGATCTAGTGGAGGAGGTGTACATGGAGATACCACCAGGATTTGGCACCAAACAGACAGAAGGCAAGGTCTGCAGACTGAAGAAGTCCCTCTATGGACTAAAGCAGTCTCCTCGAGCATGGTTTGACAGATTCAGGAGAGCAATCATAGGGATGGGATATCAGCAGATCAATGCTGATCATACTGTCTTCTTCAGACGAAGTGGATGCCACATCACCATGCTTGTTGTATATGTAGATGATATGATTATCACAGACGATGATGAGCAGGAGATCGCCAACTCAAAGGAAAGCTTGGCAAGGAGTTCGAGGTGAAGGATCTTGGCCCTCTTCGATACCTCCTTGGGATTGAGATTGCTCGAGATACAGAGGGAATTGTTCTTTCTCAAAAGAAGTACGCACTGGACCTGCTTACGGAAACATGGATGATGGGAGACAAACCAGCTACGACACCGATAGACCAGAAGTTCAAACTGGATACTGAAGCTGGAGAACCAGTTGACCGGGATAGATATCAGAGATTGGTGGGCAAGTTGATCTACTTAAGCCACACTCGACCTGATATCAGCTTTGCGGTCAGCGTAGTGAGCCGCCACATGCATGACCCCCGGAAGGGTCATATGGACGCAGTGTACCAGATTCTGAGGTACTTGGAGGGAGCCCCCGGGAAGGGACTGATTTTCAGAAGAAATAATCATGTGAGCATCGAGGACTATTGTGATTCTGACTGGGCTAGCTGTGCTGACGACAGGAGATCCACATCGGGGTACTGCATATTTGTAGGAGGCAACTTGGTCTCTTGGAGGAGTAAGAAGCAGCCAGTGGTGGCTAGATCAACAGTTGAAGCAAAGTATAGAGCTATGGCCTTGGGAGTCACAGAGCTATTGTGGTTGAAGAATATGCTGACGGAGTTAAAGCTGGACCAGGGAGCCAAGATGAAGCTATGGTGTGACAACCAGTCAGCTATTAGTATTGCCAACAATCCACTGCAGCATGACAGGACCAAGCATATCGAGATTGACCGATTCTTCATCAAAGAAAAGCTTGATAAATGACTACTAGAGCTGGGCTACGTTCCAACCAAAGATCAAGTAGTAGACGGACTGACCAAGGGGCTTAGCTCTATCAGCATGATGAGAGGATGTGATAAGATGGACTTAGTGAATATCTTTCGCCCATCTTGAGTGGAAGTGTTGATATATTTAGTAAGAGAATATGTTATATTTAGTATGGAAATATCCTGAGGACATATTTGGAATGCCAGAATATGCCACAGGATATTCCATTGGATATTCCATGATCTAAAGGCTATATAAAGCCTATAAGATTATCAATAAAACATATCAATCAATCTCTACAGGCACCCATCTCCTTTCCTTACTAGCAACCTGTAAATGACTCATTTGAGTCTTCCTTTTTCTCACTCGAGCTGCATAGCTTCAACCATACCATTACCAAGCTTGCCTAACGTCAGAATTATAATCCATAAATGCCTTCTGTAAAAGGATCAGCGAGTTCTTTGCTAGAAGGGGCATGAGCTTCCCGTATAAAGTCACCGAATCAATTTGAACATGCTTTGTTATGTGAAGTTTGTTAAAGATCTCAATCTCAACATGCTTTGTTATGTGATGTTTGTTACGTCCCTGTCCACCACAACTCTAGTGCTTTTACGAGAGTCAAGGGTTAGATTTTTATATTATTCCAACCGTCTTCAACAAAGTTATTCACAATACTAATTTATACATTTTCGACACTTAGAGATGTGAAGGGGAATGAGGTCTCAACCCAACTCTAGTAGAAGAATCCCTAGTCACTTCAACAAGCAATGTGTCAGTCTTATTTATTTGATGAAGTGCATATATATTTGGTTTTTTTTACTTTTCTATCTGACCAAGTTTCTAACTTCCTTCTTTGAAAGAAACAGACTGTCATAGTAACCTTACCCCATCTGCATCAGATAACTAGAATTTGATGACAGAAAATGAATGAGAAAAGCTTCATTCCTGGAGAAGTATTTAGGAACAATATTCATGAACTAACTATATATATAGAAGACGGGTCAGGAAAACATCAGTGAGACCAGTCACATCCTCGGAAATGACCTGAGGTTCCTAGTTTTTTCAGCTACCAGGCTCTTTGGAAAGCTGAAATCTATTCACAATTCAAATAATCCTGATTCCAGACACTCATAAATGTCAACTACATACTGTTAAATTTGTTAAGAAAAGGAGAGCAAGCATAAATGCATGGGAAGACGATATTTTTAGGGGGGTAATGTGAGAGGTAAAAACCACAAGACTTAGAGGAAGTTGTTCATCCATTATAAAAATAATTGGGTTGCAATGTTTCTTCTCTAACACACTAAAGGATCACAAGATATAGTTGTTCTCACTTCAAGAGTGGATTACAACCAGAAAGAACTACGAACCGACCAACTTTTGGTTGAAACACTGCCAACACCCTCAGATGGAAGAATTTGTTGGGAACGAAGAGCGGAAACCGTTCCCCCAAACCAGAAAGTCCTGCGAGAGAACCGAACAAAAGAACACAAACCAAAAACGCCAAACACAATCGCAGACACAAAGATTTTTGACGTGAAAAATCCTTGCGGGAAAAACCACGGGACGATCGGAGTCCAACCCTGAAGAACCTCCACTAATGGAATAAAGAGAATACACCCTCTACAAGCTCCTCCGGATCCAACACGGATCACCACAACTCACTTGAAAGAAGAAATTTTTTGATTGCGGACTCTGAAGAACAAGAGATGCCGAAAAATTATTCGAAGCAATCTCTCCTTCACAATAGTTCTTAATCCTCTCTCTCTCTCTCTCAAAGATTGTAAAGCACTCTTGTTTTGAGATGAGTTTTCAACTAGCATGCATCACCCTTTTATAAGCCCTTGGTAATCTATACATGGAAGGCCAATATATATGGAAACTTCCAATATGCATCAATCATATATTTAATGGAAATCCAATCATAATTGGCTTGCCATAATTGGAAGTCCAATTATATGAAAAACTACTATATGAAGAGTCCAATCATAAATATATGATCAAAGTAAATATGGAAATCCAATCATATATTTCCTTACCATATATGTTCCAAAATAGGATCCATGCACTCCCCGAACTTCTCCGACATATGGATGGCGCTCGTCGCTCTCCGGAGTATTCTCCACATAGGTTGGGAACCCCACCCACTCCAACAAATCTCCCCCTTTCACAACTAGGTGGAGGAACTCGTCATCCCGACGATCCGCCTGTAGTACTCAAACTTCCCTCTTGGTAGAACCTTCGTGAACATGTCCGCTCCATTGTCATCAGTATGAACCTTCTCAAGCATCGTGTCTTTCTTCTCAACCACATCTCGTATCCAATGATACCGAGTCTCAATGTGCTTGGACCGACTATGAAATGTCTGGTTCTTCACAAGGTGAATGGCACTCTGGCTATCGCAAAGCAAAGTATACTGCTCTTGCTTTAGTCCCACTTCCTGCAGCAACTTATTCATCCACATCAACTCTTTGCAAGCCTCTGTTGCAGCGATGTACTCTGCCTCTGTCGTCGACAAGGCAACACACTTCTGCCACCGCGACTGCCACGATACCGCTCCACCAGCAAAACATCATCACATAGCCCGAAGTCGATCGTCTCGTGTCTACATCTCCAGCCATATCAGCGTCGGTATATCCAACCATTTGTAGTGCACCGTCCCTACATCGTGCCCCGTTCTCCGTCCACAGGGTGCGCGAGAAAGAAACACTGTCGCTATCGATTCGGTCGGGATCGATCGAATCGAACGGGAATAGTTGAATTAAGATCCATTCCTCGTTATAGAATGGCTTCTTCGGAACCAAGTCCCATATTCAGCGGGTTGTGCCTCAAGGATTGACTCTGCGGCTGAGTCGGGAGAGACCCCCCGTTGCTCTGTTTTTCACGCCACTTGCGTTGGTTTTGGCTTTGGTTTTCTGAATGCGTTTTCGTGAATATTTTCGATGGTTTTCATGGCTTGCATTTCGAACTCGCAATTCCTATCGAACTTCTTGAATAATACAGTGTTCTAATCGGTTGCTTATGCGATTTCAGGTAATCGCGTAGGCGACGTCTAGCGCGGCCAACAAGTCTCTCGCCCCAAGCAAAACTCAAGGTGAGTGGCTGACCTTTCTCTTCTCGACCCCTTCTTAGTTCAATCAATAATAGTGCTGCGGAAGAAATGATAAATGCAAAGGCACGGACATTCTGTAAACTGTAGAAATGCTTTAACAAAAGAATGACTCAATTAAAGTGTGGATTCTACCTGAGTAAACTAAATAAGTCTAACTCGGTCATTGGACAACTTGTCGACAAGGAGAGAGTTTCCTCGAGCGACAACCCGGAGCCACGGGACCGACTCGGCCTAGGAGGAAACACGGTATAGTTGTGCTGGATGATAGCACGGGTTAAGCGGGGACTTGCAGCGGGGCTCGCTACTTGCGCTGCAAGGACCCCGACTAACAAAGCTATAGTCCAGGATGGCTTGTGATGTCAGTGACCAAACACACGTAATATTGCACTTGGTATGTAAACGATAACAATTAACAGGGAAGAACATGGTAAGTCTCATAAGGCGCGGCACGGTCCGCCGTGGGTAAGTTCCAACGTATTTCACATTATGCTTGTCATATGCTTGTTTGAAATTCATTAGGATGGTTAGAAACATTCATAAACTAAGTCATATAAACTCTTCAACCAAATGAGAGCTTGAAACTTAAATAGCCACGCACCAGTACAAAGTGTAATGTACTGATCCTCGCTCTCCACGCAGGTACCCCGAACCACGAAGGGTGTGCCACTTAAAAGCTCAAGGCGGCATGAACACTTTTGAAGCCTCGTCCGTGTGTTGAAGGCTTGTTTCTGAATCCTTTTGAAGACTCCGCACTCAGTACAAAGAAGAAAAGATGACGACTCGTCTTCCCTCGATAGCAGGTGGAAAGTGAAAATGTTTTGCTTGTAAAAAGGGATGTAATGTATGGAACGACTATCTCATCAGCGTTCGTTTTGTAATCGAGTCATGTTGTAGCCCGCGCGGCAATGATTGTAATGGAGTCAATGTAAATGAAGTTTTATTATCAATGAAAAGTTTACTTCTATTCCAAATGTGTCAATCAATTTTCTCTGCGTACTCTAACTTGATGTTGTGTTTCGGATAACCTTATGACTATGCCTTGTGCGATCGCAACTTAGGTTCGCACGGCATCACGTCCGGATGACGACTATCGATTCTACGGAATCGGGGCATGACATAATGGTATCAGACCACGGCTTTACATCCTTTGGCCTCATGTCTAGAGTTTCAAACCTTTGACCTCGCATCGATGAGATAAGTTGTTCCATACAATGAGTCCATAATAATTTGAGACTGATGCGTTTGCCTTCATATTGCAGAAGTGCCGGAACCCGCGGCCAAACAAGAGCAGAGCACCCACGGCCGAGCAAGAGCAGAGCGCTTCTAGCGGCTCTAGTAGTTCGCGGGCCAGAGCTTCTAATAATACCATTGAGAGGATGTTGCGCATGACGGAGGCACAGCAGAAACAGTCCGAGAACCGACATCAGCAGACAGAGGCGTGACAGGCCCAGTTCGAAGGTCGCTTCGACGCACAAGCTAAGATGCAACAAAAGCAACTAGATACTCTGCAGCAGATCGTCCAGACAATTGTGGCCAACGAAAATTCCGCGACTGCGCCTACTGTCACCGTGCCGACGGTTCAACCCATTGAAGTCGACACGGAGGAGCCCGAGCGTCAACCAGCGGCACCAAAAAAATACAACTTTGAAGTGTCAGAATTCAAGAAAGCGTGTCGCACTTCCTTCAGCGGCACCGAAGGCCCTTCTATGGCAATTGATTGGTTAGAAAAGCTGGAAGATCACTTCGAGCTCCTCGACATTGAAGAATCAAAGCAAGTCGCCTGCGCACAACTTCAACTACGGTTGAACGCGCACGACTGGTGAGCCGTGCACAAGCGAGCGATCCGACGCGACAACAACTCAGCACCGATCTCTTGGACCACATTCCGTAAAGCCTTTGAAGTCGAGTACCTTCCCTCTGCCGTTTGCCAAGAGAAGGAGAATGAATTCATGCAGTTGAGGCAAGGGAACCGGACAGTAGAACAGGGGTTCCGGAGTACAAGACCACGGACGATGCTCTAAATCATGCTCTCCGCCTTGAGAGCCAATACCCTCCAGTTGCTGCAGACTTTGTGCGCAATTCCAACCACAAGCGTCCTAGCTATACGAGAGGTAACAACTACACATCAAAGCGTCCAAACCATGGCGGCAAAAAAGGACGAACCCCACCGTTTC
>JANAVB010028675.1:0-15000 GCA_029216955.1 Iris pallida
GTGGGCCTATTATCCTTGGCGTACCCTGGTTTTGGGTACGGATAATAAGTCGAAAGAAAACCAACATACTTACTCAGAGCTAATGAGGACATGGTAAACATGAGGGTTTTACAACGGAGTCTTTCAACTCAGGTAATGAGGATATGGCAGGAGTAGACTCCACGAAGGGTACATAGAACAACTAAGAGGTAATATGGACGTGGAAGTTCTACGTAAGGGGGTGGTTTGTTTTTGATGGAAGTGAAACAACTCAGAGGTGACATCGACGTGGCTGTGTTTCGGGAATTTTATGGATCTGTTACCCTTTTTATGCACTGAAAGCGCGGGCAATAGATTATGAGGAAAATGCTCTTTTAGGAAGGAAGTTCAGAGGTATGATCATACATGACTTACTACCCAGAAGATGTGATATAGATTCATTTGGAGTGACCAGAGTATAAGTTCAGCGGTACTTAGGGTACATAACTCAACAATCCGGTTGATTTGGATGGGTCGTTTAGACATAGTATTTCTTCAGGAACTTGCCGTTGATGGGCATCATAAGCAAGTCTCTGTTTTGCTTTGCGAGACGATATGCACCATTGGAGAATACAGTCTCGATGATGAACGTGCCTTCCCACTTGGTTGGAACTTGCCGGCGGTTTTGTGAGCATAACTATCGGCCTCCGAACTGCCAAAACGAGATCGCCCACTTGGAATGTTCTGAGTTTAACCTCTTGTTGAAGGCTCCAGAGATGCGCGCTTTATAAAGGTCGATTCGTTGTTGAGCTAACAGACGTTTCTCATCTAAGGCCTCCAACTCCTGTAGCCGGCGACGGTAATTTTCATCCGTCGTCAATTGGTAAGTGAGGGCGACGTGGAGTGAGGGGATTTGAGTCTCTAATAGGAGAATTGCCTCACTTTCGTCCACCAAAAAAAATGGTGTGTTCCCAGTGGCTGTCCGAACTGTAGTACGGTACTCCCATAAGCATTCGCCAGGCTTTTCATTCCAGTCGCACTTGTTTGAGAACACGAACTTTTTGAGGAACTTGATTATAGTTTTGTTGAATGCTTCAGCCAAGCCATTAGTCATCGGGTTGTAGGGTGTTGACGCAACATTCTGGATTCGGTATTTGTTGTAAAACCGATAGAAGGCGTGGCTTGCGAACTACGGACCATTGTCGTGGATGATTCGAGGCAGTCCAAAGTGATAGATGACGTGATGCTTGAGGAAGCTGATCACATTTGATGTCTTCACTTCTGCATACGTTATAGCTTTCGCCTATTTTGAGAAATAATTCGTAATCGCCAGTATGAAACGGTGTCCTCTGGATGAAGGTGGGGTGATTAGACCGATAATATCCATTCTTCATGCCTCAAATGGCCAAGATGCCACCGTCGGATGTAGGAATTTAGATGGTTGGTGTATGAAATCTGCATGGACCTGACAAGCTTTACACTTTCTTGTATAGTCTATCGCATCTGCCACCATCGTGGGCCAGTAATAGCCCATCCGGCGAAGACGGTCTTATAATTTCGGGCAGGTTGATGAGCCCCACAAACACCGTCGTGAGATTCGCGTACAGCTTCTTTGGCTTCTCTATTTGACAAACATCGAAGCAGTAGTCCATCATAGGATCGCCGATACATCATTTTTGTCTCAGTATCGTAGAAGAATATGAGAGAACGTCTTCTAATAGAAGTGGCTTCCTTCGAGTTTTCCGGCAAGACGCCATAGACTGCGAAGTCGATAAATGAAAGCCTCCAATCCTGTGTCTCATCAACCGTCAGGGCAGAATAGCTCTCAGCAAATTGGACGTTGTTCTTAGGACAGACCAATTCATGGCCTATTATGTCAACCAAATGATGAGTATAATTTGGGACCGCTACAGAAGCAGCCAGTCCTGCTAAGGCATCGGCTTCAATGTTCCGGAGTCTGGGAACATGTTCTATGAAGAATCCTTTCAGGGACGTGATAATGGCGATTGCTATCTAATGATAGGAGATCATATCTTCATGGCGAACTTCATATGAACCCCGGATCTGATTGACAATTAACTTAGAATCGCCGTATGCTTCCAGGTACTCTACCTCCAGTTCCTTCGTAAGTCAGAGGCCGATGACCAAGGCGTTGTACTCGGCCACATTGTTTGAACAAGGTTCCGTGAGTGAGTATGCCCGATTGATCACCAATCTGGAAGGAGAAATCAGTACCACTCCGACCCCAACGACGATGTTACCTTTAGGTCCGGTTCTTGAAGCACCGTCGAAGAACATTCCCCAGACAGTATCTTGGGAAGCCATGTTTGAGTTGGCGACCTCGTCTAGGATCTCTTCATATATTCTGGTTGACTCCGAACCTGGATGGGCCGCCAAAAGTCTGCCAGAGCTTGACCTTTAATAGCCTTTTGCGGGACGAAGATCATGTGGTAGGGGGATAATAATATCGCCCAGGTAGCAAGATGAGAGCTGAGTGCACCTGGTTTGGTCATGAGGACCCTGAGAGGGTTGACTCGTGATATGACATGGATGGTTTGTCCTGTAACATAGTGTCACATCTTCTGAATAGCGAACACCAAAGCGAGACACTCCTTTTCCACGGCGGTGTATCTATGCTCAGGCCCTATTATCATTCGACTGAGATAATAGATAGCCTGTCATGCCCTGCATCATTGTTCTGTCTAGTAGAGCACCGAGGGAATGCTCCATCGCTCGTACATAGAGTAAAAATGGTTTTCCAGCAATGGGGCCACCAGGACTGGGGGATTCGACAGTTATTCTTTAATATTGTCAAAAGTATGTTGGCACTCCTCATCCCATACAAAGGAGATGCCTTTCTTCTTGAGATGTGTGAATGGTTGACATCGCCCGGAGAGGTTAAAAATAAACCTCCTGATGTATGCTAGACTCCCTTGAAGGCCTCTGAGTTCTCGGAGATTTCTCGAGGGACCCATCTACATGATTGCCTTCGTTTTCTCAGGGTCTATTTGTATTCCCTGGGCGGTAATGATAAACCCAAGAACTTCCCACTAGATACGCCCAAGAAGGATTTGGTGGGGTTCATCTTCAAGCTGTGCGCTCGTATCAGGTCGAATACTGTCCTCAGATCGTGCAAATAATCTTCCTTAGAGCGGCTTTTGACGGCGATGTCATCGACGTAACACTCCACGGTCTTACGCAGGTGATCTCTGAAGATGACGCTCATAGCTCGTTGGTATGTGGCACCGACATTCTTTAAATCAAAGGGCATGACTGTGTAGCAGTATACACCAATTGGCGTTCGAACTGATGTATGCTTTTCGTCGTCAAAAAATATCTTGATTTGGTTGTATCCTGAGAAGCCATCTATGAACGACATGCGCTCAAAGCCACATGTATTGTCGATTATTATGTCTGTAATAGGAAGAGGGAACTCATCCTTAGGACATGCTTCGTTCAGATTTCGGAAGTCGATGCAAATTCGGATCTTCCCATTCTTCTTGAGTACCGGTACTATATTGGCAACCAAGTCTGGATGTTGTTCCTCCCGGATAAAGCCGCTGGCTATCAGTTTGTTGACCTCAGCTTCGATAGAATTCATGATGTCCGGGCAGAACCGTCGTTGCTGTTGCTTGACCGGCTTTGTGTCCGGATGAATGTTGAGTTTATGGAGAGCAACCTCGGGGTTTAGCCCTGGCATGTCCTCATAGCTCCAGGCGAACACGTCAATGTACTCTCTGACGAGCGGCAAAAGTGACTCTCGTTCTTCGTTTGTCAGGCTTTTACTGACGAAGATTGGCTTTGGAGAGGATTCATCACCGAGGTTGACTTGCATGACCTCATCTTCGGTAGGAGGATCTCTTTATTTGAAATGCTTCTCCCACTGCATATCTAGCTGCTGAACCCAAGGCTCTAACTCGAAAATCTCGGGTACATCTTTGTCTTCTTTATAGGCGTCAACAAATGCCATATTGACAGACCAAACTTGCCAGAATACGTCTCCGATGCTGACATCCGAATCGAAAGTGTGTGATCTGGTTGAATGTGAATACCAGTCACATTCCTTATCTGGGCTTTCAGGAGTTGTTGCGGGTGTAACATAGCCTAGACCACGTTGGTATTGTTGTAGTAATCCCGTGGTTTTCCAGCCGGGACCGGCAATTGTAAAGGTAATCGTCGGCCGGTGCCGTAATTCAAGCCTGGCGTAGTCTCTATATCATACCCTTGTTTTTGCATGAGGTACGTGGATCGAAAGCTATACAGATAAAAGGGCAGTCTTCCGATGTCGGGTTCGAGATCAACTTCTTATATCCTGAAGGATTGTGGATCATTCTTTCGGCCGAAGATGATTGGGTGATCCTCTCCCTCGACTATGAATCAAGCGCCTTCCACGGGAGTGAGTTGGTTCGCGGTATAGACATTTATCACTTGGGTGTGTAGGTTGGTTCCTATATCGTGTTCCATAGCATACATTATACAAAGCTTATTAAGCTCGAGGTAGTTCAAAGATAGCCCTCTATTAATAAAGTAAGGTATCTTTTCAGGTGGGATTACATCATCAGCAGAAGGAACATAAGTGTGGGCAGCCACATACTTGGCTAGCTCTAATTCCTCTTCAGCCACCCCCTGTATCAATGAAGACTGGAAGGATGACCTGGGCAGCTTGATCATCAGGAGCTCCACTGGTGGTGCTGAACGTGGGGTCGTAGGCACACTAGCGATCCCTGGCTTAGCGCTTGGTGCTGGACGTGGAGTTGTTGGCTCACTAGCAGTCCCCGGCTTAGCTCTTGGCTGTCGACTTGTCCTGGGAAGACGAATCGTCATAGGCTTAACAGAAGGATTGATCTCTTCTTTTTGTCATTGGCCGACTCTTGGCAGCCTAATTGTCAGTGGCTCCGTAGTGGGTCTCGGCCCTTGGCCAGACCTTGGCAGTCGGATTGTCATCTGCTCCTTTTGTGCAGTGAGAACCGGGAGACTAGTTGCTTCTCTACGCAGAGTGGCTGTAAGAGGTGCAGTCCTGCCTAGTTTGCGGGGTTGGAGATGGATTCACAAGGGTTCCTCAGGCCCTGTAATGGCCTCCATCTGCTCTTGAACATCCTCCTTGATCAGGTGCCTTTTTGATTTCTCATACAAGCAGAAATCCGAATAGTAGGATTCGACCCCTTTGAAAGGATCGATGTCGGCAAATTCTTTCTTTACGAAGCCGTGCTTATCGACGTATTTGAAGTATTGGTGCAATATGGAGGGCACGATCATATAATCGTGTATCTACGGACGCCCCAGGAGAATATTGTAGGAGGTATCTGCGTCTATGACATAGCAGATTACTTCCGACCGAAGGTCGCCAATTTGGCACTTCAGGCAAATCTTTCCAATGGGATAGCTTCTCCCTGAATTGAAACTGTTGATGCGGTGCTTGTAGGAGTCAACCAATGCATAAGGATACGCAGGAGGTGAAGCAAGCTTTTCGAAATAATGCTTATCGAAGAACCGGGATCAATGTGCATCCGATCCACCTTGATGTCGCCGACGTATCCAGTATAATACAGAGGGCGATCGTGCAGGTTTGTCTTGATAAGCATATCCTGCGGAGTGAACACAATGTTTGGCATTGCACCAGTACAAGAGCTGTCCTGGAGATCTGCCAGCGAGTTCTCTCTTATAAGCTTGACCTGAGCTAGATATGCGTCGACATTCTGGAGTGCTTCGCTCAGTGCAACACGAACATCTTTGGAGAGTCTTAGGAGCTCATACAATGACAATTTGGCTGGTGTGTTGGCCAATTATACAAAAATATCAAAATTGTAGGGCTTCTCCAGCCTCTGAGGCGTGTCTTTCTAGAGCGGCTTGTCAAAGCGGGTCTCCTTTGGCTTAGGCTTATCGGCTGGCGGAGGCTGAGAAGGTCCTGGGGTATCAGCAGTGGCCGACTGACGTTCTTCAGCCGAGTTACCCGATATGGGTTGAGTTTGTGCACCAGATCGGGTAATGACAGTTGTCGCTTCTTCGACGTCGGCTGAGATTGTGCGGCAGGACTTGACTTTTCTACCTTTCTTCTTGTCAGTAGTGGGTGATGCTGGCTGGGTTATTTCAGATACTAAGTCCTGGTGGACCCACATGATCTCCCCTCGTGATGTGGTAAGGGGTACCAGCCCTGCAGCCTGGTCTCGGAGAGGTGGAAGATTAGCGACCTCCATTTTTGCCCGGAGGACGGGTACTACGCCGTCTTGGGTCCTCGTCGGCAAAAGCTGCCGAATTGGACTGACACCATATTGGCAGTGACCGTCACCTCCTCGAAATCAATAGCCAGGGCCTTGGAGTCGATGAGGTTCGGGATGTACCACTTCAATTGGAAGCGGTTTTGTGTAGCATGGTGGACGTAGCGATGGTAGTGACAGTACTTGGGGCTCTCCATCTGTGCGGGTCGAGGTTCACGCCTTGGCGGAGGGAGCTGAATTCTGTCTCCTTGTAAGAGCATGTCAAATATGGGCTTGACATGATTATCCTCGAAGGAGTAAGTCATCTGTGGCCACTGCTTTTCTGTCTGATTCGGTTCGGGCTTCTGGGCTATGTCGGCCACCATAGCCTGTTTGCCCTTGTTGTCTCGGTTGTTGGAGGAATTACCGCCGTTGTTGTTGTTGGCATTAGGGCATTTGCCCTTGTCCTCTCCATCCGAGATGTGCAATCCCAGTTAGCGAGCTTTCTTTAACTTGGCTTCTGCGCTAGTGGCGCTGATGATGAAAGTCTTCCAGTCCTTAAATTAACTTTCGCCCATCCAGAGGCTGATTGTGGGGAGCAGCCTTTTTTGGCAAATTTTAATTAAGGGAGAGTCCGGGTTACCGGAGGGCAACTTCATCGCAGTTTGGTGAAACCACTCAATGTAGTTCCTTGTCAGCACCTTCTCTCCTTGGACAACATCCATGAGGGTTGACATTGTCACATCCTGTCCCACCTCATAGACCCTCTCCAAGAACATATGTTTGAAGCCGACGAAGGAATAGATGCAGTTGTCCGGCAAGTTGCGGTACCAGTCGAATGCGACTCCCTCCAATGCCCCGACGAACAATCGTATAAGGATGGCGTCGTCATGCGGCAGATAATCTATTGTGACCTCAAAGTAGGTCACGTATCGGCTTGCAGATGTCTTCTCGTCATAAGGATTGATGTTGAATGGTTTGTATCAAGGAGGGAAGGGGACATCTCTCCATGTAGCGGGATACGAATGTCGTATCCTGAGGTCCTGAGAGTTTTTTCGGGCGTAAAACATTGCCCGGAGCTCCTGGACCTCTCTTCTCGCCTCTCTGGCCTCTTCTGCAGCAGTGGGAGCCAACATTCCGGGTGGATTGTCGCCCGGGGTTGGTGCGGTTGTGTTTAAGTCTACATTGATGGCGGTACCCAAGCTTGTTTGGCCAGGCGTCCTTCCTTGGAGAGCCGGTAGAGCCGTCTTGATCTCGTCTACTGACTTAACCAAGGTATGAAGTATGGCCTCAAGAGTGTCGAGTCGCTGTCGATCACTAGGACCGTCTTGATTATTTTCAGTCATGAATACTATTCTTACATGAGGAGCAGTAGAAGGAACTGTAGAAGACGTGCTCTCCGAATCATACCCCCGAATAGAGAAGTCGTCGGGGTATGTGGGAATGTTCTCCTCCGGTTCGGACTCAGAGGAAGTGCCACCCCCTGTATAGGAGGTTGCCTCGTCTTGGGAGTTGTAGACGTCTTCAAGGACGTCAGAATCTGCTGCATCTGTTGGAGGGATTATCTCCCCAGGTTGATCTTCTTGGAACACCGGATTATTGTGGATGTTCCGGGGAGTGCTACCCCGAGCTTCGGTTACCCCCAGGGATGTAGATGACGAATCTCCAAAAGTTGAATATTTCATCTTCGAGCGGGTGCCTTGATAAACTCCTCCAGTGGTAGTTGTGGACAACCGCTTGGATGAGTGTTTCTTAGCCGCGCTAGTTGAGATCGTCGGGCTGGAGACATTTACTTTCTTCCCTCCCTTGCCGATAGGGACTTTCCGGGCAGAATTGTAAGAGGCGAAAGGAAGCACCTCGTCTCCCGAGCTTTGTTCTAGGACCGGTCCTGGCTGCTGCAGTCGTTGGAAGACGGACTGTCTGTCCTTTTGTACTGTTGTCTTGTTGCAGCAGCAGTTGACAATGACTTGAGTGAAGTGATGTCCATGGAAGGACTCTCTGCACACCAAGGTTTCTTCTCTTTCCTTGCGCTTGTGAAGAATCACATCACGCAAGTCAAGTGCATCTCGAGCAACCTTTATACTCGTTTTGTGGTCCCGGGAGTCCCGAACACACGAGTGTGCAGGTATCATGTTTGCTCCCTGACGTGGGATTAGTAAAAGTACTTGCCCCTGATAATTGTTGGAAGACTCTTGAGAACCACCCTGTCCGTTGGCCGCCGGGGGCTGGACACGGGTAGTTTTGTACAACTTTCCATCAGAGGCCCGCGTAACAGTTAGCGGTACTCCCTGATGGCCAGAAGTTGGGACAACTGACTGAGCTCGACGAGCCTGCGCTGTCCTAGACTTCTTCGCTCTAGCACCCAAGGGCGCGTAGTAGGAAGAATCCAAACTGTGCCACACAGAGTCTGGCACATCTTCCTGGAAGCATCTGAGGTCAGGACCGCATGAGAGGCGGTCGAAGACTGAACCCGAGCCGCATAGGGCGGATGGTCTGCGGCTGGGATTGGATGCCGCATGAGCCATCTCCCTGCGGCTGGGCTTGGCGGCCGCGTAAGCATGCTGCATACGGCTGGGATAGGTGGCCACATAAGCGGTCTGCATGCGGCTGAGATTGGCGGCCGTATGAGCTTTCTGTATGCGGCTGGAGCTCGTGGCCGCATGAGCCTTCGCCATACGGCTGGGATTGGTAGCCGCATGAGTCTTCTCCATGCGGCTGAGATTGGTGGCCGCATGAGCCTTCATGCGGCTGGCGCCCTTATACGGCTTCTTTTTGGACCCCACAGAGTTCCCATTTGCCCCCGCAAATCCAGCATCGTAGTACTTTCTATTGCCAGACTTGGGGACAGCAGGGTCCTCTGCGACCTGAAGTGGAGCCGCATGTATGTCTTCTCCACCGTCTTGGGCAGTAGAGAACACTTCTTCCTGAGCTTGGAGAGGAGCAGTAGTTTTGGGCCTCCACTTCCTGCGGGCCTTCTTCGTGTCGGCTCGCTTCTGGACTGGGCTAGTGCTCTCGTCGGAGAGCATCTCTTCAAACGCTTGCTGGTCGAAGCGAACAACCAGCATCTGTTGCGTGGAGTCGAGTTTGGCTGCGTCCGATTGCGTCACCAACTTCTCAGCAGTGGAGAAGTTAGTCCCCAGCAGAGTCGCCATCGTGTTTGCCATTGATTATCAAAGAACAGAACAGTTTTATGGGAGGACTGAACTTTAATTCATAATTACAAACTCGCTTGTACAAAAGAAAGCCTAGGAACAAAACCTAGGAAAAACAATCTAAGTACAATTATTTAATTTGGATTCTGGGGGATGACGGTAGAGGATCGGGAAAGTGCTATCAACTCTGCCTTACTCCTTGGACGATCGAACGCAGCCTCGGCTTCGGCGAAGAAATGCCCTCTCTCTGTGTGCTTTTTGCTCTGTACGTCTCTGTGTGTCTGCAAAGGAATAATCCCATACTATTTATAGGAGTTTGTGATGAGTGGGGTGTACAGTTATGATCTGTTGATCTGTTTGTTGGGGATTGGTTAAGATTAATCTTGAGAAGTGGGTAGTTGGGGTAGTTGGGGATTGGTTAAGATTAATCTTGATCTGTTTGTTGTAATAAATCTGGACTGTTATGTTGGTTGCAATAGATCTGAACTGTTATGATCTGTTGGTTGCAATAAATCTGAGTTGTTTAAGACTTAGTCAACTTCTGCCACGTGTCCCAACTGCCACTATATTGCGAGTCGCATAAATGGTGCATCCTGGCTGAGCCGCATGAAGGATTGTCCCCATGACCGAGCCGCATGAGGGTGGCCTCATAACCGAGCCGCATGAGGGCGGCCTCATAACCGAGCCGCATGAGGGTGGCCTCATAACCGAGCCGCATGAGGGTCACACAGGCGATCCACATAAAGAACTTTCCTGGAATTTGTGAACTGTGCCAGCTATCATAAAGATTTTCTCATCTTTTTATGAGCATGTCGCGTCTCCTCTTTATGTCAGAGCCATCATTTCTGTCAGAGCTGTCACTTTGTGTCAGAGCATTAATGGCCAGCTGTACGGAGTAATTATGGCCAGCAGTATAGGCCTATTTCGAACCGCATAAGGCCACGTGGCTCCTCAGGAAGCTTTTTTGAACCGCATGAAGGTTTCTGAGCTGCATGAAGCTCTCAGGAATTTTGAGCCTCATGAAGCTCTCAGGAACTTTAAGCCGCATAAAAATTCCCCAAGTTTTGAGCCGCATGGAGTTTCATGTTGATTCTGGGCCGCATAAGAATTACTATACTTTTCCATGCTTCTACACGAACCACTTGGTCAGGTATGATCCTAACATATACACCTTTAATTTCCTTCAAATAGTTCGTGCCGATTCGCATCATGTGCGACAAAAAACGAGTTCCAAAATCGAGAAAAACTTGATTTATTGGAAGTTAGAAACTGTCCCGAAACCCCAACTTTGTGGCCGATTTGCGACTAGCGTGTTGCGAATTTCCAAAATTGGTTTGCAGAGACTTGTAGACAACCTATAGGGCTTTAAAACCCTTTTTTGTAGAATTAAATTTTATGCACTGTATAGAAAGTTATTGGTTTATGAAGTTGGAGAAAAAACTATTTTCAAAAACTAAAATTTTAGAAAAATGTCCCGATATGCCGTCCGTCCCGTCAATCCGGGCGACGTGGTCGCGAACCGAAAGTATCGAAAGGTGCGTATCGACTTTGTAGACGTGTGGACTTTGACGGAATTCAAATTGGTCGCGTGTGCGCGACGAATTTGATACGTATCCGTCAAAATTTACCGTATCGGCCTTTTTGTAAATTTGTCAATTACTTTGTGCACGCTCGTCATATCGAGACGAAACTTGCGCCAATAGGTCCGTCTTATTTTTTTGGTCCTGTTTGCCAAGTTTGGTCCGATTCTGAGAAGGTCGACCGGAATGCTATTTTGGCGGGCCCGCGACTCAATCCAACGGACGAATTTGTGTACGGTCCACCGGAATCCAACTTTGGACATACGGTTGGGTTCATCACGTCAAACCAGACCTGTAGATATATAGTTTGATGACTTTAGAGATCGTAGGTTATGGCACATTTTTTGGTGCAAAGTGGGTCCAACGGCGGACACCATTTGACCCAAAATTACCGTTTTGCCCCTGTATCCAGAATTAAACTTTTGGGTAGGCATTTCTAGCTAATTTGACCATTTTGAGAACGTTGGTAATGTCTGTTTCTGCATTAGGAGACAGTTGTGCGAGTTGACCGTTCGTGGCTTATTGAGTGGGTTGTGGTAGCTCAGGACAACAGGCAAGTACATTCTCTAATAGTTTTCATTGCTTTGATATCTACTATATCTGATTCAGTTGTAGTGTTATACTTGATTCCCGATACGAGGATACAGGGACTAGTATACATTGAATCTCGTCATGAGATGTTATTCCCGGTTTACCTGGTATATGAGTACATTGTTCGATATTGTTTCCTGTACTTGTATAGACACCGATTTGGGAGTGGGCTGGCCCCTGCTCTTCGAATCCAGTGTCATGACCTGTCATGTCTGGATTCATTATACTACTCGAGGATAGGGAGTTACTAGAGGTTATGTGATCATACCCCTACTTGTTTATTACTTGTGCATAGCTCCACCCTCACCACACGTAGGGTTTAGCCTGACCTTATACTACTTGTGCATAGCTTTCCATTTTGGCTGGCCTGATCCCTATACTACTATACTACCTGTGCATAGCCGGTCAAATGGAACAGCCTGATCTTGACCGAAGCCAATCACATAACGCTCTAATATCTCATGGCACTTTATTTTTATGTTTACATCATACCTCAGATTACTTTCCATTTGTTTATATTCCAGTTTTATCTTATATCTCACACATGATATGATATCCAGTTCTTTTGTACTGTTTTACTTTTAGTCTTGACATTTCATCTTGTATTTTATTATGATTGTCTCCTATAGTATTTGTCAATTCACATGGAACTGCTGTTGGTGTTTGTACTTGCTCAAATCCTGACAGGATAATCCCCGTTATTTTTTAGAGGATTTAGATACAGATTGCCCGACCTACTACGGGTTTAGCATAGATGGAGCCTACGACCAGGACCTGCCTGTGGACCCGGTGCTCGTAGAGGATGCACCGCCAGTAGTGACCTAGTTTACCTAGATTTTGTTTTGATTACATTCCAGTTTGATACTTTGAGAGTTGTAGTATTTATTTTGGGATATTGCTTTATGTCTTGTTGTCTGAACTTATGATTGCGACTCAGCGTTGTTTCAGACTATTTATCTTATCTTTATCTTTATCTTTATCTTTATCATCGTATTTATCTTCCTTAGAATTATGTGATTGAGTTGTGGTTATATTCCTCCATGCGGAGATGACGGATTATATTATTGTGTCTTAGATTCTATATATTCTAGATGACCTTTATAGCGTTCTACCGCCGATACTGCGGCGTAGGCTGGACGTACCCACGTGCTCCTGCCCCTAAACAGGGTGCAGGTCGTGACACATTTTTATGGTAGACCATGCAGGTCAGAGTCGCAACTAGTACGGTTTTGTAATGGTGCTCGACTTTGAGTGCTAATTACGAGCCTGCTCTTAGGATATAGGTTTTAGGTTATGATAGTAGTTACTCAATCACATATTAGGAAAATTTCAATCTTTTGATTACCATGACAAACTCTTCTTGCATTTCGAAATAAATTGTCCTTCCTTGATGATATCCTATCGGGTGACATATTGATCTCTTTGCTTAGGACTTTTGAGAGATTCCTGGGACGACCCTTGAGAATCTCGGTTGAACGTCAATTGAAATCCTTTTCTCTTGTTTCTGTTCACCCTTGCTCCTTGTTATTGAATTTGATTTTGATGGATCATCATTGATTTTGATTGCCATATCGAAATGAATTTTATGGCCCGAGTTACGGTATCTTTTGATAACATATGTTGACGAAATAACAGGAAAGGTAAAAAGTCTACTTGGTTATGGAACCTAGGGTTTATCGCAACTATATTAGCCGGCGTGGCAAAAAAATAGGGACCTAACTTCGGATGTATATATCTTGGTTATGAGATTTGGGATTTCTCGCAGCCATACTAGTCGGCGTGGCGAGGATCCCAGATGACATGATTATAGAGGTGCATACCCAGTTATGAAATCTACTGTTTATCGCAGCCTTGCTTACTGGTGTGGTGAGGACTCTGAGTATCATGATTTTGGACAGACGCGTATGATTATCAAATTGTATCTTGAGAAGGGTCCTAACATGTCATCTCTATCATTTCACTTCTATTATTATTGATTCTGTTCCAGCCTCAATTAGCTTAGGAGTAAGGATACTTTCGGTTCTTTAGTCCAGATCCTTGTAGATTCTTACTTCATTATAGGTTCTTCGTAGTGTGACGGCTTAATGATTTGTAATTGGTCTGTGTACTTGAGTAATTGTGTTAATAGTTTAGAGTATGGTTAGGAAGTATTATATATGATTGTTGATAATTAAATTTAGATGAAAAACCCTAGGGTGATTAATAAGTGTTAAGGTAGGAGTTGCACCAGGTACCAGAATAGAAGGAGTACCATAGTAGCTAGAGACAAAGTATTTCAAGTGTTATAGAAGTTTAGGCACTAATAATTTAGTGTCTAGTTGGAGGAGAGACATGAACAACCTAGTATAGGGGTATCATCCAGGTATCATATAGATGAGTTAGTGCCTTGTGTAGACAGCGTCAAGACTTGGGTAGACACCCTAGAGAGAGTATCCTAGATAGACGAATGTTCTTCCGTGACCTTGATTTCTGGAGCGTCAGAGATGTCAATCTCTGGAAACTTCCTTCATGGATTTGTAGTAGACAAGATTATCTTTATTTTGATATATCATGTCCCACTCAAACTCGTTCTCTTGTACTATCTTTGTACCGCACAACTTTTGGATCAATTTAGGCCACTGACCATTCCCACTTTTATTTATGATTATCACATGCACGTTGCCATGACTTTTAATTTAGGAGCACAAGACTAGTTGTTTTTTCAAAACCAACTTCATATGCATGATCTAGACAAGACACCCTATGCCTATGACCTTCGTGTCCTACTCAGGTACACCATCTTATACTTCATTTTATCACACGACTTTCCTGACACAAGACCCAATCTTGATTCACCCCACGAAGTCACTTTTAATTTCCGACTCGAATTGGGGGCACCATTTCGACCCAAACTTGTTGACCCAAAACATGGACACGACCCACATTAAGCCTATTATCCACATGACACTTGTGTCCCATTCAACTTAGCCCCGCATGCTACTTATTTATCCATATTCTTTTAAGAAAGTCAATAGAAGGTAGTATCCCATATGTGTAGTATAGTATCCAGGATAGAGTGTGCCAGTAAGTTGAGATCTTCACGGATCACAAGAGCTTGAAGTACGAGTTCACCCAGAAGGAATTAAACATGAGGCAGAGGAGGTGGCTTGAACTGATGAAGGACTTCGATATCTAGTTGCAGTACCATCCAAGAAAGGCTAACGTAGTTGCAGATGTCTTGAGCAGGTATCCAGTCGCTATGTATTTGGCGGCAGATCATCATCTATTGGCTGATCTGGAAAGGTTGGGTATCAAGGTGATCATTCTGGTATGTAGATACAGATGTGGGGTTTATAGATTCAGTCTGCGTTGATGGACAGGGACAGATCAACACAGTTTAAGGATGTGGCCCTGAGGAGCATCAGGGAGCAGGTGCAAGCAGGATTGCTAGACGATTTCTCTATAGCCGAAGATGGGTCGCTGAGGTACGATACTAGATTGTGCGTTCTGAGTAGAGAGCTTTGGGAGGAGGTTATTTAGGAAGTG
>JANAVB010028675.1:20000-42137 GCA_029216955.1 Iris pallida
CATAATATTACTGTTCAGAGGTATATGCACTCACGGCTAAGTATAATGAAGCATGTGGTCTCTCTAAAAAGTTAGAGATAAAGCTAGGAAATCAGGTAATTCAACCTATGTCTCAGGTAAACACAAATCACACTGCTAAACACAAACACCGCACGACAAATACCACTAGAGCTTTGCGAAATCATGCATTTATTTATAGATATTCATGCAAGACATCGCATACTTTTTCAAAGACACACATACATGAATTTTCAATTACACCTAGCATAAACACATCTGCTACATGTCACTACTGTGGTCTAAAAGGACATGTATCGCATCAGTATAGAATTAGAAAATTAGTACATATGCAAATATATGTTTGTGTTCCCAAGACTAAAATATCAGGACCCTCAAGAAAGTGGGTACCAAAGGTTTCATCTTCAACTCGTGTTGTAGGTGGACCTATCCCTCGTACTAGAAGCAAGTGAATTCTTAATAGTGGTTGCTCCAAACACATGACAAATGATGGTAATTTGTTTGCAACTCTATTGATGAAGGAAGAAGGCTATGTCTCCTTTGATAATAATCTTAAAGGACATATCATAGGTAATAGTAACATAGGTACATCTCCATCTCCTATTTTTAAAGATGTTTGTTTAGTAATAGAATTAAAATACAACCTACTCAGTATAAGTCAATTAGCTGATCATGGTTATGGAATTAATTTGTGAAAGATAAATGCTCTATTTATGATAGAACATCTAGTATAGTTACTTATGAAGGAATAAAAGAAGTCAACATATGTTTTCTATCTTTAGAAAGATACCACTAATACAGAAAAGTATATGTACACATCCCAAGACGAAAGCTGGTTATGGCATATGTGACTTGGACAAGCAAATATGGACTTTATTATAAGGTTATCCATGAAGAACATGGTAAGAGGCTTACCTGATATTTCTTTCAAGAAATATATGGTTTGCGCTGACTGTGAAAAGAATAAAGCAACCAGATCATCTTTCGAATCAATAAACGCCGTAAGTACCTCGAGACCTCTTCAACTTTTACTATGGACTTGTTTGGACCAAGTAGAGTCGTCAGCATTGGTGGTAAGTTATATGCCTTTGCAATAATTGATGATTTTTCAAGATTTACTTGGGTTTATTTGATCTCAAATAAAAATGAGGCATTTTTTGAGTTTGTTACTTTTAGAAAAAGGTCCAAAATGAAAAAAGCTTCATGATCACTCGTATCCAAGTGATCATGGCGACAAATTCGAAAATCATGATTTCAAAACATTCTGTGAGTCAAATAACTTTTGCATGAATTTTCCTATCCCTGAACTCCAAACAAAATGGTGTTGCAGAGGGGAAGAATAGAACTCTTGGCGATATAGCTAGAGTTACGCTAAATTAGTACAATCTTCCGAAATATTTTTGGGCTGAAGCTGTTTATACAACCTGCCATGTATTAAATAGGGATCTTATTCGTCCAATTTTAAAAAATAACTTTGGTTTAATAGAACTCCTAATATTAGCTCTTTAACGTGTTTGGTTGTAGATGTTTTATTCTCAACACTAAAGACAACTTAGGTAAGTTCGATACAAAAGCTGATGGAGGGATATTTCTTGGATATGTTACAAAGAGCAAAGGATTCAGAGTATTCAACAAGAGATCCCTAATGGTTGAAGAATCAGTACATTTACATTTGATGAGCTGAACGTCCAAAATACAAATAATAGTGATAATGAAGATATTAGTAGTACATGAAGCAAACCACCTGAGGATACACCAACCATGTATCTAGAGAGTCTGCATAAAAGATTATCGTTCTCTATAAACCATCTAGAAGAATTGGTAATAGGTGGTGCATCTAAAGGTATAAGTACTCGTTCTGATAATAAAGATATCAGTGCAAATGTAGCTTTTATTTCTAAGATATAACCAAAAAATATAGTAGAAGCTTTTGATGATAAATTTTGGATTTCTGCAATGCAAAAGGAACTTAACGAATTTGAATGAAATCAAGTTTGGGAACTTGTTCCTAGATCTAACGATCACCCGGTCTTTGTTACAAAATAGATTTTCCAAAATAAACTAAATGAGAATAGTATGTCACACGTAACAAAGCACGTCTCCTAGCACAAGGCTATAACCAAGAGGAAGGTATTAACTACGATGAGACATATGCTCATATTGCTAGACTAGAATCTATTCGCATGTTATGCACTTATACTATTTTCATAATTTTAAACTCTTTGAAATGGATGTCAAAAGTGCTTTTCTGAATGGTTTTATAAAAGAAGAAGTTTTTGTTAAACAATCTCCTGGTTTTGAAGATTTCAAATGCCCCGATCTCGTGTACAAGCTTGTAAGGCTCTCTATGGACTCAAACAAGTACCTCGTGCATGGTATGAGCGCCTTAGTTCCTTCTTACTTGAGCATGGTTTTTTTCAAAAAGAAAGGTTAATTATACCTTTTTTTTATAAAAGCTCTCGATACAAATCTTTTATTAGTGGAGTTTTATGTAGATGATATTATTTTTTGATCAATTAATGAGATTCTATGTAACAAGTTTGCTAAGTGTATGCAAAGTGGATTTGAAATGAGCATGATGGGAGAACTTACTTTCTTCCTCAGGCTACAAATCAAGCAAAATTCATAAGAGATTTTTATCAATCAAGAAAATATACAAGAGATCTGCTAAAGAAGTTCGACATGGACAATACAAAACCGATCCAAACTCCTATGGCGACTTCAACAAAACTTGACATGGATGAAATGGCAAACATACTGCAGTACATAAGTATAGAGGTATGATTGGTAGTTTATTATATTTAGTTGCTAGTCAACCTAATATTATGTTTTCAGTATGCCTATGTGCAAGATACCAGGCTAATTCTAAGGAATCACATGTGTGCGCAGTTAAGCGTATCCAATGACACCTTAAAGAAACTTTAACAATCGGCTTGTGGTATCCCAAAACCTCTTCGTTTGACCTGATCGGTTACTCGGATGCGAATTTTGCTGGATGCAAGGTCAATCGTAAAAGTACTAGCGACACGTGTCATTTTTTAGGAAAGTCCTTAGGCTCCTAGTTTTCTAAAAAGCAAAACTCTATTGCATTATCATCTACTGATGCAGAATATATTGTCGTAAGATGTTGTTGTACTCAGAATTTGTGGATGAAACAAACTTTGGAAGACTATCAGTTATCTTATAATCGCATCCTTATTTACTCTGATAACATGAGGACTATAAATCTCACTAGGAATCCAATTTGTCATTCGCACACTAAGCACATAGAAATAAGATATCATTTTCTTAGAGATTATGTACTACAAGATGACGTTTGTCTAGAATTTGTCAACACAGAACATCAACTAGTTGACATATTTACTAAACCTTTATCATATCATTTTAACTTTGTACGAAGAAAATTAGGAATTTTGGATTTTGAGATTATATAATTTACTTATTAGTTGACCTAAGTTCATAAATTGTAAAAAATATTTTGTTTATAACCTGAACGGGCCCTTCTGTCAACAAGGCATAAAAGCTTGAGCGATACGGTGCCAAGTGTCTTCAGACTACCGCTAGCTAGGATCCAGCTCCTACAGCTAACCTAGAATAATTAACACAATTTATGTATATAGGTTAATTAATATAAATTATTTTCGTCAAATTAAAATTTCACTTTTCGTATTGATGTTACAAACTGCCTCAAAAGTGAACCACAATATTCAGGAATCCTAGGGATCGAGCTCGGACCGAGCTCTGTGCGAACTCGGGCCAAACTCGTTGCGGGTGTTTCTAGAATAGGAGGTGGACACTTTGGTTTCTTCTTAAAAACCCACTTCATCATCCTCCTTCTTCCAAACAGCAACTCACGGAGATGCGAAAGCCCTAATCCTAGTTTGTGTTCTTCCTCCTCCAAGCGCTTACAACCCTAAAAATTTGGATCCAGGTTCATTTTTGGGTTTTTCTCAATCTCTATTGGTTATTCTGGTATATCTCTCAATTTTTCTTCTATTTTGTTCAATGGCACCGAAATTATCTAAGAAGAAAAGAAAAGTTGGGATGCTTCTTCATCCAATGTTCAAGAAGAAGTATCATTTTCACTTTTTAGTCAGTCATTACCTGATAATGATGAGTTCGATGAATTTATTTTCATACCTTTGGATGCTTTCAATGAGTGGTTTAACAATTTCATTGAAAGGCCAATTTGTCCTGGAAATTGGTTAAAATTTACATTATTTCGGACCTTTTGTCTATATTTCAACACTTTGGCTTCGATGATTTAGTACAATCTCGTTATCATATTTATTTAAATGTGATATGTATGTTTTATTGTAATCTATCAGTCATAAACGGAACCGTACGATCTTGAGTCGATGGGATCAAAATTGAGTTTGATGCTGACGATCTAGGTCTGAGTCGACATTACCAAAATTCACTTTTTAGAGAACATGACTTTAGATTCGTTTCACGATTCTTTCTGTGTACTACATAACCGTCCTCATGGTCGTCTTCGAACTAAGCATATGAGTGACTATTTTTATGATCTCTATCGTATCGTATTCTCTTTAATTATTCCAAAACAAACCTCTACTGATGAAATCACATATTTGGAACTATCGGCTTTATATCATCTACACTTTGGTATTCTAGTTAGCTTACCAAAGACTATCATCTCTGCTATGGAGCGATGTCGAAAGAAACTGTATAACTTTCATTACCCCATGCATCTGCCTTATATCTTTGAGTACTTTAATGTCATCCTAGATGACTATCCTCGTGATACTCTACCTGCTTTTCTACAAATGCATCATTGAGTTGAGACTCCTCCTTCTGTACGTGTACCACCTCCACCTCCTATTGCTGACCCATCCATCAGTCATCCTCCACCACATCCGGCCACTGGAGTCACCCTTGAGTCTTTTCAGACTACGATCGTGGATAAATTTCGGTCTATGGATTTTTGGACTACTCTGTTGTTCCAAGCTTTGACCAACACCCTACGGGAATATGGCTATAGCTTTGCTCACAACCTTGGTGGACCCATTCGTATGGTTCGTGATCCTTTAGTTATTGGTTATCATATTGATGATCCAGAGCACATCGATACTTTGGCCATGCTACTGCTATATTTGATCCCAACCGGTCTGTTGAGACTGGTGAGCCTTCTAGGGCTGCAGGAGACTATGATGATGATGATGATAATGAGTGACGCATCGATCAGCTGTTTTAGTCTTTAGTTTGTTTTAGCTACTAGATGAGATATTTTCTTTTAGCCATGCTTTGCTTGTAGCCAGCACTTATGTTTATCAGACATTTCTTTTATCAGACTTTCTGGTACTCAGTATTACTTTTGAGCTATATTTTGTTATTTCCTTTTTTTAGCAGCTATTATCGGTTATTTGTCTGTTTTCTACTTTATTTTTATAATGACAATGGGGGAGAAAACTGATACTCTAATAGAAAACTAATACTGTGATAGATCTAAAATAATTTGTTACTGATAATATTTGTTTCTCTTAGTACTTGTTGAGATGTTTGCTAGACTTATGCTGAGATACATTATATGGCTCTCAATGCGGAGAAGTTGGTTCATATCCTATCAACATTATCTTGATGATTCTGCTTCAAATGTACTTCTAATTTCTCGTATCAGACGCAGTTTTGTCAATTATCAAAATGGGTGAGACTGTTGACCCATCTGGTCATAGTCAACTTGATTTCGACAGTTAACATAAACTTTGAGTTGATACATGAAATACAAGACTTCAGAAGAATGCATTAAATTAATTCGAAAGCGGTGAATCAGTCGAGTCAATTTTATATCTTACTTTGTATTTTTTATTTGTTGACTCTAGGATTTATGTGAGTCGGATCGGACTGTCAATTAGCCGTATCTCCACTCAAATAAATCCTATCTTATAACCAAAAATGAACCAAAATTAGCGTATCAAATTCTGAAATCAAGACAACCAAATTTGGTACGAGTTCGTCCCGAACTCGGTGCTTCTAAAAACCCTCCTGGTCAGAATGGGCTACCTATTCTTTTGGTACCAAACATTCAAAATTTTGAATGCTAGGGCATCCGAGTTCTTCCCTAACTCTGTCCCAAAAGATTCTATAAATAGAGAAGAAACTCTCCACTTCCAAATCATCAATTCATTCTTCTTCTTCTCTATTCTATACAAAAACATGAAACGCCCCAGTCTTGTAACCTCTCTTCCCGATATTTAGGGAAAATATATTTTATTATTTATTTGAATTAAATGGTGATTTTGGAAATTTTATAAATATTTAAATATTATTATAGAAGGCCTTAGTCATGGTTAAGTTTTGGAGTACAAGATGACTAGAAGTCATGGTACGGATAGTACAATGGCGTGCTTTGACTAGTGTATTAGCCATGGTAGGAAAGGCCGAGCCATATGTGTGTTCTAAATAGGAAAACCAGTTAAAGTTGCGACTTATCCCCTATGGACAATTTATTTATAATTAATTAGATTATTGACTTTTTTAGGAGACCCGATTATACCAAACCAGCCAAAACCTGGACCGATCCATACCCAGGCCCATGTAGTCATGCAGTGTGTTCAAAGACGTCAAGGTAGATGTATGATGTTTATACATATATTTTGTATTTTATTTTCAAGGGTTTAACAAATATTTGCTATACGTATAATATTGGTGATATCGAATATTTATGTGGCAGTTTTAGAATATTTGCAAGATTTTATGTGGACCAATTTATATGGGAGTATGACATGTCCACCCAAGACTATTTTATACCTATTATTTGTTATTTTTGGGGTTATTATTACTCGGGATTATTATTAAATAATATTATTCATTTTTAGGTAATTGTAAATCCATCAAAATGATTTATATATATATGTACATATATATGTGTAAAAAATCCCACACTTGGAGTTGCTACAAAGACATTTCAGGTATTTTAGATTTCTTTAAATTATTTTAGAGATTTTTTGTGATTAAAACCTATTTATAAATATATATATATATATATATATATATATATATATATATATATATATATATAGGGTTCTAAGAAAGAAAGAAAAAAAAAAAAATATATATATAGGGTTCTAAGAAAGAAAGAAAAAACCCATTGGAGCATCTCGCGAGATTTTGAAAAACAAAACTCGTGAGGATCAAAACCTCTGTAAAGCCGACCCCCCAAAGAACTTCACAGAACCTAGCCGCCTATACATGTATATATATCGAGAGCGGATGAGAGAAGCAAACTAAAACCCTAAACCAAATCCCAGACTCGAACACAGCGCCACCCCGACCTCGTCGTCGACCACTGGCACGCCGCCCTAGCCGTCGGGGACCGCCGGAGTCGATCGCACACGATGGCAGACGTACGGCTAAGCCAAAGGACACAGTAGCAGCAACAACAGCAACGTGTTATTTTCATGGCGAGTTTTTCGCTACCTCAAACGATCGTTTCCCTATCTGTCTTTGCAGGTTCAATCACAACACGACCCTCTTCAAACGCAATCAATTACTTTGTAGTTAACTATCATAGATCGCCCAAAAAATTGACTCGAAGTCAAAGAAAAATCTGTTTTGTGAACAGAGTTTACAACTGTCCCAATACCCTATTTGGAAGGCCATTTGCTGGCAATCCATCAAATTATTTTGAAATATATTTAAATAGTTATTTAGACAACCTATACAACATCTAAATGCAGTTACAGTTCATTGTATCATCTATCGATTATCGAGATAAATCTGTTTGAAAATTACAAAAAACTTGTTTAAAACTGTTTTAAAAACATTGAAACTTCACGATACGGAGTGCGTCCTACCAAACCGGACCACTTCGTCGTGTATCATTCGCTTCGAAAGACGCATATGGTATACCCGGACGTGTGGGCTTTAGCAAAAATTGATTTGGACGTGTGTGCGCGCCGTAATCAACACGTATCCATCAAAATACCCCGTATCGGTCACTTTGCAAACTAGTCCATAACTTCATGCACGTTCATCATCTCGAGACGAAACTAGCGCCAACAGGACCATGTCATTTTTATGGTCCTGTATGCCATGTTTGGTCCGATTCTGAGAAGGTCGACCGGAACACTATTTTGGCGGGCTCGCGACCCGATCCAACTGGCAAATTTGTGCACGGCCTACCGGAATCCAACTTTGGACAATTAATTGGGTTCGTATCGTCAAACCAACCCATAGACATATAGTTTGATGACTTTAGAGACTGTAGGTACTGGCATACTTTTCGGTACAAAATGGGTCCGACGGCAGACATTATTTTGACCCAAAATAACAATTTTGCCCGTCCAGAATTAGATTTTTGGACAGGCGTTCTTGGACATTTCTTTTATGCCAAACTCGTTGGTGATGTTTTTTTCAGCATCCAGAGACTGTTGCGCGAGTTAACATTGTGGCTTATCGAGTAGTAGAGGATTTTTAGTTTTGCGTGCTACCCTAGCCAGTTGGACGATTCTGAGCGCAAGGGTATTATCGATTTCACCAGCCGAGGACCCCAGGCGAGTAAATTTGTTGTTTGTTTTCAATATTGCTAATGCTTATATCACACTGTTAGTTATATCATACTTGATTCTTGACACGCTTGTCACACGATAGCACTCATGTTTCTTGTTTATGTCATATTTTTTGCATTGTACATGGTGTCAGAACGGGGAATACTAATAGATATATGATCAGACCTTAGCCCATATTTTATTTCCTGTACAGTAGACCTTGTTAAATAAAGTAGACCTTGTTAAAGTAGACCTTATAATTAACTTAGACCTTGTGGTGTAACTGTCCCCAGACCGATCACATATCGAAAGAGTACTTCAAAACATAGATAGTTATATTCTCCTGTTACATGCTGTCAGATATTTTCCTGCCTGGTATTCTTTATGTTTCTTGTTTCTTTTCCTAAATATTCTCATCATTTATTTTATGGCTAACTTTTGTCTTATAGTAGTTAGTATATATTTAGAACTGCACTCAATGAATTGTACTCGTTTCATTCCTGACTGGAAACCAACATTTTTTAGATAATTGCCTGCTACATTGTGCATGGACCATTGGGGGAGACATGGGTATATGCTGAGGTCAACTTAAAGACTAGTTAGATAGTTGAGTATTTATCTAGTTTTCTTTTTATAATTTTGTGAGACATTGTACTTTGTATTCAAATGTAAACTTATGAATATTGTAATTAATTTAGTTTGTGAATGAGCAAATAAAGGTATTATGTGATTTTGAGTATCATGGTCTTGACAGCGTTCTACCGCTGACACTACGACGTAGGCTGGCTGGGACACGCACTCGCATCCCGAAAGAAAAAAAATGGGTGCTGGCCATGACAAGTTTTTTTGGTGGCCCATGCAGGTCAGTTTTTGCAAAATATTGTGAACTCGTGGTAGTACCTATATTAGTCGTACTACTTTGAGCCTGCGACTAGGAACTAGGATACTCATTCACAATTAGGATTGATTGAATTTAGGAAAAAGGATTAGGACTAGGACTAGGTGTTCCTTATTCAACTTGGCTATTGGATAGTTAAGGATTCTTATATAGACCATGCAATTTAGGTTAAAATTTATTAAATTCAGATAACTTGGGAGTTTCCATAGATACACTATTGTATTTTGATATGACGATAAGATCCAAGGTGGGTAGACTATTCATTTTGCAACTTAGGCCTTCCTAGGATTCAATCCCTAACCTTGATAAGTTGTCCAAATTATCTTGCTGCCCTCTCTAAATACTATCACCATTATCTATATCACCTAGTTATTCCCATTGGCCATAAGTAATTGTTCTCCCTAAAAGAGTATATTTTACTTCTAATTATTGAGTTTTGACCTAACTCGATTATCCATATATTTAATCATTCTAAGTTAATTTTTTAAGATATATATATGAGTTTTCCCCTCAATTTTGAATGTTAGAGAGATATAAATTAAAGTTTATATTTCTATCGTCTTTGATCATTCCCTTCATGTTCTTGATCATTTGTACAAATTTTATCTTATGCCTTTTCTAAACATCGCCATATCATAAGTTCGTATCACTTATACTTTTCCTTGGACCTAAGGAATTATTTTAAACAATTTCTCACTCAATTGTCTATATATTAATCTTGAGTTAAGTTTTTGATTCAAAATTTTCCTCTCAACCATTGAATATCGAATATCCGTGAAATATGGATTAGAAGATTTTACTTCTTTTGGGTTCGAACATTATCCTCCATAATCAATTATTTTTCTTTCTAAGAACTAATAATTATACTTGAATGATAGATACTTACATCTTCTTGGAACTTGTTTGAATTTCTAGATGTTCCTTCGAAAATTCTTATGGATATAGTTAGAAGAATATTCGTTGACATACGATGGCAAGACAGTAGTGCACTGTCGACATATACTTGAATTATTGAGACTGCGGGTTCACTGTAGCCAGCAGCGCACTGGCGTGGCATGATCCCTAAGTTGAAGTAATTTTGAGTAAATGTAAGCTATCGAATGTTGCTAAAACTATGTCCTAGTTGCCCTATTTTGACGTTGAGTTGTTTGTTAATATTGGTAGAGCTAGTAGAATATTCGATACAATATCATATTTGAATCATGAAACCAAGGGTTTACTGTAGCCAGGTGTATACAGGCGAGACATGGATTCTCGGTGAAACGACTTCAGATAGGCATACAGTTTTCGAATACCATAGAGGCTATATCTTTTATTGGCATATGACTATTGATTTTCATAATCCGCAAATTTGATTCTATACATCTTCTCGATAAACCATGTTTCTTTTCTAGAATCATTGTTCCTCCTAACAGTCATTTGAAAATCTACTATTAGACTTGACACCCCATTTCTTATTATCATATTCTCAATAAACTAGTCGTTCATTCCTTCTTATCTTTCCTATTTAAATTCTATCATTTAATTTTTTCCTAGTAATCATTTAGAACCGATCATTATACTTTGATTCTATTTCACTAGATTCATCATCCTACTTAGATTTTTGAATTTATGATCGTGTCTAAACGATTTTAGTTTAGTAACAGATCATGCCAAAGATTTCGATGGGATTATTCTTAAACGACCTTTTGATTACGACTAGACTATTAGATTATTTTTCGATCGTGCCAATTCGCATGTTTTCCTAGATTTTGATTCTATAATCGTGCCTAAATAAATTTGGCTTAAATAGTTAATTGTGCCAAACGAACTTGAATTTTGATCGTTCCTAAACGACTTGGATTGTGACTAAACTAGTTGACCATAATCATAATCGTGCCTATACTTCAACTCAATTGTTGTTAATATCTAAATTTTATTCCACTATGATCGTGACTATTTTGATCATGTTCATACTCGTACCAATTTTTTGAATTTTGACCACGCTTGGATGACTTGCATGGTTAACCTTGATCGTGACTGCATCTTATCTACCTCCTAGTGGCTTTAACCATGTTTAGACCTTGTCAAAAATCTGATCGTTGACCATTCCTACATAATTTCAAATTAGTGGTTAATCGTGCCTAATGATCTTTGATAACCCTATTTCGGTCCATGCCTACATAATTTGGTCATATTCGATCGTGCCTAAAACAATCAATCGTGCTAAAACGAATTCTTTGATCATCATTAAATAAAAATTTAATTGTAACTCAAATATTTTGATTATTCTCAAAGCGCATCCTTCCTCATTCGATTCTACCCGTGGTTACGCTTATCAAATTTTGGATCGTATTACCTTTTCGATTATTAGTGCCTAGTCCTATCCTTTGAAATGTCGAAGACGAAAATTTTCTAAGATGGATAGAATTGTAAGCCCACTTTCCGAGTTTTCAAAACTTTTAATTTTATTTTAGATGTAGTTAGAAGATAATATTTATTTCCTATTATGAATATTTTTAAAAAGATTTGGATATAATTAATTTTAAAAATCATAAATATTTTGACCGTAATTTTTTTTTAATATAAAGTTTCTAGTTTATCTATTTGTTCTTAAATAAGATTTTGATTAATATATTTCTAATTGTTTTAAATGATATTCAAATTATTTTGAGGACATGAAATATTATTTCCAATTATTCTAGCGACTCATTTTACTAAACTCAAATTACTTACTGGGAAATATTTGTTATTATCTTTGACCAACAAGGATTGGTGAATAATATTTAAATTTACATGATTTAAAATATTTGATAATATTGTAATATTGCTTTAAATTTTTTTTTCATCATAAATGGAATTTTGATTAGATCGAATTTTATGTTACAATTTATTTACATTTATAGAAGAATTACCTACTAGCAACTTTAATTCTTATCTAATTAGGAATCTAGTGCCAATTTAAGTAGGCTTCTCCTTGCCCTTTTCCCTCAAATCCTAAATCCTCTCTTCCCGAATTTTCTGAAATCTTTATTTATTTATTCATTTACCTTAATTTATTTATCATGATGGAAGATAATTTTTCATCAATACTTTGTTTTATGATTATTTCTTTTAACGAAACCTGTTTTAAATTAAATATTGTGAGAACATTTTAGGACCTTTAGAGTTTCAAAATTCTTCTTTCCTTTTTCATCTATTTGATCAATATTTTCTTATCCTAAAAAATAATTTCCTATCTTTTCATCGATCAACCAATCCATCTATCCTAGTAGTCCTTAAATTCGAGGACGAATTTATTTCTAAGGTGGGTAGATTTGTAACCCTCCTGATATTTGAAAAAAATATTTTATTATTTATTTAAATTAAAGGGTGATTTTGGAATTTTTATAAAAATTTAATTATTATTATAGAAGGCCTTAGTCATGGTTAAGTTTTGGAGTGCAAGATGAGTAGAAATCATGACACGGATAGTGCAGTGGCATACTTTGACTAGTGTCTTTAGAGAAAGCCGAGCCATATGTGTGTTCTAACTAATAAAACCAGTTAACGTTGCGACTTAACCCATATAGATGATTATTTATTATTAATTAGATTATTGACTTTTTAGGAGACTCGATTATACTAAACCAGCCAAAACCTGGCCCGATCCAAACCCAGGCCCATGTAGTCATGTAGTGTGTCCAAAGACGTCCAGGTAGATGTATATTGTATATACATATATTTTGTATTTTGTTTTCAAGGGTTTGACAAATATTTGCTATATTTATAATATTGGTGATATGGAATATTTATGTGGCAGTTTTAGAATATTTACAAGATTTTATGTGGACCAATTTATGTGGGAGTATGACATGTCCACCAAAGACTATTTTATACCTATTATTTGTTATTTTGGTTGTTATTATTACTCGGGATTATTATTAAATAATATTATTTATTTTTGGGTAATTATAAATCCATCAAAATGATTTATATGTGTGTGTGTGTGTGTGTGTGTGTAAAAAATCCCACACTAGGAATTGCTACAAAGACATTTCAGGTATTTTAGATTTTCTTTAAATTATTTTAGAGATTTTTTGGTGATTAAAAGCTATTAGATAAATTGATTATATATATATATATATATATATATATATATATATATATATATATATATATATGGTTATAAAAGGAAAAGAAAAACCCTTTGGATCATCTCGTGAGATTTTCAAAAGAAAATCTTGCGAGGATCAAAACCTCTGTAAAGCCGACCCCCCAAAGAACCTCACAGAACCTAGCCGCCTATACATGTATATATATCCAGAGCGGATGAGAGAAGCAAACTAAAACCCTAAACCAAATCCCAGACTCGAACACAGCGCCACCCCGACCTCGTCGTCGACCACTGTCGTGCCGTCCTGGCCGTCGGGGACCGCCGGAGTCGGCCGCGCATGACGGCAGACGCGCGACCAAGCCGCAGGACACAGCAACAACAGCAACAGCAACAACAAGGTGTTATTTTCATAGCGAGTTCCCGCTACCTCGATCGATCGTTTCCCGATCCGTCTTCGCAGGTTCGATCACAACATGACCCTCTTCAAACCCAATCAATTACTTTTAGTTAACTGTCGTAGATCACCCGAAAAATCGACTCGAAGTCGAAGAAAAATCAGTTTTGTGAACAGAGTTTACAACTGTCCCAATACACTATTTGGAAGGCCATCTGCTGGTAATCCATCGAATTATTTTGAAATCTATTTAAACTGTTATTTAGACAAACTATACAGCATCTAAATGTTGTTTACAGTTCTTAGTATCATCTATCGATTATCGAGATAAATCTGTTTCAAAATCACAAAAAACTTGTTTCAAACTGTTTTAAAAACATAAAAACTTCGTGATATAGAGTGCATCCCGCCAAACCGGACCACTTCGTTGTGTATCAATTGTATCGAAAGACATGTATGGTATACCCATACGTGCGAGCTTTCGCGGAAGTTGATTTAGATGTGTGTGCACGCCGGAATCAACTCGTATCCGTCGAAATATTCCGTTTCGGCCACTTTGCAAACTAGCCCATAACTTCGTGCATGTTCATAATATCGAGATGAAACTTGTGCCAACAGAACCGTATCAATTTTCTGGTCCTCTATGCCAAGTTTGGTCCAATACTGAGAAGGTCGACCGGAATGCTATTTTAGCGGGCCTGCGATCCGATCCAACGGGCGAATTTGTGCACGGCCCACCGGAATCCAATTTTGGACATACGATTGGGTTTGTATCGTCAAACCGGACCCATAGACATATAGTTTGATGATTTTAGATACCATAGGTACTGGCACACTTTTTGGTATAAACGGGTCCGACGGTAGACATCGTTTTGACCAAAATTATGATTTTTTCCCTGTGTCCAGAATTGGACTTTTGGACAGGTATTATTATACATTTTTATGCCAAACTCGTTGGCGATGTTTATTTCAGCATTCGAAGACTGTTGTGTGAGTTGACTTTGTGGCTCACTGAGAAGTTGGGGATTTTTAGTTTTGCGTGCTACCCTAGCCAGTTGGACAATTCTGAGTACAAAGGGTATTATTGGTTTCACCAGCTAAGGACCCCAGACGAGTACATTTGTTGTTTGTTTCAAATATTGCTAATTCCTATATCATACTGTTAGTTATATCATACTTGATTCTTGACACGCTCGTCACACGATAGCACACATGTTTCTTGTTCTTGTCATGTTTCTTGCCTTGTACATGGTATCGGGACGGGGAAGTACTAATAGATATATGACCAGACCTTAGCCCATGTTTTATTTCCTGTACAATAGACCTTGTTAAATAAAGTATATCTTGTTAAAGTAGACCTTGTAATTAACTTAGACCTTGTGGTGTAACTGTCCTCAGACCGATCACATATCGAAAGAGTACTTCAAAACACATAGATAGTTATACTCTCCTGTTATATGTTGTCAGATATTTTCCTGCCTGGTATTCTTCATGTTTCTTATTTCTTTTCCTGGATATTCTCAACATGTATTTTATGGCTAACTTTTGTCTTATAGTGGTTAGTATATATTTGGAACTGAACTCAATGAATTGTACTCGTTCCATTCCTGACTGGAAACCAACATTTTTTAGATAATCGCCTGCTACATTGCGCTTGGACCATTGGAGGAGACATGGGTATATGTTGAGGTCGACCTAGAGACTAGTTAGATAGTTGAGTATTTATCTAGTTATCTTTTTATAATTTTGTGAGACATTGTACTTTGTTTCTAATGTAAACTTATAAATATTGTAATTAATTTAGTTTGTGAATGAGCAAATAAAGTTATTATGTGATTTTGAGCATCATGGTCTTGACAGCATTCTACCGTCGATAATGCGGCGTAGGCTGGCTTGGACATGCTCGTGCATCCCGAGAGAAAGAAAAAAAATAGGTGTGGGTCGTGACAAGTCCCAATATACGTAGGACTAGGCATACGAAATATGCCAGCTGCATGCATATTAAGAATACCCCAATATATGGAATCCTCGTACACATACATAAGCTGTAAATAATAAAATCACAAGCAGTCACAGATAATCTATATCTCATCCATAGAACACAAGAAATAAACAATAGTCAAGATAGAGAAAATAAAAAAGTCAAAAGATATATAGTCGGGTGGAGACAAATCCACTACGAAACAGCTATGAAAAATAGTCTAAGATAACTGGAGTTCGACCTCCTAAAATATAATAAAATAAAAGATATCCACTACAATGTAGCAAGTCATGACTAATAAACTAAACCACTAGATCTCGGTAGGTAAGACCTCATCAGCTGAGAAATATGGATCCAGTACAGAACCGTACTCCTGGGGGTAATCCTTATCGTCTAAGCCTGGAGAGATCACCAGGTCCTTAGAGGTATGTAACAAGATACAAGAAAATAACATGCCATATAAACTGTGTAATAAGATAAATGATGCATGCAATAGGGTGCCTAACCATTCTACTGTGAAAATATAGTTAAGAACAAACCTCCAACGCATGGGTACTCTGGCTACAGTGGGACTGTCATATTTCCAATTGGGTACAAGGGGCCTACGTCCGTAATGCTCCGTGAACGTCAGAGGGAATAAGTACAGTAGGGAAACAGTACTTGCGTCTCCAGCGAAGCTCACAAGTTATAATTGATAGTGCATACTTGGCCCATACGTCAAGAAACTATTCTCCCCATCTCATGCCTATCTATGTCATCTTCATAACACATATGAACCTCTAATAACTGCCAAGTCTACTAATCATACAAAATCTATTGGCAGTTATACCCTAATCATCGCACGTCTCAGACGTTTCGGTTGCCAGCAGACTACATGAGTTTGTGCCCCACATTTGACTCTCAACTCATGATAAAGCAAGTGTTAAGGCCATATGAGATATACCAATACCTCACAATAATGGGTGGTCATCTAGTACTAAGTCATCATGCATAAAATAAAAAAAGTAGTAAAACAACTAATGCAGTCGCTCGCACCAAAGTATGACTTGGACGCACAGTATAATAGAACCATGCAATATATAAATAAATGGAATAAAATAACAAAATACAATGACAATAAATGAATATTATATACCAGCAAGGTATCTTGCCTGGAGGTGGTGTGCAAACGACAATGTCCAGCAACTTAGATCGTCAAGAAACAAAGAGCAGTGAAGGTCAACTCCCGCAAACGTCTTCGAAAGCTGAAATAAACATCACAGACATTTTTGGCATAAAAGAAATATCTAAGATTGCCTACCCATAAGTCCAATTCTGGATACATGGACAAAATCATAATTTTGGGCAAAATCGATGTCTGCCGTTGGACGCTCTTTGCACAAAAAAGCATTCCAAGTTCTATGGTCTCTAATGTTATTAAGTTATATGTCTACGGGTCTAGTTTGACGATATGAACCCAACCATATGCCCTAAGTTGGATTCTGGTGAGCCATGCACAATTTCGTCCGTTAGATCGGGTCGTGGGCCCGCCAAAATAGCGTTCTAGTCGACCTTCTCAGAATCGGACCAAACTTGGCTCATACGACCAAAAATTGACACGAGTCCAGTGGTATAAGTTTCATCTCGAGATGACTAACATGCACGAAGTTGTAGGCTAGTTTGCAAAGAGACTAATATTGGGTATATTGACCGATATGCCTCGATTTTGTCGCACATACACAGCAAAATTGAGTTCCGTCGAATCTCACACGTCCATAAAGACGATACACACCTTTTGATGCCTTTAATTTGTGACCAAGTTGCCCGATTTGTCGGAGCGAATGAGGTATCGAAAAATTTCCTAAAATTTTTACTATTTTGAAAATGGTTTTTGTAAGTTTTGGGAGATCGATTTCTCGACGCACAATCAACAAAATCTAAATCCACAAGAAGGGTTCTAGAGCCCTATAGGTTGTCTAAGGCTGTCTTTAATTAGCTTTCAAAAATTCTAAACATCCTGACACGAACAGCCTTCCAAGTAGGGTGTTTGAGTCCGTATTATGCTATGTTTTTTATCAGATTTTCGATGATCTTTCCTTCGAATTTCTGATCAACTTAGTGGGTCATATCAAATTCCCACTATAGGGGTTTGAAGGGGGTCATATAGGCTTTACTTAGAAATTTACAGTTTGAGAAACGATTGCACATAACTCAAAAATGAGGTCAAAATTAGGGTACCTAGAGGTTGTAAACTGGAACAAAGTTCCCTGTCCTGGCAATCTTACGTCGACGGCGGTGGCTCGTGGGCAGTGTCAGGCGGTCGACGGTGGTCGCAGGGGTCGGGTAAACGTCGGGTTGCTCTTAAAGGGTATTTGGTTTGTGGATGTATCATCATCTGCTTTTTATCGACGTACATATCGATAGGTAAAATTCTGATTTTGATTTTGAAATTTGATTTCGCTTCGAAATAGATTTTTGCTAATCCTGGAGAGAATGAGATGAGGGTCGATTCGAAGAAGATTTGATTGAATTTTATTTAGATTCGACTGTGATTTAAATATTCAAAATCTCCAGAAAAAACTCGTTCTCCCTTATCGCGTGCTCCTGGACCGCGGGAGAATATGGGCTTCGTGATCTCGCAAGAATTTGGGGTTATATATATATATATATATATATATATATATATATATATATATATATATATATATATATGTTCGACATGACAAAAGGATGAACGAACTTTTTTATTATGAATGTAAAAAAGAGTACAATCGATTCTTATGCGAAAAAATCTAATATAAAAGTTTCTGGGAAAGTGTGACGATGGAGATCAAGCACTGCAGTGGTTTCCGTTACTCCGTTGACGATCCGATGATGATATGAGACTTACTCTGACTTTCTGGTGCCTTTGATGGAACTTCAGGGTTGTCGATCAGGAGGACGTCGAAGTTGAAGATTTTGATAATTCTGTGGATCTTCTTCTCCTTGTCGATGCTCTTGTTAGGGGAAAATCTCTCTTATTAGGGAGAGGGGCTCATATGCGATGTACATTAGAGTTTCGAGATATGAAGGAATCTGTCGTCCTTGCACGGTGTGGGCTTCTGTAGCGCTGATACATGGTGGGTGCTGAGATTTCCCTCAAACGAGATCTCTGGTGGTTATCAAAATAACCGAAGGAGGTGACACATGGCCCGTGCCGATTTGCTTATTCAGATGTAGCCTAGCAAATCTTGGATTTCATCTCAGATTTAGATTTTGTGTAATCTTCGTCCGAGATTTAAATCAATCTGCATTTATTAACTTGATTAATCCCAATCATATCTTTGAGAGAGACGGTTTAAGCAAACCGATTGGGTGGACCATACCGTCTGTACTTCAGGCAAGGCTGGCTGTACTTCTGGGGCGACGAGTAGACTGTGCTTCTAGAGACGACGGAACCTCTGTACTTTAGGGCGGCAAGTGGACTATGTTTCGAAGACAACGGGGGGACTCTATGCTTTTAGTGGCAACGAGTAGGCTGTGTTTTGGGCAAAGTCACTATGCTTTAGGGCGACGAGTAGGCTGCACCTTCAGATAGATCATTTTACTGTGCTTTAGAGTAGCAGTCGGACTTGTGCTAGAGGTAAACGGTGTCTCCCAAGTCTCTGAACGGTAGTTAAGCTTCTAGGTTGGAGCAGAGTGCTGCACCGTTGGAGTTGAGATGGTGTGAAAACATCACCAGTCTGCCTAAGGTTGGCGCAGGAATGTAGCTGCGCCTATGGATTGAAGGCTTTGGCTTTGAAGTCTTCTTTTAAAGAGCAATGAATGACCGCTCCTTAATGAACGACTCCCTCTTAATTGCCACCGTTATTTGGAGAATTTCAAAGGGTCCAAGGATAGTCTAGGACTTAGTGGAATAAACTTTATTTAATGATGTTCATCGTGCTGTGGTGGCCCATGCAGGTCGAGTTAGCCGATTCGGTTACGTCGCTGTACCGAGTGGGCCTGCGATATGACTAAATCCTTAGGAATCTCAATCCACAACTGCCTTGACAATTCTTTTGGAAATTTCTCTACCGTCCTTGAACTTCGTATTTGCTCTCGATTACTCTTCTTTGCTTTCTCGTATCATTGCTTCTCGTCCTTCCTATTTTGGAGTGACGAATAATCGTGCTATATAGGATTTATCAGAAATTCTTAAGTTATAGTGTAAGTTAGTCTGCTTATTGTATTGTGATTGCTTGATAGATAATGGGGATTAGAGATGCCATATGCCATAGGGCATCATGTTTGATGAGGTAGTTTAACAAAAGGTGGGTAGATGTCCTCAATATAGAAATAAATAGATGATCGTACTAGGTTATACCCTTTATAGTAGTCGCTTGATCAAGAATAGAGTGGTAGTTTTAGTGTAGAGACAGACCCTCTATAAGAAGAATAAAGTAGACATAGTCTAACCTAACCCATTTACTATTATATCCTGTCAATTGTAAAATTAGGATTTGACAGATTGATAGGTATCACTTAACTTGGTTAGGTGAAGAGAGACTTATATAATTGTCATGATAAAATGGTTAGGAGGACAAGCCTTCAACATAATCGTTGCAAGACTGCTAGTACCAAAAAGAGCGACTAGAGAGAACCATATATAGCTTTACGAATGTTGCAAAACCAAATTGATTAGGATTGATTATTATTGGAGTTATTGGAGACACCGTAGTGACCTAGCGCATTCCTTGAACTATTCCTTTACACTAGCGCGGTTCTTTGTTAGTCAGTCTTATTTTAATTTCGAGGACAAAATTCTTTTAAGGTGGGTAGAATGTAAGGACCCTAATTTTTGGAATTATTTTTATTATTTTATAGTATTTCTAATTATTATGTTATATTGTATATTTAAATATGCTTATATATGTACTTTTTTGTTTCTTTGATTTTTGGAGCACAAGACATGCCCATCTCTTGAAACATCCTTATGAGTTTTGTAGTAGACATGATGACCTTCAATTTGATATATCATATCCCATCCAAACTTGTCCCCTAGCATTCTTTTGACTTCACACAACTTTGGATCAATTTAGGCCATTTGATTATTTACCGTAATTCTAGACCTAACTTCTAACTTGAGTTCATGACTCGACATTTATCAAAACCATTTGACCTAATATATGATTTTGATCTATTTTGAGCCTACGATGCACATGCTAAGAGTGTGCCACTCAATCGAGTTTCTATGTGCTATTATTAGCGAATGGCACAAGAGACCCAAGGGTTGACCATTTGAGTTCGATTGATGAGAAAATATATTTGGACCCTAACCTAGCCAACCCTACTTATAGAGCCATGATAGGTTGACATGGCTTAGTATAATTTTGATATTTATTTTGGGATGTTATACATCCAAATAGATTTATATACAATTTTGTATATATATGATTATATTTATATTGGCCTAAATACTATATATGTATGACCTTAGTCAAGGTTAATTTTGAGATACATATCAACTAGGAATTTTGGCACGGATGGTGTAGTCGTATGCTTTAACTAGTGTTTCAACCATGATAGGGAAAGTCGTGCCATAAGTGTGTCCCAATTAGAAAAACCAGGCCAAGTTGTGACTTAATCCCAAAAAATGATTTAATTAGTTATTTATTAAGATTATTGACTTTTAGGAGACCCGGTTGTACCAATTTAGCCCGAACTGGGCACGAACCGAATCCAAGCCTTTGTAGGCATGTAGTGAGACCAAAGACGACCATGTAGGCATATTTTATGTGTGTACAAATATTTCTAAATTATTTTAGGTATTGATGTACATTTTTTAATTATTTGAATATTTGTACAAAAAATTGGTATTTTTATTATTAAATATTATTTACAATATTTGTACAATTTTCTGGACCCGGATAAAGGTGAATAGTATGGATTCACCAAACCACCATTTAATTATTTTGTTATTTTGTGGTGATAAATAAATATATTTATTACTATTAGATATTATTATTATTGGTTGTCCTTTCTATTGTCAATTGAATTTACGTATATGTAATATATTTAAATACATTATATATATATATATATATATATATATATATTAATATAGATAGATAGATAGATAATATTAAGATTGATTTTGAATTTTTGGAGATTTATAGGTGTATATATAGATAATACATATATAGATATATAATATATTTATAAATAGATATGGAAATGAAAAGAAAAGAAAAGAAAAAAAGAAACCAAAATCTTGCGAGATTTTGGAAACCAAAATCTCGCGAGATAGAATCCTCGCCAGACCCG
>JANAVB010028676.1:0-28960 GCA_029216955.1 Iris pallida
GGAAATAAATAACTCATGCGCCTGAGGAATGAAGATTTGATGCGGCTGTGGGAATAAAGATTTCCATGCGCTGAGGAATGAAGATTTGATGCGGCTGTGGGAATAAAGATTTCCATGCGCTGAGGAATGAAGATTTGATGAGGCTGTGGGAATAAAGATTTCCATGCGCTGAGGAATGAAGATTTGATGCGGCTGTGACTGTTCTTCTTCTCCAAATTTTCTGAGAACAGAACCATGGGAACCATGGAGGCCATTGCTTCCAAGCTCCATAAATCCTTCATTCCAAGTCCAAATATGGACTTCCATAGGTCAAAATTGGGTAGAACGAAATTCTCTACAACATGGAACCATCGAAACTTGAAGATAACAAAGTTTACTAGATCAAAACCTAAGAAATCCGAAAATGTATCAAACTTAGATCTACAACAAATAAGCCATGGAAATTGAAAATGCTAAGTACTAAAGAGACTTAGAATCAAATGAGGAAGATGATGGAACAATAATAATGGGGATCCATCATCAAGCAAGTTGGCACTTGCCTATCTCTTCTAGGTTGGTGGGAGAGTTATGAGGAAGAAGAAGTGAAATAGAAAGAAGTAATGAAGAGAGAGAAATGGTTTTGGGCTTTTAAATGAAGGGGTGGTGGTAGGTGGGAGTATTGGGCCGGGTCCAATGGGTTCATCCAAGGCCAACCCGCAAGCAAAGCAAAGAGGTAAAAGCAGAAAATAAATGCAGGAATAAAAGCAGGAAATAAAGTGCAGAAATAAAATTGCAGGAAATAAATTAACATGAAAATTTAAAGAGCAGATTAATTAACTAACATAAATTTACAGAAATTTAAATACAGAATAATACATGATAAATATTAAATGAATACATTCCAGCAGTACTTGTATTTAGAATACGTATTCTGGGAACGGGAAGTGACATCTCTACCCTCCTTAGAAAAATTCCGTCCTCGGAATTTCAGATCCAAGCATGATAGAAATATCGAAGCTAAACTAATCTAAGTATAAACAATTCAGTGAAGCAATCCTTTTACAATGTCCATAGCAAGTAACATATACGTAAATCCATCAATCTACGATATCAAGCAATTCTACCCATAAGGTGATAAGCATGAGGAGTTGAGACAATCAAGGTATACAGAAGGAGATATACCTTGTGAGTCAAACAGGTGCGGATACCGTGATCGGATATCATCCTCACGTTCCCACGTTGACTCTCCTAAAGAGTGATGACCCCAAGCAACCCGAACAAGGTTAATTGTTCGGTTCTTGAGTACCTTCTCTCTTCGGTCCAAAATAGACACAGGTTGTTCCTCGTAAGACAGGTTGGTACCAACAACCAGCTCAGAATGATCAAGGATATGGCTTGGGTCCGATACATACCTTCGCAACTGAGATACATGAAATACGTCATGCACCTCTCGTAACGAAGGTGAAAGGGATAAACGATAAGCAACATCGCCTATCCTCTCAAGAATAACAAATGGGCCCACGTACCGCGGACTCAACTTTCCGCGAATGCCAAATCTAATGACCCCACGGGTAGGTGAGATCCGCAAGAATACGTGGTCCCCAACAGAAAATTCTAGCGGCCTACGATGCTGGTCTGCCCAATGACGATGCCGATCCTGCGCAACTCGAAGTCGCTCTCTAATTCCTTTAATCACTTCCACTGTCTGAACAATCATCTCCGGGCCTAACATCTTTCTCTCTCCAATATCGTCCCACGCTAGTGGCGACCTACACTTCTTACCATATAGTACTTCAAATGGCGCCATCTGGATACTTGCTTGATAACTGTTATTGTACGAGAACTCGACTAAGTGCAGGTGGCTCTCCCAAGATCCTCCAAAATCCAGAGTGCAAGCTCGCAACATGTCTTCCAAAGTCTGAATTGTTCTTTCTGATTGCCCGTCTGTCTGGGGATGGTAAGCCGTGCTAAACCTTAACTTGGTACCCAGGCTATGATGTAAGCTCTTCCAGAAATGTGATGTGAAACGGGTATCTCGGTCTGACACAATACTGACTGGGACCCCATGCTGCCTGACTATCTGCTGCATATACAATTCTGCCAACTTCTCTGTAGATTGACCTACTCTGAAAGGAAGAAAGTGCGCCACCTTTGTAAGCCGATCTACTATCACCCAAATAGCATCTTTACCACTTGGTGATCTCGGTAAACCGGTCACAAAGTCCATTGTAATATGCTCCCACTTCCATTCCGGGATAGGAAGCGGTTGCAATAATCCAGCTGACCTCTGCTGTTCTGTCTTCACTTGCTGACATACCAAGCAACGGGAAACGAATCTAGCTATCTCCCTCTTCATCCCGTTCCACCAGAAATGCTGCTTGATATCTTGGTACATCTTGGTCCCTCCAGGGTGAATAGAATACTGAGAACTGTGAGCTTCTGCCATAACCTCCTGTCTGATATCTCCACTAGGCACACATAGACGTGATCCAAACCTAAGTGTACCATCTTCATGAATTCTCATCTCCTTCCTGAGTCCTGACTCACATTCTGCCCTAAGCTTCTGAATCCTTGGGTCTTGTGCCTGAGCTGCCTTGATCCTATCTACCAAGTTGGATTGAACTTGTAGACTCGCCAGAACTCCTACATCACTAGGAAGTATAACCTCGATACCCATCTCCTGAAGGTCTTCTAAGATATGCTTCTGTGTTGTTAACATAAATGCGCCGCCTCTCCTGCTGAGAGCGTCTGCTACCACATTAGCCTTGCCTGGATGATACTGAAGCTCCACGTCATAATCCTTAATCAACTCCAACCATCTTCTCTGCCTCATGTTCAGTTCCTTCTGAGTAAAAATGTACTTCAGACTTTTGTGGTCTGTGTACATGTCCACTCGATCACCATATAAGTAATGCCTCCATAGCTTCAAAGCAAATACTACTGCCGCCAACTCCAAATCATGAGTTGGATAATTCTTCTCGTGGTCCCGAAGTTGCCTAGATGCGTATGCTATCACCTTTCCGTGCTGCATGAGGACACATCCAAGTCCTTTACCTGACGCATCACAATATACTGTAAATCCTCCGGGTCCAACTGGCAATGTAAGAATGGGCGCTGATATTAACTTCTGTTTCAGATTCTCAAATGATGTCTGGCATTCTGCCGACCAGTCGAATGGTACATCTTTCCGTGTCAATCGGGTCATGGGTGCTGAAAGTCTCGCAAAGTCTGATACAAACCTTCTGTAATATCCTGCCAATTCTAAGAAACTCCGCACATTTGCTACGGTCTTGGGTACTGGCCAACTTTCTACTGCTTCTACCTTCTTGGGATCCACTGCTACTCCAGCTCCTGATATGATATGACCCAGAAATGAAAGGTGATCCGACCAAAACTCACATTTGCTGAGCTTGGCATACAACTGGTTCTCCCTCAGAACCTATAACACCTTCCGGAGGTGGTCTTCATGCTCCTCTTCACTAGTTGAATATACAAGAATGTCGTCGAGAAACACAACGACAAATTGATCCAAGTACGGCATAAAGATGCGATTCATCAAATCCATAAAGATTGCTGGAGCATTGGTCAAACCAAACGGCATTACTAAGAATTCATAATGCCCATACTTCGACCTGAATGCTGTCTTGGGAATGTCTTCCTTCCGAACCCTCACTTGATGATACCCTGAACGAAGATCTATCTTGGAGAAAACTCTAGCTTTGCTCAACTGATCAAATAAGTCATCGATCCTGGGTAGTGGGTACTTGTTCTTCACTGTCGCCGCGTTAAGCTTCCTGTAATCGATGCACAATCTGGATGACCCATCCTTCTTTCCCACAAGTACCACTGGTGCTGCCCATGGTGATACGCTAGCTTGGATGAACTTCTTCTCCTTCAGTTCCTCTATGTGCTGATATACCTTGGCTTGCTCTGAATCCGCCATTCTGTAAACTCGATCTGATATCGGTTTAGTTCCAGGTGCCAATTCTATGCTGAACTCAATATCTCTAACTGGTGGCAGACCTGGAAGTTCTTCAGGAAATACGTCTAGAAACTCTTCAACTACCTTCGGAACTTGAACTTCTTCCATTGTCGTTATTACTCCCTGCTCTTGCTGAGTTGCCTCTGATCTGACTAAGGTGAATCTCTTCATGCCTGGGATATCAAAAGATACACTCCCTCTACGATAATCTATTGTCGCATGACTGTCTTTCAGCCAGTCCATGCCTAAGATAACGTCGAAATTTCCAACAGGAAATTCTATCAACCGGGCGGGTAAGGAATGCCCGCAAACTACAACGTTACATGCTAGAATAACTCGACTAACTCCTACGAGCCCATTGCCAGTGAGTATATTCAACCTTCCTGGCAATGCCTCGAACTCCATTCCTAGTTGTGTTGCAAATTGTGCAGATATAAATGAGTACGATGCTCCCGAATCAAACAATGCTACTGCGGGATAAGAGGCGACGAGAATGTTACCTGCCACAACATCTCCTGATGCCAATGCCTCTTCCAAGGACAGAGTGAATGCCTGCCCTCGACCTCCTTGCTGGTTCCCATGCTGCGGCCTAGCCTGGTGCTGCCGCTGGCCCCTGCCCTGGTGATGCTGGGGTGGTCTATGCTGGTGTTGCTGCATCGGCGGTCCCTGCTGCCGAAACATCTGAGCCTGCGGTACTAATGGACGCTGCGCCAACGGCCTTACTGCCACTGCTGGTCCTCGATACTGGCCTGCCCCTGGTGCTGGCAGAGCAAGAAACTGCTGCCCTGGTCCTCCTGCCCTCGAATTCATGGGACACGTGGTAACCCGATGATCTGGATTTCCACATATCAAACACAGTCCATTCAATGTCCGACACACATCTCTAGTGTGCCCTATCTTCCCACAATAAGTGCAGCCCGCTGGGGGTTGCTGGTTCTTCCTCTGATGCTGTTGCTGCTGCCTTGGTGGTGGTGCGGGTCCTCGCAGTGCCACATCGTGGATACGAATGCCAGGGGACGGTACTGTTGTTCGGGGCGCTGCTCCCCCTCTTCCTTCAATCTGACTGTGGGTTCTCTTCTGACCTCCAGTCCTTGCCACAAGTCTCTGAATGGTTATCTCATGCCTTCGAGTCGCCGTCAATACTTCATCAAAAGTCTGGTAATTGTGCCCCTCTATCAATTGCAAGAGCTCAAGATGAAACCCTTGCTGGAAACTCATAGCCCTCTGGCTCTCTGTTGCTACCATCTCTGGGGCGAACCTACTCAATCTGCAGAACTCTGCTGCATAAGCATCTACAGTCTTGCCAGCCTGTCTAAGATTGATAAACTTCTGTTGTAGCTCAAACTGCGCCACAACTCCATAGTACTTTGTCTTGAACCTTGCTGCAAAATCGTCCCAAGCCACAGGACGTCTGATGCCTACCTCCTCTGATTCCCACCAATCACGTGCGAGATCTTGAAGTAACAGCTTCACTAGATTCACACGTTCTTCTGCTGGCACCTTAGCTGCTGTCAGAATAGCCTCAATATCCTTAAGCCATGTATCTGCTGAGATGGCATCCTCCGTGCCCTCGAAACGACGGGGGTTGTACTTGCAAAACCTGGCTGATGCTCCTGAATCTGGCCTTGCCCCTCTTTCCAAAGCTGTCTGCAATCCTTGGTTAAGTAGTACATTCTGCTCTTGTAACTGAGCGTGCATGCACTGCTGGGCTAACATCTGATGTTGCTGAGTAGCCATCATCCCTCTCATGATCTCCAGAAGGGCTGATGTGTCCACTTCCACTGGGGTAGGTGGAACTATTGGTGGTGTTGGAACCTCCGGATACTGCGATCCAACTGCTGGTTCCACTATCACCTCTTCTTGAATAGCCTCTTGAGGTTGTACTGGCTCTTGTTGCTGACCAACCTGGTCAGGTTGCCCATGTTGCCCTTGTTGTTGTTGCCCAATCCTGACAGATGCGGACGAGGTGCCCCTAAGAAAAGGGACAAGAGAATAATCAAACGGTCGGACAGGGAAGATCAATGAAGTCAAAGGATACCGGAATGTCAAGCTAGAATCGAGAATACGAATCAGGGGATCAAGGGAAAACATGTGTGATTGAGACATCCTATAAATTAAAATACCCCACAAGTCTGAAATCAGACCTGCATGGGCCACCACTAAAACCTTGTCACGCCCCAGAACCAGAATACTGGAGAGCGGGGGAGTGACTCAGCCAGCTACGTATTACGGGTAGAAGAATACCGTATAATACGATCAATGCTGTCTAACCAGACGAGGGGGTGCATACTACATAAAAGTCTTACTATGGTCATTACACATCTATTGTCTCAATCATTCGAACAAGAAACAGTAATAGAGAACATGTAAGATAAAGCAGTAAGGCGTCCCAAACGCTCTGTCAAAATGTTCTTGATATCTGGCTTTACAAAACATAGCCAGATCTGATGTAGCAAAAATATACACAATTGTTATCAGATGCAGTCTGACTTTAGTTACAATTATGTAAAAGTAAGTACAAGATGATCTGACTAACATGTCGGTGCCAAACGGCAAAGTATAAGGTAAATAACAAAACGAGCGGGGAAGTAAGAAACCCACTCGAGTCCTCCTGCGATCATCCCTCTAGTGTTGACCATCTTGGAGGTAGAAGTAAGCTGAGTCCTCGGGAACCGGCTCTAAATCTGGCCATGCAAAACCAGAGAGGTTAGACCTCTAATAGCAAGTACCACAAGGAAGGACAATATGAAGGACTAAACCAGTAAGTAAAAGAATATAATGATAATAGATCTCTGCTTTCCACTAGGATTCACATCACATCACGACACTTCGAACCAACCTCCCAACCAAACAAGGACAGAAGTTGGCCCGTCATGTCCTGACATTCTGATCATCCCAGTTAGGTAACAGAGTAATGCAGTACACAAACAAATCATCTTGAACGGCCAATCAACTACTACGGCTTGCTAATGTGAGTCCCAAGTTATCCTGGAATAATGCAATTAGGGATTCCTCAGTTCTTACTATGTGCAAGCAAGGCTAGTCTATCCAGTCGATCAATTGGCCCATGCATGAATTAGACGAGTCCTAGCAGGACGCTCGTCAATATACAATATACAATAATAATACAAGCAGATACTGTTCCCTGCCCGTGTGGCAGAGTTACAGTATCTGTGGGAACCAGCCGGCCCGTCGGGTACTACTCGTCCCAAGGGGGCTGCCATATAAGAATTCGAGAATCCATCCTCTCCATGCAATCATTATTTTATTTAACTTAATAGTCTCTACGTTGAGTGAAATCCCATGCCGTGGATCATGGTCATTCAAATGAGTACTTTCGTACATGGTACGATATGCACAACTCTACAACGATACCCGTGCGGTTAGGTTGTAGGTCTTACATAACGTAATGCAACAATCCAAACTAACCACAGAACAATCATGCCTTGACCATAAAGTACACATGCTTCTTTTATAGTAAAATAAATAAATAAATAAATTGAAGCCTGCATGTGTGCCTGTATGTCAATATTCGGGATTGGCCAATCGATTATAGTAGTTCATACTTAATATGAACGTGTCTCATTCATTCATTTCAATAAGACGACTAGCCAGTCTCTTAGTTCCATCTAGGAACGCATGATCAATAATTAATCAAGATAACCATCAATGTTAATTAATGCCAAATTCGGAAAATAAACATTGGGAAATAAATAATGTTTGGAATATAAAGAATCTCATGCGCTGTGGGAAATGATTGGGAAATAAATAAATCTCATGCACTGTGGGGAATGTTTGGAAAATAAAGAATCAGGTTGGGAAATAAATAATATCATGCGCCTGAGGAAAATGATTGGGAAGTAAATAAACTCATGCGCTGTGGGAATGCGGCTGTGAGAAATAAATATCATGCGCTGTGGAATAAGATTGGGAAATAAATAACCCATGCGCCTGAGGAATGAGATTGGGAAATAAATAAACTCATGCGCCATTGGGAAATAAATAAACTCATGCGCCTGAGGAATGAGATTGGGAAATAAATAAACTCATGCGCCTGAGGAATGAGATTGGGAAATAAATAAATTCATGCGCCTAAGGAAGGTGGCTGTGAGAAATAAATAAACTCAGGGAAGCTGTGGGAAATAAATAAACTCATGCGCCTGAGGGAATCTGTGGGTAATAAATAAACTCACGCGCCTGAGGGAAAGGATTTGAGAAATAAATAAACTCGTGCGCCAGAGGGAAAGGATTGAGAAATAAATAAACTCATGCGCCTTGGCTGTGGGAAGTGATTGGGAAATAAATAACTCATGCGCCTTAGCTGTGGGAAGTGATTGGGAAATAAATAACTCATGCGCCTTGGCTGTGAGAAGTGATTGGGAAATAAATAACTCATGCGCCTGAGGAATGAAGTAATTGGGAAATAAATAAATCATGCGCCTTGGCTGTGAGAAGTGATTGGGAAATAAATAACTCATGCGCCTGAGGAATGAAGATTTGATGCGGCTGTGGGAATAAAGATTTCCATGCGCTGAGGAATGAAGATTTGATGCGGCTGTGGGAATAAAGATTTCCATGCGCTGAGGAATGAAGATTTGATGCGGCTGTGGGAATAAAGATTTCCATGCGCTGAGGAATGAAGATTTGATGCGGCTGTGACTGTTCTTCTTCTCCAAATTTTCTGAGAACAGAACCATGGGAACCGTGGAGGCCATTGCTTCCAAGCTCCATAAATCCTTCATTCCAAGTCCAAATATGGACTTCCATAGGTCAAAATTGGGTAAAACGAAATTCTCTACAACATGGAACCATCGAAACTTGAAGATAACAAAGTTTACTAGATCAAAACCTAAGAAATCCGAAAATGTATCAAACTTAGATCTACAACAAATAAGCCATGGAAATTAAAATGCTAAGTACTAAAGAGACTTAGAATCAAATGAGGAAGATGATGGAACAATAATAATGGGGATCCATCATCAAGCAAGTTGGCACTTGCCTATCTCTTCTAGGTTGGTGGGAGAGTTATGAGGAAGAAGAAGTGAAATAGAAAGAAGTAATGAAGAGAGAGAAATGGTTTTGAGCTTTTAAATGAAGGGGTGGTGGTAGGTGGGAGTATTGGGCCGGGTCCAATGGGTTCATCCAAGGCCAACCCGCAAGCAAAGCAAAGAGGTAAAAGCAGAAAATAAATGCAGGAATAAAAGCAGGAAATAAATTGCAGAAATAAAATTGCAGGAAATAAATTAACATGAAAATTTAAAGAGCAGATTAATTAACATAAATTTACAGAAATTTAAATACAGAATAATACATGATAAATATTAAATGAATACATTCCAGCAGTACTTGTATTTAGAATACGTATTCTGGGAACGGGAAGTGACAGTCATTTAGGTTCTCTTGCAGCCATACCGGGTGGTGTGGTAAGGAATCTAGATGACATAATTATAGGGTGTATACCATAGTTATGGACTTTATTGTTTATTACCGCTATGCTTACTGGCGTGGCGAGAATTCTGGCAACATGATTTGGGATAGACGTGTATGGTTATCAGGTCATATCTTAAATTGATTCACTTCTTTTACCAATTGAGCAAGATAATTTCTACCATTATTTCTTGTTTATCATTATTTTCTCTCCCATCATATGATGATTTCCTCATCTTGCCATCATTTCCTTTGACTTGTTTAGCTATGTCTTGATTACACCAATCAACTATCCCGTATCTACTTCTGTCATCTACACTTGGAAACTCTAAAAATTTTTGAAATTTCATATCTCAATTGTTTCTTAAATTTCGATACTGTTAAGAATTTGATTTCCTTCTGTCCATGACCAATCAATTTTGGTCGTCTTGTTTATCGTGCCAAAGAGTCTTGATTGCTGACTAGACTCTAGATGACTTCAATTTTCTTTGTGACTTGGTTTCCTTTCTAAATTGTGCTTTTAGGACCTTGATTTCGAATTCATGATTTTACCGTCTTTCATAGCTGAACTTGGATCTTGATCGTGCTTATGTAACCTATAATCCGATTTCTATCAAATCTATCTCTCAATCGTGCTATTCTCAAATTTTTCTCTCCATTTGCTTCTCTTAGCCCTGTTTTAGATCATGACTATCCAACTTTGATTTTCATGATCTTGATAATCTTAACCCTCAAATCGTGCCAAGTGAACTTAGACTATTTTCGATTTCAATCGCGTTTGAACTTGGATTGTATTTCATGATTTTATCAATCATCCTCCTAAATCTTTGATCGGGCCTACAAGACATTGATTTCAATTTTTGTTTGTGTCTGAAATTTTATCTCAACTATGCCAAACCTTGTTTTGGTCATGGTTACCTTTTCATCTTGATCGGGCCTGTACGACTTTCGGGTTAATTTTCATCAACCTAAGTCCTACGGGTCACCCCGTACTTGAACTTCATTTATATCGTCGACTCCTCTAATCGTTTCTAAAATTGTGCCCTAATGACTTGGCTTATTTCTGAAATCATGCACATATAATTTTGTTCATATCATGATTCTATCGTGCCAAATCCCTCATCGTGCCTGAACAATTGTAAATCGATTTTCTTGATCGTGCAAACTCGTCATTCTTGGATCGTGCCTAAAATATTGCCTAAATCTTCTATCATGTTTTAACCCCACTACCAACCTTTAATTTCGAGGACGAAATTTTTATAAGGTGGGTAGGATTGTAAGCCCCTGAATTTAGGGCTGATTTTTTTAATTTTAATAATCAATTAATTAGAATATTATTATTTGATTATTATTTGATTTAATGCTCTTTATCGTGACTTGGAATTCTAGAGCATCAGAGATGCCAGTCCTCTGGAAACTTCCTTTTTGGAGTTTGTAGTAGACGAGATTATCTTCATTTTGATATGTCCTGTCCCACTTGAACTTGTTCCCTTGTATCCTTTTTGCTTCGCGCAAGTTCGGGTCAATATTAGACCATCTAATTATTAAATTGAATTCCCACTTTTATTTTTGATCTTCGTTTGCGCGTTACCGTGACTTTTAATTTAGGAGCACCAAACCTGTCATTTTCTCGAAACCAACTTGTCATGCCTGATCTACTCGAAACGCTCTTCACCCCTGACCTTCGTGTCCCACTCAGACACTCCATTTTGTGCTCCATTTCCTTCGCACAACTTTCGGTTCAATTTAGGCCAATTAATTATCTGCCATAAAAATTGATTTAAATTCCAATTTAATTTCCGGGCCCGACATCAATCCAATCTAGTCGACCCCAAATATGGACATGACCCACACGAAGCCTACTATCCGTCCACCACTTGTGTCCCATTTATTTGAGCCCCCGCATGCTACTTATTTATCCGTGATCATAAATACCTATTTTTTTATTTAATTATTGCACCTAGTCCATTTTGGCCCAGCCCGGCTCCACTGAACCCAACCCCAGCTCCATGTTGCCCTCCATCGTGATTGTCCATACCCCACTGATATTTTTTCCTCTATCCTAAATATCTCTTTTTATGTAAATATCTAATTCCCTCATTGTATATATATACACATATATATACATAATATATATATATATATATTACACTCATTCTCTCTCTACCTACACTCCACACCCCATCACCAGCACATTAACTCCTCCCTCCCCCCCATGTGGACCGACTACATCTCCCCCTCCCCCCTATTTCTCTAAATATCTCTTTCTCTCTTACTCTTTATATAAATATATGTACACCCACATATATTATATATACATATATATTTCTCTCTCTCCTCCCCTCTCATTTAATACACACAACATACACACCTCACCCCATCACAGTACACCCCCCCTTCTCTTGGACGGACACCCCACTCTCTCTCTCTCTCTCTCTTTATTCTCACACTCTCTCTCTCTTTCTATATTATCTACACACACACACTTATATTACTCTCTCTCTTTCTTCAATAACACTCACACTCCACCCTCACCATCACCACCATGCCGACAGCCCCTTGGCCGAGCCCTCCCCCCCCCATGGCCAAGCTCCCCAAGCTCCTTCCTCCTCCTCTCGATTTCACCATCATCTCCTCTTCTTCTCTTTCTTCATGTTCTTCTTCTTCTTCATTTTTTACACGCCACCACCTCCATCATCCACCATCACCATTAATCATCATCACCACCACTCTAACCACACCGCCACCACCTCCTCCCTCTCCAGCCCCGAGCCGCCATCGCAGAGCCCCGCGCCGCCGCCGCAGCGCCGCATCGCCGCCGTACTGGCAGCGTGCGTAGGTGCAGCAGCAGCAGCAAGCAGCAGTTCAGTAGCAGCAGCGGCTGCTGTCGCCGCAGGTGGTCGCGCGCCACCGCGTGGCCGGCCACCCCGAGGCCCCCGAGGCCGGGCGCACCCCCGGGCGACCTCCCCCGGGCCAGCGCCTTCGTCCCCGACGCGCACGATAGGCGATTCGTGCGTTTACGTCGAAATCCCGTCGACGCTGCGCGCGGGAACGGAACACAGAATTCACGTTCGGGACGACGACTTCGCGCATGTTTTTCAGGAGATCCGACCGTTGGATCGGCGAACTTTTTGCTCCGTCGCAATCTCGGTATATCCCTCTTCACCTTTGTCAAATTTCACCCGTTAATTTCGTCATTTGATACATCAAAACCGGCCACCAAGTTGACGTTTTAAATTGAACTATTTTTGGACAGTTTTGCGACGCCAACTTCGCGGGTTCGTATCTTCGTCGTCGCAGCTCCGTTTTGCGCGCCGATAGTTCCGGTGCACAGCTGGTATAACCCTCTTCCTGCCCCCTTTGGATTTTATTTCAGTTTGAGCTTGTTAGGTCGGTCGAATTCGACGCCAAAGTTGGCCGTTCAAATTCTTAATATTGCACTTGTAAAATTCCATTTTTGAACCCGGGACTCCGGATTCAATTTCTGACACCACCAGTAGACTCGTGGCATCGTTCTGGCATGTTTTCATATAAAGTTTGCTTGATTTGGAGAACGTGGGCCCTGGCACGCATTTTGGTGCAAAGCGGGTCCCACTTTCTGAGTCAACGGGATTTTTTGACGCCGGCTCGTCGGAATCCAATTCCGGATATACCGTTGAGTTCGTATCGTCATTCTGGACTCGTTGACATATAATTTGCTGAGTTTTGAGGACATTGGCTCCGACACGCATTTCCGTGCAAATCGGTTTCCAATGTCCGGGTCAACGGACCAATTTGAGATCGGGTCAACGGAATCCAATTCTGGATATACCGTTGGGTTCGTATCGTCATTCTGGATTCGTGAATATATAATTTGTTAGCTTTTGTGTACTTTTATTTTGACACGTTTTTCGGTGCAAAGTGTGTCCAACGGCGGACATCATTTTGGCCCAAAATTACCGTTTTCCCCTGTGTCTAAATTGGACTTTTGGACAGGCTATCCTAGCTGATTTGACCATTCTGGACACGTTGGTGATGTTAGTTTCATCATCCGACAACATCTGTATATTTCTTCCCTTTTTGTGTCACCCTATTATTATAATATTTTCTCCTTTTGGTTGTTTTAGAGACCCGTCGATTTCAGTGATTTCTAAATCACTGAAATTCATAAGTTGATCTTGTAGAGGTTTATAGAGACTAGCTTGACCATGGTTGACTACTTTGACTAGACGTCGAAGTAGAGTCAACAGTTGACCTAGGTTTGATCAGACTTGACCAGCGTTGACTTTTTGACCAAAGTCAACTGTAGGTCGACCATTGACCTATTTGACCTAGATTAGACTTAGAGTTGACCGAAGTTGACCAGTTGACCAAAGTCAACTGTACGTCAACTTTGACCCAGTTTGTCTTAGTTTGACCTAGATGTTAGTATATCTTTTGACCCTGATCAGCTCTTGCATTATTTCATCTTTAGGTCTGTGGCTTTACTCCGAACCCTGATTCATATTGACAGCAGGACCCCAGGCGAGTACATTCTCTGATAATATTTTGTTTTATGATATCGTTTATGTTTCTTGTATTTAGTGTAGATATGCTTGTTCTCGACACATTGGTCACACGGATTGGTATTCATGGATCCCGACGAGAGATGTTTCTCCTTCTTAGGTTGGGATGTATTGTGCAAGCACCCTTGTAGCTCTTGCTCGATATGTGGTCACTGATTCTAGAGAAGGTTCGCGACCTTCTCATTAGAATCCCGTGCAGTGACGTGTCCTGTTTGGATCCACTCTACCAATCGGGGACGGGGAGTATTAGTGTAGATGTGTGGTCATTATCCACCTTGTTGTTCTTGTAGATCTTGTGAGTGTTAATCATACACCCCACGTATGATTAACCAGGCCAGTAGACCTTATGCAAGACCCAAGCCGGCCACATGTTGAAACTAGTACTCACACACTTAGATAGATGATTCTTGATTCTTGTACATGCCATGATCAGTTTTACTTGCCTTGTTCTAGCTCTAGATTTACAGCTTACCTTGCCATGATACTCACATATACATTTCATAATTTCTCGTATATTCTCTCTATTTACTGCTACATGTTCAATATCGTCTAATTAGAACTGTTATTTGAGATTTGTGCTCGTTCCATCCTCACTGGATATGTTGACAAAATTTTAGGAGTAGTTGTGCCTCAGTATTTGGACTTCATGATGTTGCTAGCTGAGGTGGATCTCACTGTTCCTCTATGTGAGTTGCCTGGTAGTTATTCCTTAGTTAGTCTTGTTGTTCCTTCATTATCTTCCTATCTTATGATCATTGTAGATTCTAGTTGTTCTAGTGATATTGTTATTAATTCTTGTCTTATCTTCCTTAGTTTTCGTGATGTGATATGAGTACATTTCTAGTTATGGATTCTTAGATGTTGTAGTTAGTATAGTATACTTGACAGCGTTCTACCGCCGATACCGCGGCGTAGGCTGGGCGTGGTCCACGTATTCGTACCCGTATATCCGGGTGCGGGTCGTGACACGATGGGAGAGCTGAAGTTCTTTCTCGGACTGCAAATCAAACAAACCAACAATGGGACGTTCATAAATCAAGCTAAGTACACAAAGGATCCACTAAAGAAGTTCGACATGGAAGCAACAAAGCCACTTAGCACTCCAATGGCGACTTCAACCAAGCTTGATATTGATGAACAAGGCAAACCTGTCGACATACGTAAGTATCGAGATATGATCGGTAGCTTACTTTATTTAACTGCAAGTCGACCAGACATTATGTTTAGTGTTTGCTTATGTGCTCATTTTCAAGCCAATCCTAAGGAATCACATATGTGCGCAGTTAAGCGTATCTTTCGATACCTTAAAGGCACTTCTTTTGTCGACTTATGGTATCCCAAAACCATGTCATTTGACCTAATCGGTTATTCTGATGCTGATTTTGTCGGATGCAAAGTAGATAGAAAAAGTACTAGCGGTACATGTCATTTTCTAGGAAAAGCTTTAGTCTCTTGGTTTAGTAAAAAGCAAAATTCTGTTGCATTATCAACTACAGAGGCTGGGTATATCGTCGCAGGACGTTGTTGTGCACAAATTTTGTGGATGAAACAAACCTTAGAAGACTATGGATTGTATTTTACACATATACCCATTTTCTGTGATAACACTAGTTCTATTAATTTGACTAAGAATCCTGTATGTCATTCTCGTACTAAACATATCGAGATTCGACATCATTTTCTTAGAGATCATCAACAAAATGGAGATATAGACCTTGTATACATAGACACACAGAATCAATTAGCTGACATACTCACCAAATCTTTAGCGCAAGATCGTTTCAACTATTTACGTCGAAAATTAGAAATTTTAGATATCAATAATATTAATTAATTTTGTTTTATTAATTATTTATTCGATACTCATAAACTGTTTTCGAGACAAGCCTAAAAAGAGTCTGTCTGTCACCACGACTACGGTCGAAGCGAAGCGGTATTTAAGAGTTCCCCGGTGAACCTCCGTTAGCTGAGACAGTACTCCTACAGCTAATCTGAGACAGATGCTGAGTAAAGAATATTAATTTATAAAATAATATTAATTATATTATTTTGAGATTTATAATTACTAAACTTTGAATTAAGCATTTAAATAAATTAATGTAAAAGAATGTGGCCTCATTTGAATTATATATATATATATATATATATATATATATATATATATATATATATATATATATATATATAATTATAGCCAGGCAACCCTTGGCGAATTCGGCCCGAGTTCGGTCCGAATTCGGCCAGAGTTCGGCTGGGTATTTATATATACCAGCACCAACCCGAGGCTTCCTTCTTCGTCATTCTTCCCCACATCCTCGTAACAGCAGCCCCGTCCCTCCGAAACCCTAGTTCTTCTCCATCATTGTTCTTCCAATCCTTGTGGAGTTTCTCGTCAAAACTTTGGATTCGTGCGGAGATCGGCATCCTCTACAACATATCCAACTCTTAGAAGGTATAATCACTTCATTCCTCCACTCTTCAATACTTAGGGTTTGTAGAAAATTTTTGGAAAAGAATGCCTAAGTTCAATCCCTTCAAGAGGAAGAAAACCAATGCCAGTGAAGAGGCATCGTCTTCAGATCCGCATACGGATTGCCTCTTTTCTCCGGTCCAATCGGACGATGGTGCGTCGAATGAGTTTTATTTTAAAATTTTCGATCAAGCATTATTGTGGTACGCCGATTTTATCATGTGTACTATTTGTACCGGGTCGCCGATTAAGTGGACTGTCTTTCCGGATCACCGTCCTTATTTTGAGGCATTAGGGTTACAACATTTTGTCACCTTACAATTCTCCATTGCCACTAATGCCATTAGATTATTCTATTGTAATTTCGTGTTAGACACTTTTACAGCAAGGACACGTGTCGGAGGAATTGATATCGAATTCACTGATGAAACGTTAGCGAAAATCCTTGGTATCCCAAACGAAGGTGCCCCGCTCGATGACATCACTGATTTTGATTTTCCCGATGGTACGACATTCGTTAGTTTCAAGAATGAACTTTGTGCGCCCGCACGCGTTCTTCCTGGAAAGTTAAAGGCTAATAACTTGAACTTATTTAACTACGAATTACATCGCATCATCTATTCCACCTTACTTCCAAAATCTACTTCCAAAGATAATGTTACTGCACTTGAGCTTTCTTCTCTTTATCATATTCATAAGGGGATTTCTTTTTCTGCCCCTAAGACTATCATCCAGATGATGGGTAGATGTCGTAGGAGAGACCGCAACCTATCTTATGCGATGCTTATTCCTCGTATTTTTCAGAGATTTGATATTGATTTATCTACTTGTGCTGTCGACCCCGAGCCCAAGTTTCTCAAACTCTCTCGTCGCAGCATTGCATCTGTTCCTCCACCTACTGCACCTACTCCTCCTGCACCTACTCCCACAGCACCTGTTCCTCCACCTACTCGGTTCCAGGCGATTGCCAACTCCTTCGTCGATCTGAGGTTTGCGCAGAGGGTCATTCTGCTAGCTCTCTGCCTCGAGACCCTTCTGTTTCTGGCTACCGCATTGACGACGAGGCGGTTCACTCTCTGTTCCAGCCAGGGAACGCCTATGATTGGTATCGTACCGCTGGCGCCACTCCTCGCACTTCTGGCGCTGGTACTTCTAGAGCTGGTCCTTCTGGACATGCTGGAGCTGCAGCTGATGTTGATGATGATGATGATGATGAGTTTTGAGATGTTAGATTATTGAGACTGTTACTTTTGTCTCATGTTTACTTGGAAATGCTCCGACATTCCAAGATTTTATCAGTACTCTTATTTTTATTATCAGCACTTTTCTTTATTATGTGACTATTCATGGACATGGTTTTTGGTTATGCCTCAGTTTTGACATCTTAGTCTATTATTCAGCACTTTATATGTTTCAGTATTATGGTAGCACTATCTATCTTTTGCTGCTTCATACTTTCTCAAATACTGCCTGTGACAAATACATGTCTGTATTGTGTTCTCTAGACTATCTGTTTTCTTTTACTGTTTATACCATGCCTGTAAAGATTATTCTTATATTTTTTATTGTGTTTCTTCACTGTTTGTTACTTATGCATTGATTGCGGAGGAGCTTTCTTTTTTGCAATTATTTTGCTAAGTGACAACGGGGGAGAAATAAGGATCTAACATTTTTGTGAATACAGGTTATGAACAATTTCTTTTTTGTTACTATTTTAATTGATTCCAAGTTTAGATGTTATATCGGCAAGGTTTGTCAGTTATCAAAATGGGGGAGATTGTTGGCCCATTGGTCATGGTCAAACCTGATTTTAATAATTGATCAAACTCTGTCTCGATATAAATACAAGTCAACTCAGATGTTTACCTACAACGTTTTGGATACTGCTCAACAATGGTTATCAACAATGTTCAAGACTGAAGCCGTTTGCGATTCAGAATGTACTTCCTGTTAAGCAATATAATTTTTCATTTTATTGAGTCTAGGAATACATTGTACACCGAGTCCTATTGGCAAATAGGCTATCCGAAAACGTTTTTCAAAACCATCATATTCTTTACAAATGACCTACGGTTTTTGAAAAATATTCTTTTTACAAAAAGCTTCTGAAGGATTGTTCAAAAAGCCAAAATTTATTTTCTCCAAAAATGAACTAGCAGAACCCCAGGAGAACTCGGGCCGAGTTCGGCCAGAGTTCGGCCATTTGGAACTTAGTGAACGTTGGATTTTTGAACTTGGTCATCCTTCAGTTACGGTTTGTTACAAAGAGTTCTGTCCGAATTCTGCCCGAATTCGGTCAGAGTTCTGTCTTTGGAAAAGTTATAAATAGAGAAGCATTTCGATCATTTCAAAACACCAATTCACTTTCAATATCTTCTCTTCTTAAGCTTACATTCTTCCAAAGAGTTCTTAAAAGCTTTCATTTTCAAATCCCAAGTCAATTACAATCCTCTAGTTGATTTACCAGTGCGGTGCGGTATAGAAGTTTCAAGAGCGATTGTAATCAGAGGCTTGATAGAAGATTCAACTCTTCACAATTGAAGTTGGACGAGTTCTTCGTATCAAAGCTCGCGTCTGTAGAAGTTGCAAGGACTTCGTATGAAAACTTGCGAAATTTTCCAATAGTGGATTCAACTGGAAGCTAGAGTTCTTCCGACTGGACTAGTCCTCACAAGAGGAAAACCAGTATAAATCTCGGTGTTTGCGTTTGCCTTCTGATCACTTTTAAATTCTGTCATTTACTTTTGTGATTATTATTTTATCTGTGATCTAACTGCTAACAAGTTTTTAATTAGCAATATTTCGCTGTCTACTCTATTCACCCCCCTCTAGAGTATTCTGCTTTACGATTTCGTTCCTACAAAATCATCGGTCTGATTTTTAAAACATTGCTCTACGTACTAGCTCTCTTACTACTTCTTTCTAGAAGCATATTTCTTAATAATATATATTTTCTTAGTATTCCTTCCTAGAAGCATCAAATAATATTTTTTAATATATATATATATATATATATATATATATATATATATATATATATATATATATATATATATAGTATTCCTTCCTAGAAGCATCAAATAAGATTTCTTAATATATACATATATTTTCATTCTACGTACGAAGTCAAACTGCATGTACTGATACACGGAGTACATGCATGCAGTACTGCATGCCAGTGCGTAATAACTTTGACTCCATTCCATGAGCTTTCTTAATTCTATTCTAGCACGAGTTTTATTCATTTGCCAACTGTTGCTCTGGTCTGACTTCATTTTCTTCAAGTACAGCTTCTCTTGCCATTACTACTACATTGTTGTTGAATATTTGTCCCTCGATCATGTACTGTGTATATATGTACCACCCCACGAATGAATGATCAGTAGTCAGTCTAAGGAACAAAATATATATAAATAACGTTAACGCTATCGATCGATCGACCGATCTAGCTAGCTAGCAATCTACGTATACATGCAATGGCAGCAGCATTATCGGAGCTCGTCTCGTTCTTCCAAATGCTCAAGAAGATCGTCTCCGATGACCCGAGACGAATCGTTCATGCTCTCAAAGTTGGGCTAGGCCTCACACTCGTCTCCTTGTTCTACTACATCAATCCCGTCTTCGACGGCTTGGGCCATCCGCTCATATGGGCGGTGCTGACCGTAGTCCTGGTCATGGAGTTCACGGTTGGCGCGGCCATATCCAAGGGCCTCAACCGGACCGTCGCCACGCTGCTTGCCGGGGCAATGGCGGTCGGGGTTCACCGCTTGGCCACCCTCTTCGGGGAGAAGGGGGAGCCTGTCGTTCTAGGAGTCGCGGTCTTCGTCGTATCCGCATCGGCGACGCTGGTGCGCTTCGTGCCGAAGCTCAGGGCGAGATACGACTACGGCCTGCTGATATTCATACTGACGTTCTCTATGGTGGCGGTCTCGAGCTACCGCAAGGAGAAGATACTAGTGGTCGCCAAGGATCGGCTCTGTAGTATCGGTATCGGTGTCCTCGTCTCCTTCTCCATCTCGATCTTGGTGTTCCCGGTGTGGGCCGGGGAGGATCTCCATAGGCTGGCCACGGCCAACATGGAGAAGCTCGCGAAGACCATGCAAAGCGTAGCGGAGGCTCTGGAAGCTGCAGGGATCAACAAGACGTCGTCGTCCTCCTCCTCCTCCTTAAATATTGACGCTCACAAGGGTGTGCTACATTCCAAGTCTACCGAAGATTCTTTGGCCAATTTGGTCCGGTGGGAGCCTCCCCACCGCGGATTCTGGTTCCGTCACCCATGGGATCAGTACATTAAGCTCGGACAAGAAAGCCGAAGGTGCGCTTGTCTCGTGGAGGCCCTTAACATCCACATCCAGTACCAGGCCGCATCGAACTGCAGGGTCGAGCTCGATAGCGAACTGTCGAAAGCGTGCACGGAGATGAGCTCGGAGTCTGGCAGGGCCTTGCAACACGTCGCGTCGGCCGTGCGGTCGGCGAGGGTTCCTCCTGCAGCAACCAAACGTTGCATGGACACAGCCAGCAGAGCATCTGAGCAAATGAAGACCTCTCTCCTGGAGAAGAACTGTGAAGACCTCAAACAGATGCTGTATGCTGCTCCCATTGTCTCCATCCTCATCGAGATCTTGGGTTGCACTCGGGAGATTGTTGCCGGGGCCGAGGAGCTCGCGCGGCGAGCACGTTTTCAGAGCTCTGAAGAGGACAGCAGGGCTGTGGCCAAGCCATCAGCTGCTGATGCCCGGGGTTTTGAACACGTTACCATTGTGGTAGGGGAGTGATGATCGACGCTGTAGTAGTATAGTTCAAGTACTTGTTCTCTTTATTGTTACAATTATGCTATTTGGCTACCAAAACATTTGGGTGATGTCATCTCCCATTATACGACATCTGATATGACAGCTGACATAATAGCTGACGTAGTAAATTTTAACCAAAAAAATTAATTACCCAATTATTTTTAATGTTAATGTTAATATTAATATTAATATTAATTTTAATTTTAATTTTAATTTTAATTTTAATATTAATGTTAATATTAATATTAATGTTAATGTCAATATTGATGTTAATATTAATTCTAATGTTAATATTAATTTTAATATTAATATTAATGTTAATTTTAATGTTAAGGTTAATCTTAATATTAATTATCATGTTAATTTAATGTTAATTTTAATTTTAATATAAAATTTTGCCATGTCAGCTGCCATGTTAACAATCATGTCATATGCCACATAATGGAAGTGTTGTTTACAGCTAGTGCTGTAAAGGAAAAAATCAATTCCAACGGCTAATTGATCCTCTTCATTTCATTTTTAATAGCCATGATGAAATCAATTTTTTCCATTAACACCATTCATTGCTTTGGGTAATGGGCTGCCTATATATTGAAACCTCCTTTGCTTCTCTAAGATACACAGAAATTCTTCTTCTCCAAACTCTCTAAAATTCTCGTCTCCTTCGTATTACGCTGTTCTTCTTCATTGCTCTGGGCATAGCTAAGTACGTGGTCACTCTCTCCGACGTCGTGTGCGACAACGAGATTCCGGTGGAGCGAGAATTTTACCACTAGGAGTGTTCGGATACGGTCTGCACATAGACCCGAGCTAACTCTTAGGGCAGTGCTTCGTGCACGACTTCCTCGGAGGCCGGTAATTTAAATTCTAAATATTTTCTTGCAGATTTTAATCCGAAGTTTTTCAAGACAATTCCAACAATCTAAGAGTTAACTAAATTTTACAAATTAATTATTTTTCTTCGACAAAAAGGAAAATATCGTTACTGTTTACATATGTTTTAACAATTTCTTACTGTCTATAAATTTCATTACTGTCCATAACATTTTCTGTTCAAAGCAAACAGAAACAAAAGCTACTACTAAAGTAAAGTTTCTGTTCTTTTCTGTTCAAAGCAAACAGAAACAAACAAAAGCTAATGCTAAAGAAAAGCTTTTGTTCAAAGCAACAGAAACCTTAGTTTAAAGCAATATTTGGTACATATCTAATATTTATTCATTATCATTATTTGTTCATTATCATTATTTAACATATCAATTAATATTGCTTTAAAAGCTTCAATATTTGTTTCTCATTAAATATTCTATTAAAAGTTTTAATCTTGTCTCTCATTTAATTTTATTTGTTCATTGTCACTATTTGACATATCAATTATATTTCACATATCATTAATATTCGTTAATTGTCTTTATTTGTTAAATTGACATCTTAGACAAATATAATTGTGTCGATAGTATATTTTTGTCAATACTAGCTTTCATTTACTCAATATTTTAATTTAGGCAAAATCAAACAATTAATTGATTTAGAAAAATTTCTTTAATTTTAGAGTTCTAAAGTTAAGATTTGTTTGGGAACAAGCCGAAAGGGCCCTTCTGTCAACAAGGCGAAAATTCGTCTAAGCGACCGGTACTTAAGAGTTCCTAGTGAACCTCCGCTTGCTGGGATCCGGCCCCTACAGCTAACCCAACCTTATCAAAACTTGAAAAACTAAAATTTTAAAGGTCTACTACTAAATCATTTTAATTGTTAATTTTAGCTCTAAACCATCTTATTGAGTAAATATAATTTTTCAGACTTTAGAAAACATGACTTCTAAGGAAGAGACCTTTTCTGCAAAGCCTGCGAAATTCAATGGTACCTACTTCAAGAGGTGGCAGAGCAAGATGAAATTTTGGCTTACCACTTTAGGCCTGATTTCTGCCATCGATGGGTTCACGCCCATCTCAAATGATTCTGATGAGACTGAGTCTGACGTAGGGGTTTCCAAGTCCCCTCTTCTTCTAAGCCTAAGACCCCTAAGAAAATTGACTACCACTGCTTCCACAGAATCTTAAGCGCTATGTGGAGTCACTCTACGACATATTTTTTGAGTATAAAAGCGCTAAAGAACTATGGGATGCTTTGGAAGATGAGTATGGTTGTGATGATGCTGGAATTGATAGATTCAATTCTACCACATTCAACCAATATGTCATGGTAGATAACAAACCTATCAATGACCAAATCCATGAGTTCCAAGAACACCTTAGGCAGCTTCAAGCCAAGGGAACCGTCTTTTCTACTGAACACAAAATAGGATGCTTGATAGATAAACTCCCTCCTTCCTGGTCTAAAGTGGCAAAGGACCTTCTACATCTACAAGGATCTATTACATACTCTCAAGCTCTACAGAGAATTAGAACAGAAGAGAAATATAGATCCAAGACCAAAGCTAGGTCAAATGCCACAGCTAAGGTAAACCTTGTAGAAAACCTTGAAAAACCTAAGTCAAACAACCATCTCAAATCCAAGAAAACCTCCTTCAAAAAGAAGCAGAGTTTTCAACCTCCTCCCAAAAATCTTCATCCCCAAAACCATCACCACCAAAACCCTCAACCCCAAAAACCTAGAAACTTTGGTCAGACTCAGGATCAAAGAAGATTTTGTTTTGTGTGTGGTAGAACCAACCATACAGCCATCAACTGCTTCCAAAGGAAGAAAGAACCTATCCAGAACTCCTTCAAGGGAAAAGGCAAGCCAGAGGCTAACATGATTCTGAATGGATCTTCCAGCTCCTTCAGGTCTGTAAGCTTTCAACCTGTAGTAAACCTGTCTTTCCATTCTGATGATTGGTGGTTGGATTCTGGAGCTAACGTTCACGTTTCATTTGATCGCTCCTGTTTTTCAACCTATCAGGAATCAGGTGGAGGAGGCGTGACCCTAGGAGATGGCTCAACGGCACAAGTTGTGGGAAGAGGAAGAATAGATTTGAAGATGACATCAGAAAAAATTCTACCTCTCCATGATGTGCTTCATGTGCCGTCTGTCAGGAGAAATCTTGTTAGTGGATCTCTCCTTGTAGCCTCAGGATACAAAATTGTAATGGAGGCCAATAAAGTAGTTTTTTCTAAGAATGATCTGTTTATTGGAAAAGGATTTGTGAAAGATGGACTTTTTGTTTTAAGTACTATGAATAAAAGTTCAAATCCTTCTTTTGTTGCAAATGTTGAATCATCAAATGTTTGACATGGTAGACTAGGTCATGTGAACTTAGGATCTATCAAAAGGATGATGAACTTAGATCTTATCCCTAAGACTTCTATAGATGGTGAACACAAATGTGAGATATGTGTTCAAGCCAAACATACTAGATTACCTTTCAAATCTGTCTATAGAGATTCTGAACTCCTAGAACTTATCCATATTGATGTTTGTAATTCCAATAGGGTCTTGACCCGAGGCGGTAGGAAATACTTTGTAACTTTTATAGATGACCATTCAAAGTATTGTTACACCTACCTCCTTAGGACCAAAGATGAAGTTCTAGACAGATTCAAGGTCTATAAATCTGAGGCTGAGAACCAGTTGGATAGGAAGATTAAGATCCTTAGATCTGATCGTGGTGGAGAGTATACCTCAAATGAAATGACTAACTTCTGTGAAGAGCACGAAATTATTCATGAGATAACTGCTCCTTATTCACCACAATCCAATGGAGTTGCTGAAAGGAAGAATCGCACTCTTTTAGATATGGTCAATGCCATGCTTCTCAGCTCAGATGCCCCTGACAATCTTTGGGGAGAAGCCTTATTGTCAGCCTGTTATATTCTTAATAGGATACCCAGTAAGACTAATGATAAGACCCCATATGAGTTATGGAAAGGTCGAACCCCTAGGATTAATTACCTCAAAGTTTGGGGTTGCTTAGCTAAGGTTGGAATTCCTGAACCCAAAAAGAGGAAGATAGGACCTAAGACTGTAGATGCTATATTCATAGGATATGCCCTAGATAGTAATGCCAATAGATTTCTTGTAATCCATTCTGAAGTAAATGAAATCTCTAATAACACAATCATTGAAGCTAGAGATGCAGTTTATTTTGAGAATATTTTTCCCTTCAAGGATAGAACCCCTTCATCTTCCTCTAACCCTTCTCTTACTCCGTCTAGTAGTTCTCATGACCAAATGCCTAATTCTCAATCTGAACATGTCATAAAACCTAGAAGGAGTAAAAGAGAAAGGATTGAAAAGAATTTAGGAGAAGGATTCTTCACATTTTTGATAGAAGGTGATCCCTCAACTTATGAAGAAGCCATATCCTCTCCTGATGCTCCTTTCTGGAAAGAAGCTATTAACAATGAGTACAACTCCATCATGGAGAACAATACTTAGTTTTTAGCAGACCTTCCTTTAGGCAGCAAACCAATAGGTTGTAAGTGGATCTTTAAGAAGAAACTTAGAGCCGATGGTACCATAGAAAAATATAAGGCTAGATTAGTGGCCAAAGGTTTTACCCAGAAGAAAGGATTAGATTATTTTGATACCTACTCTCCTGTAGCTAGAATATCTTATATTAGAACCCTTCTAGCTTTAGCATCCATTCATGATATGCTGATCCATCAAATGGATGTAAAGACAGCATTTCTAAATGGAGATTTAGAAGAAGAGATTTATATGGAGCAACCTGAAGGTTTTATTGCCAAAGGTCAAGAAAAGAAGGTTTGTAGATTAGTAAAATCTCTTTATGGCCTAAAGCAAGCTCCCAAGCAATGGCACAACAAATTTGACAAAGTCATTATAGAATTTAGTTTGTACCAAATAAATATGACAAATGTTTGTATTCTAAAAATACAAATAAAAGTTGTATTATTTTATGCTTGTATGTTGATGATATCCTTATTCTAGGATCTTCACTGGAACTGATAAATAACACTAGTAGTATTATTATCTAACCAGTTTGATATGAAAGACTTAGGTGAGGCAAATCTGATCTTAGGAATGCAAGTGTCAAAAAGGAAAGAGGGCTATACTCTATCCTTAGCACATTCAATTGAAAAAATGCTAAGAAAGTTTGAGTATTTTGACAAGAAACCTGCCCTTACCCCTTATGACAGTAATATTGTTCTCAAGAAGAATGAAGGATCACCTATAGAACAACATAGATATTCACAAATGATTGGGTCCCTTATGTACATAACAAATAGGACCAGACCTGATATTGTATTTGCTATTGGGAGACTAAGTAGATATACTAGTAACCCAAATCAGTCACACTGGACTGCATTAGACAGAGTATTTAGATATCTTAAGGGTACTCTAGATTATAAACTTCATTATACTAGACACCTGATATCATAGAAGGTTACTCCGATGCAAATTGGGTAACTGATTCACATGATGTGAAATCCACTACTGGATATGTTTTTACCCTAGCAGGAGCTGCAATCTCCTGGGGATCATGTAAACAAACTATCATAGCCAGAAGTACAATGGATTCTGAAATGATAGCTTTGGATACTACATGTACAGAAGCCGAATGGCTGAGAAATCTTATTATGCATATACCTGTTTCTGTTCATCCTATTCCTGCTATTTCTATAAACTGTGATAATAAATCTGTTATAGAACTACTAAAGCATGATTCTGTGAATGCTAAGATGAACAGGCACCTGCAGCTGCGCTTCAAGTCAATAAAGAGCCTATTGGACAAATATGTGGTTCTTGACTATATAAAGTCAGAAAAGAACCTTGCAGACCACTTGACGAAGGGTCTGTCTAGGACATTGATCCTAGAATCATCGAGGGGGATGGGGTTAAGCCCATAGTATAGTCACCAGCAGTGGCAACCCAACCGAGTCTGACTGGAGATCCCAAGAAGCCGGTTCAATGGGTAGAAACAAGGACTAGGTGACTATTATGGAACACTGACCTGAGATTAAATTCTCTTTAAAATAAAAGCCCAGGAGGCTGTACATGTGTACATTCATACCCCATCCCTATGGTGACAGTGTTCCTTTTGTGATATGGATAGGCTGAGTTTAAACTCTTAATAAGTCCAAACATGATATGCAGGGTTGATTCCTATCACCAACCCTTAAGGACTTACCTATATGAGAGGTCGTGAGGGCCGCGACTATAGGACAGGGCGATCCTAGACAACTCTCATGAATGTGTAAAAGTGCGCATGGCCAACCAAACGCGCCACCCGATAGACCCAAGTACCTCTAGCATACTATGTGTGCTATAGTCTGAATCTGGTTCAAGAAGACTGATTCAAGGCGTAGTCCATCAAGCTCTTCTTCAGACAAAGACAATAGTCACTACGTGAGATTCAAGGCTGTAGTCCATCTCATTTATGCATAGTATACAACTGTCCAGAAATTCTCTTACTCTTTTTTTCTTTATTTCTTCCACTTCGGAACTTGATTTTTGGGGGGATTGTTGTTTACAGCTAGTGCTGTAAAGGAAAAAATCAATTCCAACGGCTAATTGATCCTCTTCATTTCATTTTTAATAGCCATGATGAAAATCAATTTTTTCCATTAACACCATTCATTGCTTTGGGTAATGGGCTGCCTATATATTGAAACCTCCTTTGCTTCTCTAAGATACACAGAAATTCTTCTTCTCCAAACTCTCTAAAATTCTCGTCTCCTTCGTATTACGCTGTTCTTCTTCATTGCTCTGGGCAGAGCTAAGTACGTGGTCACTCTCTCCGACGTCGTGTGCGACAACGAGATTCCGGTGGAGCGGGGATTTTACCACTAGGAGCGTTCGGATACGGTCTGCACATAGACCCGAGCTAACTCTTAGGGCAGTGCTTCGTGCACGACTTCCTCGGAGGCCGGTAATTTAAATTCTAAATATTTTTTGCAGATTTTAATCCGAAGTTTTTCAAGACAATTCCAACAGGAAGATGTCATCATCCAAATATTTTGGGAGCCAAATAGTATTTTTGAATGTACATTTACATGGAATTAATCCAATATAGATGACAAGAAGTAAATGGGTTGTAATTTTTTTCTAGTATTGGTAATTGTTGGTGAAAATTTGAACTGGTTTTAATTTTAATTGTTCTAGAACTCGTATATGGGTTGTAAGTGGTGAAATATTTATGTGTTTAATACAATCACAATACTGGTAGGGAATCGAATGGAGAAGTAGAGGGATCAACACTTCCAATAAATATTTGTGGTATTAAGCGACTTTTCTTCTAGGAAAGAAAAAAAAAAATAGCGTCCACAAAGGTTTTATTAAGCGACTTTTCTTCACTTGTAACTTATGGCAAGTATGAACATACACTATGCATCTACCAGTGTAACTAGTTGAAGGAAAACCCCATTTGTGGTATTTGAATTTTATTTTTTAATAAAAAATTGACTATGATAATACTAATAGGCCCAATAGACCCATTTCTATGACAAGAAGGTCTTCGTAAGGTCGACCAGAACAAGTCCACCGACAGATAGCGAGTTAAGTCCCACACCCGATCTTCACAAGGGCTTACAAAGGAGGTACTACTGATAGCTTTTGGTTATATTATATTACAAAATTGCATCATATGTGACCCTATTTGTTCTTCTTTTCCCATGATACAACCTAGCAATCATAAACAACCATTCACTAACCTAACTCTTATTATCATTCGAGAACAAGAGTATGTATTTCGATCCTCGATCCCTGTGCGTAGAATGACATAGCGTGATACGAAGACACCATATTAAGAAATATCCTATAGTTTCTTTTTCTATAGCACATTAATTATCTTTTAATGTATTAATTT
>JANAVB010028677.1:0-47500 GCA_029216955.1 Iris pallida
CTTGGGACAGACCAGTTCATGGCCTATCATATCCACTGATTGGCGATCATAGTTCGAAACTGCTAGGGAAGCAGCAAGACCAGCTAGGGCATCGACTTCAATATTTCGGAGTCTGGGTACATGCTCGATGAAGAACCCCTCGAATGACGAGATGACATCGATCGCTATTTGGTGATAGGGGATCATTTCTTCGTGGCGGACTTCGTATGAACCCCGGATCTGATTGACGATTAACTGAGAATCACCGTATACTTCAAGATATTCTACTCCCAGCTCTCTTGCAAGTTGGAGGCCAATGACCAAAATGTTGTACTCGGCCACATTGTTAGAGCAGGGCTCTGTGAGAGAGTAAGAGCGGTTAATCACCAATCCGAAAGGGGAGATCAGCACTACCCCGACTCCGATGACTATATTGCCTTTAGGTCCGGTCCTTGAAGCACCGTCGAAGAACATTCGCCATATATTATCGTGAGAGGTTGCATGCGAGTCGGCGACCTTATCTGGGATCTCTTTATATATCCTGGAGGACTCCGAGCCTGGGTGGGCTGCTAAGAAGTCTTCCAGGGCTTGACCTTTGACTGCCTTTTGGGGGACGAAGATCATATGATAAGGGGACAGCAGTATTGCCCATGTAGCGAGGCGAGAGCTGAGTGCCCCTGGTTTAGTCATGAGGATCCTGAGAGGGTTGACTCGTGAGATCACATGTATCATTTGTCCGATGACATAGTGCCACATTTTTTGAATGGCGAACACCAGGGCGAGGCATTCCTTCTCTACAGCAGTGTATCGGTGCTCTGGTCCAATCATCATTCGGCTGAGGTAATATATAGCCTGTTCACGGCCTGCATCGTTGTTCTGTGCCAGCAGAGCCCCGAGGGAGTGTTCCATTGCTCGTACATAGAACAGGAATGGTTTTCCAGGAATCGGAGCCACCAAAACTGGAGGATTTGACAAATATTCTTTGATGCTGTCGAAAGTGCGCTGACATTCCTCGTCCCATACGAATGAGACTCCTTTCTTCATGAGGTGCGTGAACGGTCGGCATAGCCCGGAGAGGTTAGAAATGAACCTCCTGATGTAGGCTAGCCTTCCTTGGAGGCCTCTGAGTTCGCAGAGATTTCTCGGGGGACCCATCTCCATGATTGCTTTTGTCTTCTCAGGGTCTACATGGATACCCTTTGCAGTGATGATGAAGCCTAAGAACTTCCCGCTGGATACGCCCAGAAAGGACTTCGTAGGGTTCATTTTCAAATTGTGCGCTCGTATTAGGTCGAATACCGTCCTTAGATTCTGCAGATGGTCTCCTTTGCAGCGGCACTTAACAGCTATATCGTCAACGTAGCACTCCACTGTCTTGCGTAAGTGGTCTCTGAAGATGATGCTCATGGCTCTTTGATAGGTGGCGCCGACATTCTTCAAACCGAAAGGCATGACCATGTAGCAGTACGTGCCAATTGGCGTTCGGAATGATGTATGCTTTTCGTCATCAGGAGACATTTTGATTTAGTTGTACCCCGAGAAGCCTTCCATGAATGACATACATTCGAAGCCGCAGGTATTATCGATCATGATGTCTATGATAGGAAGGAAGAATTCATCTTTGGGGCACGCCTCGTTCAGATTGCGGAAGTCGATACAGATTCGAATCTTCCCATTCTTCTTGAGGACGGGTACTATGTTGGCGACCCAGTCTGGATATTGCTCCTCCCGAATGAAGCCGATGGCTATCAGTTTGTTGACTTTGGCTTCGATTGCATCCATGATGCCTGGGAGGAAGCATCGTTGTTGTTGTTTGACTGGCTTTGCATCTGGCCGAATGTTGAGTTTGTAAAGAGCAATGTCGGGATTTAACCCTGGCATGTCTTCATAGCTCCAGGCAAACACATCAATGTATTCTCTGACAAGTTCTAGCAGCGACTCCCGTTCTTCGCCTGCTAGGCTTTTACTGACAAAGATTGGTTTTGGAGAAGATTCGCTGTCGAGGTCAACTTGTATAACATCATCTTCAGTAGGAGGTTCTCTCAGTTCAAACCGCTTTTCCTATTGTGCGTCCAATTGCTGGGCCCACGGCTCTAGCTCGAGGATTTCGGGGATGTCTTCATCTTCTTCGTAAGCGTCGGCGAATGCCATATTGACTGTCATGACTTGTCTGAACACATCTCCGATGCTGGTATCCGAGTCCGAAGTTGGTGACCCGGTTGAATGTGACTGCCAGTCGCATTCTTCATCTGAACTCTCAGGGGTTGTAGTAGGCGTTACATACCCCAACCCGCATCGAGTTTTGCTATAGTAGTCTCGTGGTTTGCCCGCCGGGACTGGTGGCTTCAAAGGTAATCGTCGCCCAGTGCCGTAGTTTAAACCTGGCGTCGTCTCCAGATCATACCCCTGTTTCTGCATAAGATATTTGGATTGGGGGCTATAGAGATACAGAGGCAGTCTTCCGGCATCTGACCCGAGGTCGGCTTCCTCTATGGTGAGGGGATGCGGGTTGTTCGTCCGGCCGAAGATGATCGGATGATCCCCTCCCTCGATTATTCGGTAAGCGTCTTCTACTGGAGTAAGCTGGATCACGGTGTACACATTTGTCACTTGTGTGTGTAGGTGAGTGCCTATACCGTGTTCCATAGTATACATTGTACATAGCTTATTGAGCTCGGTGTAGTTCAAAGATAACCCTTTATTGATGAATTAAGGTATCTTTTCTAGGGGGATTACATCATCTGCGGAGGGAACATCAGTGTGGGCGGCCACGTACTTGGCTAACTCTGGTTCCTCTTCGGCTACCCCTATGTGAATGAAGACTGAGAGGATGTCCTGGGAAGCTTGATTGTCAGTGGTTTAGTTGATGGAGTAGAGCGTGGAGTTGTTGGCAGACTAGCGACCCCTAGTTTGGCACTTGATGTGGAGCGAGGAGTGGCTGGTTCGCTAGAAGTGTCAGACCTTGCATCGGGGTGACAACCCTTCTTGGGAAGGCGTATCGTCAGTGGCCTATCGGAGGGATTGAGCTTCTCCGTTTGGGGTTGACCGACTCTCGGCAGTCTGACTGTCAGTGGCCCCGTTGTGGGTCTCGGCACTTGGCCGGACCTTGGCAGCCGGATTATCATCTGCTCTTCCTGCGCCGAGAGGCTGATCGCGTCCTTCCGCAGAGTGGCAGTATGGGGTACGGACTTACCCGGTTTGCGAGCTTGGAGGTGAATCGTCAGAGGTCCTTCTGATCCCGTGGCCGTTTGGTACCAGCTTGTTTATTTCCTTCATCAAGGTGCCTCTTCGACTTTTCGTATAGGCAGGAATTCGAGTAGTAAGATTCAACCCCTTTGAAGGGATCGATGTCAGCGAATTCCGTCTTCACAAAGCCATGTTTGTCGACATATTTGAAGCACTGGTATAGCGTGGAAGGTACGATCATGTAATCGTGTATCCATGGGCGCCCCAAGAGGATGTTGTAAGAAGTGTCTGCATCTATGACGTAGCAGGTGACTTCGGATTGGAGGTCGCTAATTTGACGCTTTAGACGAATCTTTCTAATAGGGTAGCTCCTGCCCGAATTGAAACCGTTGATGGCGGTGCTCGTAGGCGTCAGACGATGCATTGGGATGCGGAGATGATGTAGCAGACCCTTCAGGATGATGCTTATGGAAGAGCCAGGATCTATGTGCATCCGATCCACCTTCACGTCGCCGATGTATCCCGAGTAGTATAGCGGGCGATCGTGTAGGTTGGTTTTGATGAGCATGTCCTGCGGAGTGAAGACGATGTTGGGCATTGCTCCCGTGCGGGCACTGTCTTGGAGATCCACGGGTGAGTCCTCCCCGGTGAGGTTGGATTGAGCCAGATAGACATCGGCATTTTGGAGTGCTTTGCTTAATGCAATACGATCGTCCTTGGAGAGCCTTAAGAGTTCGTACAGTGACAACTTGGCCGGTGTGTTAGCCAATTGTGCTAAGATGTCAAAGTTGTAGGGCCTCTCTAGCCCTTGGGCTGCCTCTTTTCGGAGGGATTTGTCAAAGCGAGTCTCCCTCGGCCTAGGCTTGTCGGTCGTCGAAGGCTGAGCCGGTCCCGGAGCATCAGTTGTAGTAGGTTGATGATTTTCGGCTGGATTGTCAACCACAGGTTGGGATTGCGCTCTGAACCGCGTGACGACGGCTGTAGCTTCCTCATTGTCTGCCAAAATTGTGTGGCAGGTCCTGACTTTTCCATTTTTCTTTTTGTTGGTGGAAGAGGGTGTGGGCTGAGTCACTTCTGACACCAAGTCTGGATGGATCCACATGACCTCCCCTCGTGATATGGTGAGGGACACTAGATAGCCGCCTGATCTCGAGAAGGTAGAAGATTGGTAATCTCCATTGTCGCTAGAGGGACGGGGACCACCCCGTCTTGAGTCTCCGTCGACGGAAAGCTACCAAATTGTACGGACACCATATTGGCCGCCACGGTTACCTCTTCGAAATCGATGGCCAGAGCGTTCGAATCGATGAGGTTCTGGATGTACCGTTTCAGCTGGTAGCAACCGTGTGTAGCATGATGAACATAGCGATAATAATGGAAGTACTTTGGATTCTCCATCTCTGCCGGTCGCAGTTTCCATCTTGGTGGAGGAAGCTGAATTCTGTCCCCTTGTATGAGCATGTCCAAGATGGGCTTGACGTGACTGTCTTCGAAGGAGTAAGTGACTTGCGGCCATTATTTGTCTGCGGGCTTCAGCTCAGGTTTTTGTGCTGTATCGGCCACCATAGCCTGCTTTCCCTTGTTGTCCCGATTGTTGGAGGGGCTACCCCCGTTATCGTTGTTGGGACGCTTGCCCTTGTTTTCTCCTTCCAAGATGTGCAATCCCAGTTGGCGAGCCTTCTTCAGTCGTTCTTCCATGCTTGTGGCGCTGATGATGAACGTCTTCCAATCTTTGAATTGACTTTCGTCCATCCAGAGACTGATCGTTGGAAGCAGTCTCTTTTGGCAAATTTCAATCAAAAAGGAATCTGGATTTCCGGAGAGCAGCTTTATGGCGGTTTGGCGGAATCGCTCAATATAGTTCCTTGTCAACTCCTTCTTCCCTTGGACGACGTCCATGAGGGTGGACATGGTGACGTCCTGCCCTACTTCGTAGAATCTCTCCAAGAACAGGCGCTTAAAGCCGGCAAAGGAGTGGATGCAGTTGTCCGGCAGATTGCGATACCAGTTGAAGGCGACTCCTTCCAATGCCCCAATGAATAATTGCGTGATGATAGCATCATCATGGGGCAGATGGTCGATGGTGACCTCGAAGTAAGTGATGTACCGACTTGCTGAGGTCTTGCCATCGTATGGGTTGATATTGAACGGCTTATATTTTGGTAGGAATGGTACATCCCTCCATTCGGCAGGGTATGGTTGTCGCATTCTGCGGTCTTGAGCATTTTTTTGGGCATAGAACATGGCTCGAAGCTCCTGGACCTCTTTTCTTACTTCTTGGGCCTCATCTGTTGCGGTAGGGGCTGTTATTTCGGGAGGATTATTGTCCGGGTTTGGTGCTGCTGAGTTCGAGTCCGCATTGACCGCGGGACCCGTACTCGTTTGGCCAGGCGTTCCTCCTTGCAGAGTTGGAAGAGCGGCTTTGATTTCATCTACAGACTTGACCAAGGCCTGCAGTATAGCCTCCAAAGTGTCGATGCGTTGGCGATCGCTGGAACCACTTTGGTTGCTGTCCGTCATGAACATCGTCCTTACATGAGGAGTGATGGAAGGAACGGTGGAGGATGTGCCCTCCGAGTCGTACCCATACACCGAGAAGTCATCGGGGTAGGTAGGAATGTTCTTTTCGAGCTCGGACTCGGAGGGAACGGTATCCCCAGCCTCGGAGCTTGCTTCGTCTTGAGAGCTATGGATGTCCTCGGGGACATCAGCGTCTGTTGTACCTGATGGGAGAGTTGTTTCCCCGGGCTCGGCTCCTTGAAACATCGGATTGTTGTGTATGTTCGGAGGAGTGCTACCCCCAGTTCCCATGATCCTCAGCGATGTGGATGATGAATTTCCCACTGCAGCAGATTTCGTCTTTGAACGGGTGTGTTGGAATACTCCGGTGGAGGACAACCGTTTATACGACAGTTTCTTAGCTGTAGTGGTTGAGGTCTTCGGGGTAGAAATGCTTGCCTTCTTCCCTCTTCCCTCGGCGGAGACTTTCTGGGTGGAATTGCAGGAGACAACAGGAGGCGCCTCGTCTTCTGAGCTCGGACGCTGTAGTCTTTGGAAGACTGACGGCCGATCTTTTGTCACTGCCGCATTGTTGCAACAGCAGTTGACGATGATTTGGGTGCAGTGATGTCCAAGCGAGGACTCTTTGCATGCCGAGGCTCCTTCTCTTTCCTTGCGCTTGTGGAGGATTGCCTCACGCAGGTCAGAGGAACCACTTTGTCCTTTTGCCGCCGGGGGCTGGACTCGAGCGGTTCTATACAACTTTCCATCAGAGGCCCGTGTGATAATCAACGGAACGCCCCGATAGTTAGAGGTTGGGACAGCTGACTGGGCTTGGTGAGCCCGTGCTGTCCTAGACTTCCTCCTTTTAGCACTTACGGGTGCGTAATAGGAGGAGTCCAAGTTGAATACCACAGAGTTTGGCTTATCATCCAGAGAACCATCAGGGTCAGGACCGCATGAGAGACAGTCAAAGACTGATCGAGAGAAGCGTGGAACGGACGCTATGCGGCTAGAATTGGGTACCGTGCAGGCTGTCTGCATGCGGTTGTCTTCTGTCGTTGGATGAGTTGTTTTTATGCGGCTAGGAGTCACGACCGTGCAGGCTGGCCGCATGCGGTTGGCAATTGTGGCCACATGGGTTTTCTGCAAGCGATTGACTTTCTTAGCCGTATGAATTTCATCCATGTGGTTGGCAACTGTAGCCGCATAAGCTATGCGGCTGACAGATGTGGCCGTATGAATTTTCTTTATGCGGCCGGCGGATGTAGCCGCATGAGCTTTCTTCCTGCAGTTAATACCCTTATGCGGCTCGGATCACATAGAGTTCCTCTTTGCCCCTGCAAGTCCAGCATCATAGTGTTTTCTTCTGCCGGACTTGGGGACAGCAGAGTCGTCTATGATCTGAAGTGGGGCCGCGGGAGAGTCTTCTCCGCCGTTTTGAGCAACATAGGGTATTTCTGCAAGAGCTTCAGTAGGAACGAAGGATCGGGGCCTCCACTCCTTACGGGCCTTCTTTGTGCGGGCTCGTTTCTGGACCAGGCCAGCGCTCTTGTCGGAGAGCATTTCTTCGAACGCCTGTTCGTCGAACCGAGCGACCATCTTCTGTTGCGTGGAGACAAGCTTGGCTGCATTCGATTGCGTCACCAACTCCTCAGCCGTAGAGAAGTTTGTCCCCAGCAGAGTCGCCATCGTGTTTGTCATTGATTGTAAAAGTACAGAACAGTTTTATGGAGGACTGGACTTAGACTCACAATACAAACTCGCTTGTACAAAGAAAGCCTAGGGACGAAAACCTAGGTACAAGCAGTCTAAGTACAATTATTTATTTTAGATTCTGGGGGGTGACGATAGAGGCTCGGGAAGGCGGCGGCAGCCCTTCCTTACTCCTTGGACGATCGATATGCAGCCTTGGTTCCTGTGACGAGAGGGTTGGCATTGACGAAGAAATGCTCTTCCTGCTCTCCTCGTATTGCTCTTCTGGCTTCTCTCTCTCTGGATTGATCTCTGGTTATTGGGGGAGTCTCACTGTATTTCTTTCTCTGATAGCGTATATCTTTTACAAGGGAATGGCACCTTGCTATTTATAATAGTGGGGGCATCATTAGGGTTTGGATGATTACCCATTCTCAAAGTGGCGGCGGCCTGACGTATAATCAATCAGGACCATTAGTTTTAAGTGTGAAGGATCTGGGCCATAAATGGGGATATTATCGAATCCTGTGAATGATTAATGCTGATTGCTTTAAATCTTCATGATTGGTTGTGTCAAGCTTGGACCTCTCACCACGTGTCCTATTGGCTTGATCATGAATGATATGACCTGATCTCATTAATTATGAGGATAATGTTAAATATGGTCATTGGGATCTAGGTAAATCTCTGATTGATCTGCATCCCCTAATCATCCTTGCTACCAGCTGTCAAGTCGTGGGGGCCATTGAATCTCTGCCACGCGTCTTAATGGTGGACCCTGTCAGAACCGCATGATATCTATGAACCGCATGAGACAGCGTCTCAGTGAGCCGCATAGGTATAGTACTTGCGAGCCGCATGGGATAGTTTCTCGGTGAGCCGCATAGGTATAATACTTGCGAGCCGCATGGGATGGCTTCTTGGTGAGCCGTAGGAAGGTGATTCTCACCAGCCGTACTGAAGCTGTTCTTCACTGGAGCCGCATGGGAGTAGCTACGTGTCAATCTCGGATCGTGTCAGAGATTTTCTTCTATTCCCAAAGAGTCTGTCATTATGACAGGACCATTATAACACTTCATGTCAGAGCCGTCAGCTAGTCAAATCATGGCAGAGCATTGAATAGGGCCATTACTCGATGGCCAGCTGTGTGAAGGGTCCCATAGGGACACGTGGTGTTGATCGAGCCGCATATCTCTGTTGATCGTATGTGAGCCGTATGTACTTCTGAACCGCATGCGGCTAGGGGGCTCTTTGAACCGCATAGGACAGTCCCTATGTAAGCCGTATAGACTCTCCTATGCCCCGAGCCGCATGAGACTAAGAGTCTCTCTGAACCGCATGAGGCTGCTCCTGTATGAGCCGCATGGGGTTCTCCTGTTCCGAGCTGCATAGATCATCATTCTGATATTTTCCATGCTTCTACAGGGAGTATTATAGGTTATGTGATCAATACCCACCTTGAGTTACTACTTGTTTCATAGCTCCACCTTTACTGCACGTAGGGTGTAGCCTGATCTGTTACTACTTGTTCCATAGCTTTCTATTTTGGTCGAGTCGAGTTCCTGTACTTATAGCCGGTCATATGGAACAGCCAAATCTTGACCCATACCGATCACATAATGCTATAATACTCGAGGCACTTATATTTTACATTTATTACATCAGATATATTCCTATTCAATCCTACTTTCCTGTATGATACACCTGGCATGATTTCCAAGTTACATATCCAGTTATATTTCCATCTTGATATGTTCATCTTGTATTCCATTGTGATTGTCACTTACAGCATTTGTCAATACTATAGAACAGTTGGTGGTGGTTTGTACTTGCTCATTTTCCTGACAGGATAACCGTTGATGTTTACAGATGACTTAGATGCCGATTGCTCTACCTATTACGAGTATGGCCAGGATTGAGATTATGATGAGACACTATCCCTGGAGACCGTAGATGATATTTTACCTATCTAGATCTGCTAGTTAGGTTTGTCTGGACTGCGAGCCAACTAGTTTTGGAGACTTATTATTATATTTGTGTTTTGGGATCTTATGTTATGTTTTCGACTCTCTACTGTGTTATGACTTTGCATTCTATTTTCGTACTTCTATTTCCATCATATCTATATGATATTCGTTCCTATCCTTCCTAGATGTCTTTGTGATTGAGTTGAGTTTATATACCTCCGTACGGAGATGACAGGTACATTTATATTGTGTCTAGATACTATACTTTCTAGGAGACCTATACAGCGTTCTACCACCGATTATGTGGCATAGGCTGGACGTACCCACGTGCTCGTGCCCCTACTCAGGGTGCGGGTCGTGACACATTTTTGTGGTGGCCTATACGGGTCTAAATTCATAATGGTACTCGACTTAGAGTATTGATTAAGAGCCTGCAGTTAGGATATAGGTTCTAGGTTATTATTATAGAAGTTTACTCAATCACATTTTAGGAAAGTTTTCGATCTTTCGATTATCATGACAACTCTTTCTACATTTGAATTTAACTGTCCTTCTTTGATAATATCTTATCTTGTGCCATATTGATCTCTTGGTTTTAATTCGTCTTCAGGATGATACTGACTCGAGCTCATGCAGCTGGATCCAGTGCCATACTGGAGAGGTCTGATCCAGTAGGGAAGGCAGTCCAGGATACTATCCTTGTTATCCCTACCGTTAAGGAGGCAGTGACAGTGGCACCAGGAGGTCTTCCACCTCCACCCCAGAGGCCTTCTATCGTCATACCGGAGATACTACCACCACCACCTCTAATACTGACCGACACACTTCAGATGTTCGTACTCCTGCAGCAGATGATGGAGTCACAGCAAGCCCAGGCAGAGGCATCGCGGAGTCAGGATGACGCATCACATCGCCAGACCGAGGTAATGAAGCTGAGCATAGAGAATGCTCATCAGTTAGCACTAGCAGCGGTAGATAAGGTAGCCCCAGATTCAGTTCAGGGCACCTCCACCCAGCAGCCACATCAGCATCAGGCTAGGATTGGGACAGTGTTAGACTTCAGGAAGATGAACCCGGGGAGTTGAAGGGGACTGAGGGCATTCTCTTTGCCGACGACTGGTTGGAGGATGTGCAGCACAGCTTAGAGTTGGCGGAGCTTCCTAGAGGACTGTAGGTCATAGCTGCTGTGAGTCAATTTTTGACATCGCCTTGACATGGTACCGCACAGATCCTTGTGCATCGGTGAGAGGTTTAACATGGGAGAACTTCCGAAGGCTTTTCAAGGAGAAGTTCTTCCCCGACGTAGCTCTTACCACTTTGGAGGCCCAGTTCATAGGATTAGTACAAGGAAACTCGTCGGTGGACGAGTATGCGACGGAGTTCTTTCGCCTGAGCAGGTTTGCTATGGGTATGATCTGGAACGAGGGAGAGAAGGCCCGCAAGTTCAGGAGGGATCTGATTCATGCAGTTTGTACTCTCACTTCTGGACGTCGTGATACGACTTTCGACCAGATCCTGATGGATGAACAGATAGAAGACGAGGACTTTGACCTCAGACCGAAGAGGTGTAGTGATGCTTTGGGAGCAAGTTCCAGCGGGACCGGCCAAGCGTCCCCACATTCAGTAGTAGAGGCTATTTCAGCATCAGAGGCCAGTCCAACAGCAGCATCAGGCAACAGCACGTGCCCATCAGCAGCAGGGCCAAGGCCAGAGACAGGTCTCTCAGTGTGCCTTCTGTGGGAAGTAGGGGCACAACCGAGATGTCTGTAGGTGTAAGTCTACTTTCCGATTTTTTAATTATTATTTGATTATGATTTACCATATGGCCATTTGGGGTTATTTTTGGGACCCAATATTTTATTTAGTTTCTAGAAACTCAAAAACTATTTTTAAAATTTTTTAGAATTTTTTGGTATTTTCTGGAATTACTTTGATAATAAAATATAGAAAAAACCTACTTTCTAGGACTTCTGGAATTTATTGTGCTGGCCTAAGAGCAAATATTAACCCCAAATATTTTTCTAGGGTTCATTACGCTATTTTATATTTTCTAGAATTTTTCCATAATTTTTGGGAGTATTGAAGTATTTATTTATTAAGGTTTATATATTTTTAAAGGCTTCCAATATTTATTATGAGGCTATTTGGAACTAATATGAGGGAAAGCATTTATTCATATTCTAGAAGGTTAAATATATTTTCTCGAATTTTCTAAAAATTTTCTAGAATATTTAGAATTTTATTTGAGTTTATTTGGCTCTCAAATGATTTTTAAATCATTTTCTGAATTTAAATCAGCATTTACCCAGTCAGCAGGCCAATCAGCATCCAGTCAGCGCCCCCTGGCCCACTTGTCGGTGCCAGAATGAGTCAGCACCGCCTCTTATATATATATATATATATATATATATATATATATATATATATATATATATATATATATATATATATATATATATATATATATATATATATATATATATATATATATATGTTATTAATTCATGAAAACCTAGAAATTTTAGCCGCCTTTTTGAGAGAGAGTTCTAGTAGAGATCTCGACTTCCCGAGGCGATTGCCGTCAACCCCGACGTGATTTTAGCATGCCATTTTTTGTTGGATTCGTCTCGAGGTAAACTTTCTGAATATGTAATTTATTTTCGTATATATTATTCCTAAATTTCTAGAAAATTCGTAGAGTGCTAGTTGTCCAAAATTTGATATGTTTCGTTGTTTTCGAGATTCTGGGAGAACCAGAAATCAAAATCATGATCCGTTTAAAGTTTCAGAAAGCTAACACAGAGGTCTACGACATATATTTTTTACAAAAATTATTTTGTTCATCAAGTAATTTTGTTTTTTCTGTTGAACTCAGAATTGATCGGTTGATCACCGTTTTGGTCATGATTAGCCATAATGGCGATATCTTTTGACCAAAGCGTGATTTTGTGGCATGGCTGATTCCAGCACACTCGTGGTACTGAAATCTACCAAGGTACACTTTCAAAATCTAGAGTTCACAGTATTTGACTAGACAGTCAACGGCACACCTCGATTTGCGTACTATGGTTTCCAAAAATTGGAAACATGACTTTTGATGGCCAGACTTGCATGTTTAGATTATATTTAGATTATTATTAGGTTAAATGATGCTTTTAAGTAACTTATTCCAGAATTAACTATTATTAGATTAGTAACCCATTAGCCACTTATTCCATGAATTTAGAACTAGAACCTTAGAATTAACTTATGGTTTTCATGAATGGTTCATGGTACGATGTATGTTATAGGTTGACAGCTTCTAGATCGGCATTCCCCTCATCCTCTACTTGTGACTATGGTTTTTGCAAGGATTCAGGCAAGTATAGTATTGCATTATGTTTTAGTTCATTATAACGTTTTCTCTGTCGTTTTCTTGTTTGATATCCCATTGAGACATTACTTGATATTCCATGGACACACAATTGTGACACGGTAGTTATTGTATCCTTCTTGGTGTAACATTGACCGTTATTGATTGTTAGAGAGCGGAAGGGAAAATACTCGATAAGTACGTGAACAAACCCAAATATTTTGATTGTGGATAGCTAAGTCATACACCCCACGTATGAGTTAGTCGTACCCTATTATTGTGGATAGCCATCGTATGATGTACCGTATTAGCCCAGTCGTTCAGGTATTAAAAGGTATTTCACACACACATACTTGTTCCTATTTTTCCTTTATCTAGTTCTAGTTCATATCTTGTTAGTACATACCTTGCTAGTTACATTCTGCTAGTTCATATCTTGATAGTTCATATCCAGCTAGTTCATCTTTTGCTATTTCTTTATATACCCTTGCCATCATTGTTTTTCGTTGTTCTAACTTATTTTGGACTAGCAACATAAATTATAATATGGTTGTACTCTGCTCCTTTACTGACTGGATCGATGTTATAGGTGAGGTTGTCGTGCCTACTCTTGCGCTATGGACCATATGAGGGGGAGATAGAGACTCGAAGGCCAAACCATAGAAGACTAGTTAGTTTTGTGGTAGTTTTCTATAAATGTAAAAGCTTACATTCTTCTTCAAATGTAAAAGTTATATATTCTATAAAGTTGATTTAGTTGTTGTGAATGAGCAGTTAGTATTTATGAGCACTTTGTTTATTGCGGGCTAGACAGCGTACTACTACCGATATCGCGGTGTAGGCTGGGCTTAGACACGCACTCGTATCCCAAAAAAGGGTACGGGTCGAGACAAGTTTTTATGGTGGCCCATACAAGTCTGATTTCGCAAAAGATTGCGAACTTGTGGTAGTACTTAAGTTAGCTGTACTACTACAAGCCTGCGACTAGTATGCTCATTCACAATTAGGATTGATTTGATTTTAGGAGAATGAATAGGACTAGGAGTCCCTTATTCAATTTGACCCTTGGATAGTTAAGAGATTTAAATAGGCCATGTGATTTAGCTAATGATTATTGAAGTCTCGGCATGGATAAATCGAGAAATTTTTCTAAGAGAATATGTTATTTTGTTTTAAAATGTTGGTAGGCTCCACGGTGGATAGAATATACGTTTTGTAAGTTAGGCCTTCATAGAATTCAATTACTAATTTTGAACATTTGTGCCATCTTATCTTCCGCCTTCTCTAAACCTCGTTTTATTTTCAAAACTATTTTACAATCATTTTATTTTCAATTCCTAATCATGGTTCAATTATCTATATATTAATTCAAGTCATTTTCGTTCATTTTGTGATAGTTTTATTTTCAAAACTGATACTTTTACTCAAGGACAGATACTTATATTTTCTTATCATGATCGACTTATTTGAATTTATTGAAGTTCCTTTGAAATTCTTATGGATATAGTTGAAATAATTTTCGGTGACATACAATAGTAAGGCAGATGTGCACTGTCCATATTTATTTGAATTATGGAGACTGCGGGTTCACTGCAGTCAGCAGCGACCTAACGTGGCATGACCCCTAAGTTAAAATAATTTTAGTATGCATAGGTTGTCGAATATTACTAAAACTATATCCTAGTTGTATTATTGATCTTTTGATTTATTATGTCAATATTGGATATAGTTGATAGAGTGTTCGATACCATATTATATTTGAGTCATAATACTAAAGGTTTACTACAGCCAGATGTACGCTGGCGCGGCATAAATTTTTGGTAAAATGACTTCATATATACATATGGTTTTTGAATATTATAAAGACTACATCCTTTCGACATATGACTATCGATTTATTTCTTATTCTTTTCCTTTATTTCTTGAACCTTTTTATCTTATCCTTTTATTTTTGGAATGTTATTTGGCTCCTAGCAATCTTTAAAACTTATTTGATTTTCTTCTGCTAGATCCCTAATCTTATCTAGATGTTTAATCGTATCCTCCGAAATTTCGAGGACGAAATTTTCTAAGGTGGATAGATTTGTAAGTCCACTTCCTGATTTGTTAATTATAATTTGATTATGATTTACCATGTCCATTTGGGGTTATTTTTGGGACCCAGTATTTTATTTAGGTTCTAGAACCTCAAAAACTATTTTTTAAATTTTTTGAATTTTTTTTGGTATTTTCTGGAATTACTTTGATAATAAAATATAGGAAAAACCTATTTTCTAGGACTTCTGGAATTTATTGTGCTATCCTAAGACCAAATATTGACCCCAAATATTTTTTTAGGGTTCATTATGCTATTTTATATTTTCTAGAATTTTTTCATAATTTTTTAGAGTATTTATGTATTTATTTATTAAGGTTTATATATTTTTAAAGGCTTTCAATATTTATTATGAGGCTATTTGGAAATAATATGAGGGAAAGCATTATATTTATATTCTAGAAGGTAAAATATATTTTCTAGAATTTTCTAGAATTTTTTGGAATTTATAGAATTTTATTTGAGTTTATTTGGCTCTCAAATAATTTTTAAATCATTTTCTGAATTTAAATCAGCATTTACCCAGTCAGCAAGCCAATCAGCATCTAGTCAGCACCCCCTGGCCCACCTGTCGGTGCCAGAATGAGTCAGCACCGCCTCTCTCTCTCCTATATATATGTTATTAATTCACGAAAACCTAGAAATTTTAGCCAACTTTTTGAGAGAGAGTTCTAGTAGAGATCTCGACTTCCCGAGGTGATTGTCGTCAACCCCGACGTGATTTTAGCATGCCATTTTTTATTGGATTCGTCTCGAGGTAAGCTTTCTAAATATGTAATTTATTTTCCTATATATTATTCCTAAATTTTTGGAAAATTCGTAGAGTGCTAGTTGTCCAAAATCTAACACGTTTAGGTGTTTTCGAGATTCTAGGAGAACCAGAAATCGAAATCACGATCCGTTTAAAGTTTCGGAAAGCTAACACAGAGATCTATGACATAATTTTTTTCCAAAAATTATTTCGCTCATCTAGTATTTTAGTTTTTCTGTTGAACTCAAAATTGATCGGTTGATCACTGTTTTGGTCACGATTAGCGATAACGGCGATATCTTTTGACCAAAGCACGATTTTTGTGGCGCGGCTGATTCCAAAGGACTCGTGGCACTGAAATCTACCAAGGTGCACTTTCAAAATCTAGAGTTCACAGCGTTTGACTAGATAGTCATTGGCACGTCTTGATTTGTGTGCCATGGTTTCCAAAAATTGGAAACATGACTTTTGATGGCCAAACTTGCATGGTTAGATTATATTTAGATTATTATTAGGTTAAATGATGTTCTTAAGTAATTTATTCCAGAATTAACAATTATTAGATTAGTAACCCATTAGCCACTTATTCCATGAATTTAGAACTAGAACCTTAGAATTGACTTATGGGTTTCGTTCATGGTTCGTGGCACGATGTATGTTATAGTTTGACAACTTCTAGATCGGCATTCCCCTCATCCTTTACTTGTGACTACGGTTTGTGCAAGAATTCAGGCAAGTACAGTATTGCATTATATTTTAGTTCATTATAACGTTTTCTCTATCGTTTTCTTGTTTGATATCCTATTGAGACATTGCTTGATATTCCATGGACACACGATTGTGACACCATAGTTATTGTATCCTTCTTAGTGTAACATTGATCGTTATTGATTGTGTCACCACCCGCACCCAATTTTTGGATGCGAGCTCGTGAGCAAGCCAGCTACGTGTCGAGCGTTCTCCAGCCCGACTCGAGTACATATAAGCTGTCTAGAGTAGGGTATCATGTCTAATCTAACTATAACTCAATCCACAGGAATCATATAAACAAGAATGAACAAGTATGGGTCATGGTTTACAGTCCATTAGCATATTGTTCGATTAGACTCCAAGAATGATATGAGTCTATAAATAAGCAGAGTATATCATGGTATGGAATATAAAGCACGAGAGAATAATAAAAAAATATCACAAGCAAATACCTGTATCATACATCACAATCCTCTACCATCCCGCTCTGCTAACTAACTCCATGCAGTCGCTAAAACTGAAGAGATCATCAGGTCCTCAGAGGACTAGCAAGATACATAAAACATGCCTATCTAACAGTTTAATCATGCAATAATATAACCAGGGTATAAACAGGAACTAGACATGAGACTGACATGTGGCTACTGACAGGTAGCTATGAACACGGACACGGGATCAAGTATGCATAAATGAACTGCTGGAAGATCAATGGAATACCAACCCTCGCCCCGAATGTGGACTCGCAGGTCAGTTTCAAGACAAGTCACCCATGCCCTGTGTGTGGACTCGCAGGTGCAAAGGACAACCCTCACCCCGTGTCTGGACTCGCAGGTTATGGGAAAGACAAAGGAATAGCAGTTCACTCACACATACTTGCAGACACGACTCAGTCGAGATACAGGTGAAGAGATGGTACAACTCAGTCATGACATAGGTAAGGACAACTCTAGCATGATCCATGACGTAAACAAGCCTGGTATAACTACACTATCAAGTCAGGTAATACTGATATACAAACAAGACAATAAACTGGTAAACGCGATATCATATAAATCTATATCAACTAAGGTAACTAAAGATAACATACTAAAACAGGCATACTATAAGCATAAAAATAAACTGTAGAGGGAGGCAAGGTATACTTGCCTGGAGGCAGCACGAAGAACCAATAAGATACCGTCAACTGGTACGCCATAAGTCCAAAATCCACAAATGACTCCGAAAGTTGAAGCAGACATCGCCAACATTCTCAGAATAGTCAAATTAGCTATGATTGCCTGTCCTTAAGTCCAATTCTGGATACAGGTGCAAAACGGTAATTTCGGATAAAAATAGTATCCGTCGTTGGATCCGCTTTGCACCAAAAATCGTGCCAAGATAAATGGTCTCTAAAGTCGTCAAACTACATTTCAACAGGTCCAATTTTTCGATACGAACCCAACCGTATGTCCAAAGTTGGATTCCGGCGAGCCATGCACAAAATCACCCGTTGAGTCGGACCGTGGGGCCCGTAAAATGGTGATCTGATCAACTGTCTCAGAATCGGACCAAATTTGGCATACAGGGCCAAAAAAATGATACAGTCCTGTTGGCACAAGTTTCGTCTAGATCTGATGAGCATGCACAAAGTAATTGGAAAATTTGCACGGAGGCCGATACGGTGAATTTCGACGGATACGCATCAAATTCGTCGCGCATACGCGACCAATTTGAATTCCGTCAAAGCTCACACGTCACGAATCCGTTACGCACTTTTTGATGCTTTTGGTTCGCGACTACGTCGCCTGGATTGGCGGGAAGCACGTCGTATCGGAGAAATTTCTATATTTCCAAACTATTTTTGCCAAGTTTTTCTTGGTTTTCAAACTGAATTATCTTTTTATACAAATAACTAAAATTAAAGTAACAGTAGGGTTTTGATCCTGGTCATGTTGTCTTTAAAAATGTTCAAGTAGTTTTCTAAAATAATCCTTAGATCGGCGATTGATCGCCTTCCAAAGTAGGGTTCTTCCAATAGTTTTCGGACTGTTAAGATCAGAATTTTTATCGATATTTGAGAGGGTTTTTCGGACTGATTAATGCAATCTAAATGAAAGTAATTGAAGATATTAGAAGGTGTATAGGTTGTGAGTATACCAGATTAAACGGTTCGTAAAATGACACATTGTACGCGATAAAAAGTCGTCGCAAAGTTGGCTTCCTGCTGGTTCTGTCGTTCCATCCAGCACCTATGCGCGCGCACGGGTTTTCGCGCCCGGCCGGCCGACGGTGGCCCACGGAGGCGCACGCGCGCGTGGGGTGGTGCGCCCAGGTGGCAGGGACGGCGGCGTGTTAGGGTTTGAGATTGCTGCTGCTGCATTTTCTTTTCCGATCCCTCCCTCTGTTCTCTGCACGTATATATTGATTTATATGGGTTGCTCGGGCTGTGGTTTAACAGGGTAGGCCCGCTCGGGCTGGGGCCAACTGTGGTGGGTTGCACGCTGGTTTGGGCCTGGCTAGGCCGTGTTGGGCTGGCCTGGCTTTAGCTGGGCTGGCCTGGCTTTGATTTCCTTATCAATTTAATATATATCTATTTATATTCAGATATACACATATATGTATACGTATATTCACATATACATGTATATTCACATATACACATATATACACGTATACATTTACATATATATATATATATATATATATATATATATATATATATATATATATATATATATATATATATATATATATATATATATATATATATATATATATATATATACATAAGCATACACACATATGTAATATATAGTTATATATATTCATACACATACATAATATATATATTTATATATACGTACACATATATATACTTCTCGACATACACATATTTATATATACACATACATGTGTACATGGTAATATATATATTTATATATACACACATACACAAATATTATATTATATATTTAGAATTTATATAGAAGGCACATAAATATATAGAAGGCAAATAAATTATTTGTTAATTAAATAAATAAATGAATATATAAATAATAATGTATAGGATGAAATGTGACACTAAAAGTTTTGGGAGATAATAATATATACCAGTAGACATATATATATATATATATATATATATATATATATATATATATATATATATATATATATATATATATATATATATATATATATATATATATATATATAGTTTAATACCACATTACACAAAGGTAGCTAAGAAAAATTATATATTATATATTCACAAAGTAAGTAGAACCAAAATAGAAAATATTGAGCATATTATATTTATATCCCATTAACAGAAAATACTTCATGTATTATAAAATAAGCTACAATTATATATACACATCTATATATCTACATGGACACCGTTGGTCGCACTGTGTGACTACATGGGCTTGGACTTATCTCGGGTCCAGTTTGACTAGTTACTACAACCGGGTTTCCTAAAATTCAATAATCTAATAATAAATAATTAAAACGTCCTATAGGGGTTAAGTTGCAACTTGGCCTGGTTTTCCTAGTTAGAACAATCCTATGGCTCGGCTTTCCTCTACCATGGCTAAACACTAGTCAAAGTACGCCGCTGCACTATCCGTGCCATGATTCCTAGTCGTCTGGTACTTCAATACTCAACCATGGCTAAAATCATCTACCGTAATAATTAACTAAATAATCATTTATAAAATCTAAGAATCACCAATTATATCAAATAAATAAATAAATAAATATTTCAAGAATTTTTGGGAAGGGGAGCTACAAATCTACCCACCTTAATAATTTCGTCCTCGAAATTCTAATTCATAACTATCCCTTAAAATTCAAAGTCTACTACTACTACCTTAATCTCCTCAAAATAGTTTATATCCTTCTCCTAGCTATTTGTAATTATGAAAACTCGAGGACTTCTACCCACCTTTGGTCACACTACTCCCTCAAGGGTATATCACTAAAACTTTATAACCTTCCATCAAGTTGCTAGAGTCATTATCCTTAGATATCTAAAACATATAGCATCCATATCCCCATATATCTATCAAAAAATCAAATATTCAAAATCAAGCAATATTATACTATAACTTAAGAATCTCTGGTGAATTCTAGACAGCACGATCATTCATCACCCCGAAATAGGAAGGGACGAGAATCAATGGTACAGAAAGCAAGAAAGTATAATCGAGAGCAAATATGGAGTTTTCAAGGACGTAGAGAATTTATAAAAAAAAATTCAAGGTAGAGTGGATTGAGATTTCTAAGGGTTTAGTCATAGTCGCAGGCTCGTATCAGTATAGTTACGTAACCGATACGATATGCTCTGACCTGCATGGGCTACCAAAACAAACTTGTCATGACCTGCACCCGATTTTCGGACACGAGCTCGTGAGCAAGCCAGCTACGTGTCGAACGGACTCCAGCCCGACTCGAGTACATATAAGCTGTCTAGAGTAGGGTATCATGTCTAATCTAACTATAACTCAATCCACAGGAATCATATAAACAAGAATAAACAAGTTTGGGTCATGGTCTGTAGCCCATTAGCATATTGTTCGATTAGACTCCAAGAATGATATGAGTCTATAAATAAGCAGAGTATATCATGGTATGGAATATAAAGTATGAGAGGATAATAAAAAAAATATCACAAGCAAATACCTGTATCATGCATCGCAATCCTCTACCATTCCGCTCTGCTAACTAACTCTATGCAGTCGCTAAACCTGAAGAGATCATCAGGTCCTCAGAGGACTCGCAAGATACATAAAACATGAAGAACAGATGGCAACTCTAGAGGGGGGTGAATAGAGTTTATAGCGATAATAGCCAATTAAAAATTAAACTCTTTCACAAGTAAAACTAATCAGAGTAAATACGAAAATAAATAAGGAGCAAGAAAGCATACGCAAATACAGCCGATTTTTAACCTGGTATCCCTCGTGGAGGACTAGTCCAGGCCTGAGAACTCTAGCTCAGGATTAAATCCACTATTTGTGAAATAGTAGTTACACCCCGTGCCTTTTCTTCAGAAGAGCACGTCAACTTCTTACAAAGATCGTAGTAGCGATGCTTGGAATTTTCCAAGCGACTTCTTGAACTCTTGTACAAACTCCTAACTGAAAAATGCTGAGCACTTGAGGCTTAGGGAGCTTGTGGCTAGTAGATGAAGAAGGGTATGGCTTGTATTAAGCTTTAGAGAGAAGAGAAGAGAAGATTGGATGAATGAAAATGAGAGAATTTATGGCCTATTTATAGGATACCAGTAGGCAGAATTCGGCCAGAATTCTGGTAGGAATTTTCAAATATTTGGCCGTTGGACAACTTGCAACCAACCAACCCTAAAAATTAGGGTGCTAATTTTTAGGGACAGAGTTCGGCCCGAACTCTGTCTCCAGAGGACAGAATGGGTCTTTGGTCCAATGGGCTTATGTTGATGTATGTGGAGCTTTTGGATTTTGGGTAGGGTATAGGTTAAGTCTCAGATGCTCAGCACAACTCAGCTTACATAAGTCTAGACTCAATAAAATTATAAAATACAGACTCAAAAATGACTTGCATTTGCAAAACTGAGCTGTCGTCTGACTTGTGCTGGATGTAGTCTTCATGTGTCGTATTGAATTATCACAAGTATTATTTAGTCAATTCTATTAATATTTGGTTGACTGTGACTTTGTGTCAACAATCTCCCCCATATTGATAATTGACAAAATAATAATTGTATATTCAATATTCATACCTGGACACATTTAAGGACAAAAAGTATAGCTCCTCCATAATCAGTACCGAGCGTAAAAAAATAGCTCCCCCGTAATCATTGCTTTGAATTATGTTGGCCTGATAAGAATATTCTCCCAAAAGCACAGATACAGAGACAAAAAATAATATGGAATATAAAAATATCTTCCCCTTTCGGCATTTAGCAATTAACGATAAACAATTAAGAACTGGCAAGCACACCAAAAGATAAGAGAAGAAACTGCATATAAACTGATATAATGACTAAATGTCTCATAATAAGTCTAATACAATCAAAAGTGCATAAAAGTAACTAAAATCCAAAGTGCAGAAAGAAACATAAGCTATGATCCTCAGTAGCAGCAGCAAATAGCAGTCCATATCCATCTTCGAGCTCGTGAAGGCCCAGCATCGTCTGATGGATCAGTAAAGGAACGACGAGGGTCCACGAAGGCTGCATCTGGATCCAAGTAGCGAATGACCCAAGGGTCATCGATACGATAGCCTTCACGACCGGGGTCCCGCTCCATAGGGATAGGCATGGAAGGATGACGAGACATGGAGTACCGAGTATCGTGCAGCGAGTTACTGATAGCACTCATCTGCAGGATGGTCCGGTAATCCAGCTGAGTCCAACGATCATCCTCTAAGGTGAAGCGATCGTAGAGCATGGTCTGAAGAGACTCGAGCGTGGCAGGAGGAGGAGGAGGATCTTGTCCCAAAGGAGGGGCATCTGGCTCATCATCAGAATGCTCAGACACGACTGGTGAGCCAACGGCTGCCTGAAGCCTCCGTGCCTTTAAAAGAAAGGCAGGGGCAGGTAAGAACGGACACTCATCAAGTGGTATGCGAAACGCACGAAATACCATAGGAAGATACAAAGCATAAACCAAGGATCTTGGTTTTTTTCTAGAATTAATCATCCAATCCATCATTGTACGTGGAAGATTAAATGGTACATGAAAGTGGAGGTGATATAAGGCCGAGATTTCAAAGTAGGTGACTTCATCGGTGTAATCCGCTTTGGGTGGAATGGTGTTAAAGATAATCTGATGAAGTTCATAGAAATAGGGATTGAGATATTTGGCCAAAAGCTTACGAGGACGTGTGTTCGGGGTACACAAGTCGTCCTTGAAGCTTTCAAGTGAAGACCCATCGGGAAATTGAAATGATCGAGCTTCAACAAGCTTTTCCCATGAGTTTGGCTCTTGGAGTTCAAGGTGTTCGGCCAAATCGAAATCGTCAAAAGAGATATCAATTCCCGCAACCCGTAAATAAATATGTGTATCATCATGGGTTAGGTTGCAGTAGAACATTTGAATAGCACTACGATAAATGACCGAGTTTGTGGTGACAAGTTCATCAAGGCAAAGGTCATGAAAAAGTGCATCATATTGAGAAAAAATAGTAAAATTGATAGGGTGACCCGCAAACACCGGACGTGTCCGAAAATCACTAAACCAATTATTAGATGCGTCGAGTGATACAAATATTCGGTCGTCAAATGTGTTTGGGTCATATGGACGTGGAGGATTGAACAACGGATGGATAGGTGGTTGTTGTTCAACGGGCGGTTCAACGCGAGGAGGAGCATTCGAAGAGGATGCTCCCTCTGTTCGAAGTCTTTTCCCACGATTGAACAAACGTGGTGCCATGAAACAATAAAGATAATGGAGGAATTTAAAATAAGAAAAGTGTTGAGATATACCTCAAAGAGATGATAAACAATGAAGGAGAATGGTGAAATAGGCCTTCTCCTTGAGTTTGGGGAAGAGATGAGCTCTAGAAAGGAAGAATTAGGGTTAGGGTTTTGAGAAAAAGTGTTTGGAGAAGTAGAAAAGGTGGCAATAGAAGAGAAGAGGGAGGAGAACCCGAATATATGTGAAGGGTTCCAATTGGTCGGAGCAAATAATGGCCATTGAATCTAAATAAGATCAACGGCTGAGACTGTTCCCGGTTCTGGAACAGTCAGGCCGAATTCGGCCCGAACTCTAGTAAGGGCAGAGTTCGGCCCGAATTTTGGATTCTGTTGACAAAACAGGAATCAGGCTGAGAAGAAATACTAAGTTGAAAACAAATGATTAACTGTGAGAGACTAAAGGTAAAAGAACATATATAAGGAAGACTCAAGTGAAGAATGACATAAAGTAATCGTTGAAGCAAAGTAAAGTTTGGAAAATTTGCATTTTAGCATGTAAAAAATCAAAATTGAACCATATAATAAACAAGGAATTATGTCATAATTTAATATTTTGAAGCTGCCATGGGTTAGCTGCAGGGGCCGGATCCCAGCTAGCGGTAGTCCTGAGGACTAGTGCACCGTGTCGCTTAGGCTTTTACGCCTTGTTGTCAGAAGGACCCTTTCGGCTTGTACCCATAGCAATTTCATCATAAAAGAATCAAAACATACTCGATATTTACGCAGGTTTTTTTCAATTAATAACAGCTTCATCCAAAATTCCAAGTTCACGACAAAGAAAATTGAAGCGCTCTTCGGATAATGGTTTTGTAAAGAAATCTGCTAGCTGATGATCAGTGTCAATAAATTCTAAGTTAATAGTGCCATTTTGCTGATGATCACGCAAAAAGTAGTGACGTATTTCAATGCGCTTCGTGCGTGAGTGACAAATGGGGTTCTTAGTGAGATTTATAGCACTAGTGTTGTCACAAAAGATTAGAATGTGCATAAAAGATAAATTATAATCTTCAAGGGTTTGCTTCATCCACAGAATTTGTACACAACAACGCCCAGCTGCGATGTATTCAGCTTCTGTTGTGGATAGTGCGATAAAATTCTGCTTCTTGCTAAACCAATAGACTAAAGCTTTTCCTAATAAATGACACGTACCGTTCGTACTTTTACGGTCGACCTTGCATCCGGCGAAATCAGCATCAGAGTAACCAATGAGGTCAAATGATGTTGACTTGGGATACCATAGGCCCATTGTAACCGTACCCTTAAGGTATCGAAAGATACGCTTAACAGCAGTCATGTGTGATTCCTTAGGATTTGCTTGATATCTAGCACACAGGCAAACACTAAACATAATATCAGGGCGACTAGCAGTTAAATAGAGTAGACTGCCTATCATACCTCGATACTTACGTTGGTCCACGGGTTTGCCGTTTTTATCTGGTTCTAGTTTAGTTGTAGTAGCCATTGGAGTGCTGATTGGTTTGACGTTGTCAAGGTCGAATTTCTTCAGCATGTCCTTTGTATACTTCGACTGACAGATGAAAGTTCCATTTGACATTTGTTTGACTTGCAGTCCAAGAAAGTAGTTGAGCTCCCCCATCATGCTCATCTCAAACTCGGTCTGCATACACTTGGCAAAATCTTGACAGAGGGTTTCATCAGTGGAACCAAATATAATATCATCTACGTATATTTGAACTAAGAGAATAGTGTCTTTAAAAGATTTTATGAAAAGTGTGGTGTCAATTTTTCCTTTAGAAAAACCTTTCTCAAGTAAGAAATTGCTTAGCCGTTCATACCAAGCTCTAGGAGCTTGTTTGAGGCCATATAGCGCTTTCTTCAGCGTGAAAACATGGTCGAAAAATTTGTGATTTTCAAAGCCAGGAGGTTGTTTTACATAAACTTCCTCCTTAATAAATCCATTCAAGAAAGCACTTTTAACATCCATTTGAAATAATTTGAAATTTTAAAAATTTGTAAATGCACAAAGCATCCGAATGGATTCCAATCTAGCAACAGGAGCATACGTCTCATCGTAGTCGATACCTTCCTCTTGGTTGTATCCTTGGGCTACTAGACGAGCTTTGTTGCGTGTGACTGAACCATCTTTATTTACTTTGTTTCTAAAAATCCATTTAATACCAATGATCGAGTGATTGGCCGGTCTAGAAACGAGTTCCCATACTTGGCTCCTCTCGAATTGGTTGAGTTCCTCTTGCATAGCAGAAATCCAAAATTCATCATTAAAAGCTTCTAAAATATTTTTCGGCTCAATTTGTGAAATAAAGGCAGTGCTAGCAATAGAGTCTCTTAATGATGATCTAGTAGTTACTCCACGTGAAACCTCACCTATTACCAAATTTTCTGGATGTGACGGCTTGAAAGAGAATTTCTTTGGCAAGCCCTCCAGAGAATTTGTTTCGGTTGTGGTATTCATTGGAGTAGAAGTTGATGGCTCAACATCATCATCAAGAGTAGCTGCTGCACTATTATCTTCATCAAAAGTCACATTTGTAGACTCTTCCACAATTAATGAGCGTTTGTTAAAAACTCTATATCCCTTGCTCTTGGCAGCATAGCCAAGAAAAATACCATCGTCAGCTTTGGCATCAAATTTGCTTAAGTTGTCTTTGGTGTTAAGGATAAAACATCTACAACCAAAAACTCTAAAATAAAAACATTTGGGGTTCTTCCAAACCAAAGCTCATAGGGTGTTTTCTTCGTAATAGGACGAATAAGCACCCTATTTAAAATGTGGCATGCTGTACTGACAGCTTCAGTCCAAAAGTATTTCGGAAGTAAAAACTTGTTCAACATGACTCTAGCCATATCGCCAAGAGTCCTATTCTTCCGCTCCATAACACCATTTTGTTGAGGAGTTCTTGGACAAGAAAATTCATGATCAAAACCATTAGAATCACAAAACTTTTCAAAATCTGTATTTTCGAATTCGCCTCCATGATCACTTCGGATTCGAGTAATCATGTAGCCTTTTTCGTTTTGAACTTTCTTTGTAAAAATCTTGAAAACCGAAATAGCATCACTTTTATTTGTAAGAAAGAAAACCCAAGTAAATCTAGAAAAATCATCAACAATGACAAAGGCGTAGAGTTTTCCACCAAGACTGGCTACTCTACTAGGGCCAAATAAATCCATATGAAGAAGATGCAAAGGTCTAGTAGTACTTACAGAGTTTATGGAATGGAATGAGGACTTAGTTGCCTTATTCAATTCACATTCGGCACATATCGTGTCCTTTTTTAATGTGATATCGGGCAAGCCTCTAACTAGCTTCTTAGTCGATAGCCTGGATATAGTATCCATGTTGGTATGACCAAGACGCTGGTGCCATAATAATCTTTCATCCTTATGAGCATATAGGCATTACCTGCATTGTTAGTATCTATAGATAAATAAAAAATATAAATATTATCCTCTCTTACCCCTTCAAAAGCAATGTCTCCCGTTGACCTATCATAAATAAGACATTTATTTTGTCCAAGGTTAATGTCATATCCATGGTCAGCAAGATGACTAATGCTGAGCAGGTTATGCTTTAACTCGGTCACTAGGCAGACATTCTTTATTACGGGAGAGGGAGGATAACCAATAATACCATTACCTATAATATACCCTTTTAGGTTGTTACCGAAGGATACATATCCTTCTCTCTTCATCGATAGTGATGCGAAAAGAGTTGTGTCTCTCGTCATATGCCGCGAGCATCCACTATCGAGAATCCACTTACTCTTAGTTGAGGAGGGAAGGTCCACCTACATCAAGAGTAGATGTGACCTTTGGTACCCAAGTTCTTGAGGGTCCTGAAAAGTTAGTTTGCGGAAACCATGCATATATCTTTCTATCTACTAATCTTCTAATTCTATATTGTGGTGAAATATGTCCATGAAAATCATAAAAAGTACATATAGCATTCCTATTTATGTTAGGAGCATGCATATGATGTCTATGAGTAGAGTGATGTGGAGTAGCATGATGATATGTAGAGTTAGCATGGTAATGATGTCTATATGTAGAGTGATGTGGAGCAGTATGGTGATAATGTCTATAAGGAGTAGCATGGTGATGATGTCTATATGGAATAGCATGGTGATGATGTCTATGTGTAGAGTGATGGTGATTTTGTGCAACATACTGATGGTTGTATCTATGTGTAGCATGATGATTCTGTGACACATGAGAATTATTTCAACGTGCATGTGGTTTATGTGCATTATGAAGGTGTGTGTGTATATGTAAGCATGATTATGAGCTGCAGGTGGATGACGTGGTTGACTAGTATGAGTAGTATCATGCTTTGTGTGTGTCTCATGTGATTGGGTTTGAGGTTAAGCAACCTGTTTTCTCAATTTAGTCTCTAATTTCTTAGAGACAGCCTGCAGTTCAGTGACCTTAGCATTCAAACCATATATCTTAGTAATAGAAATCTTGTGTCTACTTTTTTCTTCTGTAAGCTCCGTGTTGAGTGCTGTGATTTCTTGTGTTTATTGTTCAATACGTGCTTCGACATCATGTAAGCTTATTTTAAGCTTAGATACCTCATTTGTGACATCCGTGGGTGAAGTGTCTCTAATGTTATCAAGCAGTAAAGAAAGTCTTTGAATTTCGACTTCATGACTTTTGATCTTTTCCTTGGCATATTTATATTTACCAATGACCTTTTTATGATCATCAAGTAAATCGGTAAAAGCATCGCCAAGTTCATCAAAAGTGAAGTCATCAAGAGTTTCGTTTGATACCTTGTCGGACGTTGCCATTAGGCACACGTTTGCAGCATCTTGAGGAGAGTCCTTTTCTTCCTCGGATTCACTAGCTTCGCTTTCATGCCAAATGCTCATGTTGGCATATTTCTTTAAGGAAGTATTCTTGTATGGTTTCTCATAACGGTTGCTCTTCTTTAAGAATGGACAGTCTTTTCGGACATGTCTCGTCTTTTTGCAACCGTAGCAGGTTGGCTCTTCTTCGTCGTCTTCTTGTGGTTCCTACTTTCTTCGGTTGAAGCGAAGGAATTTCTTGAAGTTGCGGACAAGGAGAGCTTGATCATCACCTTCTGAGTTGTCGTCATCCGTCTCTTCGGGGTCAGCCTTCCGTCGGTGAGCTTTGAGTGAGATCTCCTTAGCCTTAGGAGCAGGCTCTTCGAAGTCCTTGAGGTCAAGCTCATGAGTCATCAGCTTTCCCATCAAGGTCTCCATGGACATGGTTGTGAGATCATTTCCTTCTATGATGGCTGTCACCTTAGGTTTCTGAATCTTTTGGTAGCCCCCTAAGTAGCTTGCGAATCTTCTCGTAATTTGAATATTGTTTGCCGAGCGAAGATAGAGGATTGATGATGTCGAGGAATCTTGTGAACATTTGCGTGATCGTCTCATTTGGCTTCATCTTGAAAGCCTTATATTCTTGAGTGAGACGGCTTATCTTCGATTCCTTGACTTGGGTGGTTCCTTCATACGTCACTTCTAGAAGTCTCCATACTTCGTGAGAGGTGGTGCATGTTGAGACCCTGTTGAACTCATTCCTGTCTATAGCACAGAACAAAGCATTAATAGCTCTCGCGTCGAGACTTGCCTGTTTCTTCTCCTCGTCAGAATATTTGTCATGTGGTTTTTCAACGAGATCACCATTGACAACTATCCTAGCAGGCTTTTTGTAACCATCGATGACGATGGTCCACAGGTCGAAGTCTAGTGACTTGAGATAAAAACTAATCCTAGTTTTCCAATAGGTGTAGTTAGTTCCATCAAATAGGGGAGGCCTATGAGTGGACTGCCCTTCACCGTGATTGGAAATCAAGGATTGTGTGGTTGCCATGGATCAGCTCTAGGATGTTAGTCCTTGTTGAGAGAACCGAGCTCTGATACCAATTGAAGAACAGATGGCAACTCTAGAGGGGGGTGAATAGAGTTTATAGCGATAATAGCCAATTAAAAATTAAACTCTTTCACAAGTAAAACTAATCAGAGTAAATGCGAAAATAAATAAGGAGCAAGAAAGCATACGCAAACATAGCCGATTTTTAACCTGGTTTCCCTCGTGGAGGACGAGTCCAGGCCTGAGAACTCTAACTCAGAATTAATTCCACTATTTGTGAAATAGTAGTTACATCCCGTGCCTTTTCTTCAGAAGAGCACGTCAACTTCTTACAAAAATCGCAGTGGCGATGCTTGAAATTTTCCAAGCGACTTCTTGAACTCTTGCACAAACTCCTAACTGAAAAATGCTAAGCACTTGAGGCTTAGGGAGCTTGTGGCTAGTAGATGAAGAAGGGTATGGCTTGTATTGAGCTTTAGAGAGAAGAGAAGAGAAGATTGGATGAATAAAAATGAGAGAATTCATGGCCTATTTATAGGATACCAGTAGGCAGAATTCGGCCAGAATTCTGGTAGGAATTTTCAAATATTTGGCCGTTGCACAACTTGCAACTAGCCAACCCTAAAAATTAGGGTACTGATTTTTAGGGGACAGAGTTTGACCCGAACTCTGTGTGGAGGCAGAGTTCAGCCCGAACTCTGTCTCCAGAGCACAGAATAGGTCTTTGGTCCAATGGGCTTATGTTGATGTATGTGGAGCTTTTGGATTTTGGGTAGGATATAGGTTAAGTCTCAGATGCTCAGCACAACTCAGCTTACATAAGTCTAGACTCAATAAAATTATAAAATACAGACTCAAAAATGACTTGCATTTGTAAAACTGAGCTGTCGTCTGACTTGTGCTGGATGTAGTCTTCATGTGTCGTATTGAATTATCACAAGTATTATTTAGTCAATTCTATCAATATTTGGTTGACTGTGACTTTGTGTCAACAAAATATGCCTATCTAACAGTTTAATCATGCAATAATATAACCAGGGTATACACAGGAACTAGACATGAGACTGACATGTGGCTATTGATAGGTAGCTATGAACACGGATACGGGATCAAGTATGCATAAATGAACTGCTGGAAGATCAATGGAATACCAACCCTTGCCCCGAATGTGGACTCACAGGTCAGTTTTAAGACAAGTCACCCTCGCCCCGTGTGTGGACTCGCAGGTGCAAAGGACAACCCTCGCCCCGTGTATGGACTCGCAGGTTGTGGGAAAGACAAAGGAATAGCAGTTCACTCACACATACTTGCAGACACGACTCAGTCAAGATACAGGTGAAGACACGGTACAACTCAGTCATGACACAGGTAAGGACAACTCTAGCATGATCCATGACGTAAACAATCCTGGTATAACTACACTATCTAGTCAGGGAATACTGATATACAAACAAGACAATAAACTGGTAAATACGGTATCATATAAATCTATAGCAACTAATGTAACTAAAGATAACATACTAAAACAGGCGTACTATAAGCATGAAAAAAATTGTAGAAGGAGGCAAGGTATACTTGCCTGGAGGCAGCGCGAAGAACCAATAAGATACCGTCAACTGGTACGCCATAAGTCCAAAATCCACAAATGTATCCGAAAGCTGAAACAGACATCGCCAACATTCTCAGAATAGTCAAATTAGCAAGGATTGCCTGTCCTTAAGTCCAATTCCGGATACAGGGGGAAAACGATAATTTCGGGTAAAAACGGTATCCATCGTTGGACCCGCTTTGCACCAAAAATTGTGCCAGGGTAAATGGTCTCTAAAGTCATCAAACTACATGTCAACAGGTCCGATTTTCTGATATGAACCCAACCGTATGTCCAAAGTTGGATTTCGGCGAGCCGTGCACAAAATTACTCGTTGAGTCGGACCGTAGGGCCCGCAAAACGGCGATCCGATCAACTGTCTCAAAATCGGACCAAACTTCGCATACAGGACCATAAAAATGATACAGTCCTGTTGGCACAAGTTTTGTCTTGATCTGATGAGCGTGCATAAAGTAATTGGGAAATTTGTACGAGGGCCGATATGGTGAATTTCGACGTATACGCATCAAATTCGTCGTGCACACGCGACCAATTTGAATTCCGTCAAAGCCTATACGTCCAAGAATCCGTTATGCACCTTTCGATGCTTTTGGTTCGCGACCACGTCGCCCGGATTGGCGGGACGCACGTCGTATCAGAGAAATTTCTATATTTCCAAACTGTTTTCGCCAAGTTTTTCTTGGTTTTCAAACTGATATATCTTTTTATACAAATAACTAAAATTAAAAGTAACAGTAGGGTTTTGATCCTGGTCATGTTGTCTTTAAAAACGTTCAAGTAGTTTTCTAAAATAATCATTGGATCGACAATTGATCGCCTTCCAAAGTAGGGTTCATGCAATAGTTTTTGGACTGTTAAGAACAGAATTTTTATCGATATTTGAGAGGGTTTTTCGGACTGATTAATGCAACCTAAAGGAAAGTAATTGAAGATATTAGAAGGTGTATAGGTTGTGAGTATACCAGATTAAACGGTTCGCAAAATGACCTATTGTACGTGATAAAAATTCGTCGCGAAGTTGGCTTCCCACTGGTTTTGTCGTTCCATCCAGCGCCTGTACGCGTGCACGGGTTTTCGCGCCCAGCCGGCCGACGGTGGCCTTTGGAGGCGCGCACGCGCATGGGGTGGTGCGCCCAGGTGGCAGGGACGACGACGTGTTAGGGTTTGAGATTGCTGCTGCTGTATTTTCTTTCCCTATCCCTCCCTCTGTTCTCTGCACGTATATATTGATTTATATGGGTTGCTCGGGCTGTGGTTTAACAGGGGAGGCCCGCTCGGGCTGGGGCCAGCTGTAGTGGGATGCACGCTGGTTTGGGCCTGGCTAGGCCGGGCTGGGCTGGCCTGGCTTTGATTTCCTTAGCAATTTAATATATATCTATTTATATTCAGATATACACATATATGTTATATTCACATATACATGTATATTCACATATACACATGTACATTTACATATATATATATATATATATATATATATATATATATATATATATATATATATATATATATATATATTTTATATATATATATATATATATATATATATATATATATATATATATATATATATATATATATATATATATATATATATATATATATATATATATATATTTGTACATTTATATATATATATATATATATATATATATATATATATATATATATATATATATATATATATATATATATATATATATATTTTACATATATATATATAAAATATATATATATATATATATATATATATATATATATATATTTTATATATATATATATATATATATATATATATATATATATATATATATATATATATATATATATTTAATATAAAAAATATATATATATATATATATTTTTTAATATAAATATATATATATATATACACATATGTAATATATAGTTATATATATTCATACACATACATAACATATATTTATATATATATGTACACATATATATACTTCTATACATACACATATTTATATATACACATACATGTGTACATGGTAATATATATATATATATATTTATATATATAAACATACACGCATATTATATTATATATTTAGAATTTATATAGAAGGAACATAAATATGTAGAAGGCAAATAAATTCTTTGTTAATTAAATAAATGAACATATAAATAATAATGTATAGGATGAAATATGACACTAAAAGTTTTGGGAGATAATAATATATACCAGTAGACATCTATATATATAGTTTAATACCACATTGCACAAAGGTAGCTAAGAAAAATTATATATTATATATTCACAAAGTAAGTAGAACCAAAATAGAAAATATTGAGCATATTATATTTATATCCCATTAACAGAAAAAACTTCATGTATTATAAAATAAGCTACAATTATATATACACATCTATATATCTACATGGATACCGTTGGTCGCACTGTGTGACTACATGGGCTTGGACTCATCTCGGGTCCAGTTTAACTAGTTTAGTACAACCGGATTTTCTAAATTTCAATAATCTAATTAATAAATAATTAAAATGTCCTATAGGTGTTAAGTTGCAACTTGGCCTGGTTTTTCTAGTTAGAACAATCCTATGGCTCGGCTTTCCTCTACCATGGCTAAACACTAGTCAAAGCACGCCGCTGCACTATCCGTGCCATGATTCCTAGTCGTCTGGTACTTCAAGACTCAACCATGGCTAAAATCATCTACCGTAATAATTAACTAAATAATCATTTACCCTTGCCATCATTGTTGGAGAGTCGGAAGGGAAAATACTCGGTAAGTACGTGAATAAACCCAAATATTTTGACTGTGGATAGCTAAGTCATACACCCCACGTATGAGTTAGCCATACCCTATTATTGTGGATAGCCATCGTATGATGTGCCGTATTAGCCCAGCCGTTCACGTATTAAAAGATATTTCACACACACATAGTCGTTCCTATTTTTTTTTTATCTAGTTCTAGTTCATATCTTGTTAGTACATACCTTGCTAGTTACATTTTGCTAGTTTATATCTTGATAGTTTAGATCCTATTAGTTCATCTCTTGCTAGTTCTTTATATACCCTTGCCATCATTGTTTCTCGTTGTTCTAACTTATTTTGGACTAGCAACATAAATTGCAATAGGGTTGTACTCTGCTCCTTTCCTGACTGGATCGTTGTTATATGTGAGGTTGATGTGCCTACTCTTGCGCTATGGACCATACGAGGGGCAGATAGAGACACGAAAGCTAAACCATAGAAGACTAGTTAGTTGTGTGGTAGTTTTCTATAAATATAAAAGCTTACATTCTTCTTCAAATGTAAAAGTTCTATATTTTGTAAAGTTGATTTAGTTGTTATGAATGAGCAGTTAGTATTTATGAGCACTTTGTTTATTGCGGGCTAGACAGCGTACTACCGCCGATACCACGGCGTAGACTGGGCTTGGACACGCACTCGCATCCCAAAAAATGGTTGCGGGTCGAGACAAGTTTTTATGGTGGCCCATGCAGGTCTGATTTCGCAAAAGATTGTTATAGCTCCCCTTCCCGGAAATTGTAAAATGTTTTTTTATTTTATTTACATGGTTATTTTTAGACTGTACATAAAGGGTATATACATCATTATAGATTTTTTGCATATTGATTATTATTATTTATTATTAAGTTATTGAGGTGATTATTATATAATATTAGTATTATTATTGGTTATATTATTTTAGTCAAACAAAATGTTATTGGGATTTAATTGAGTTTATAAAGATTATATATATAAGTGTAGGTATAAATATTCATATGTATGGATATTTTCTAACTGATTATATGAATTCACTATTCATTGGGAAAGATAGTAAATATAGATATTTTATATAAATAATATTTCTGTATATAGAAATATTTTACTATATGTATATGGATGTCTTTCTATGTAAATAATATAAATATATAAATATATATATATATATATATATATATATATATATATATATATATATATATATATATATATATATATATATATGTGAATGTGTATAGATTAATATATATGTAAATGTGTATAGATTAATATATATATGTAAATGTGTGTAAGTATATATATGTATATAGATAAAATTGAGAGTTGTATTTTCTATTAAAAATATTTAATTAGATTTTTGGATATTTGTTATATATAAATGTAAATATATGTGCGTGTGTGCATATATATAAATATAAATATTATGTATGTTATAAATAAATATACATGTATATATATGCATGAGTATTTATATATATAAATATAGATTAAAAGAAATAGATTAAAAGAATATAGAAAAAGAAAAAGGAAAAAGAGAAAGAGAAAGAAATAGAAAAACAAAAAGAATGGGAAACAGCAGCCCACATCTGAGCCTCCCAAAGGGCTCAGGGCCCGACCCAGGGATTCCCCAAACACCCATAGCCGAGCACCGCTCGGATTTCCCGAACTCTACATATATATCATACGATTACAGAGAGGGAGGAGTTCGAAACTAAACCCTAGCACACGCCACCACCACCTCTCCACAACGCCGCACCCTAGCCACCGCATCGCCGCCGCGAGGACACCGCCGATGGCCAGGGCTGCGCATGCGTGCGTCGTAGCAGAGCAGCCGCGACAGCGAGGTACTGCGGGGGTGCCAACTTCGCGACGGCTTTTTATCGCGTACAAGGGGTCGTTTTGCGAACCGTTTAATCTGGTATACTCACAACCTATACACCATCTAATACCTTCAATTACTTTCCTTTAAATTGCATTAATCAGTATGAAAAACCCTCTCAAATATCGATAAAAATCCCGTTCTTAATAGTCCGAAACTATTGCATGGACCCTACTTTGGATGGCGATCAATCGCCGATCCAAAGAGTAGTTTAGAAAACTACTTGAATGATTTTAAAGACAACATGACCAGCATCAAAACCCTACTGTTACTTTTAATTTTAGTTATTTGTATAAAAAGATAAATCAGTTTGAAAACCCAGAAAAACCTGGCGAAAACAGTTTGGAAATCTAGAAATTTCTTCGATACGACGTGCGTCCTGCCAATCCGGGCGACGTGGTCGCAAACCGAAAGCATCGAATGGTGCGTAATGGTTTCGTGGTCGTGTGGGCTTTGACGGAATTCAAATTGGTCGTGTGTGCGCGACGAATTTGATGCGTATCCGTCAAAATTCACCGTATCGGCCTCTATGCAAACTTCTCAATTACTTTGTACACGCTCGTTAGATCAAGACGAAACTTGCGCCAACAGGACCGTATCATTTTTCTGGTCCTGTATGCCAAGTTTGGTCCAATTCTGAGACAGTTGAATCGTACATCGTTTTGTGGGCCCCACGGTCCGACTCAACAGGCGATTTTGTGCACGGCCCGTCGAAATCCAACTCTGGACATACGATTGGGTTCATATCGAAAAATCGGACCTGTTGACACATAGTTTGACGACTTTAGAGACCGTTGACTCTGGCACGCTTTTCGGTGCAAAGCGGATCTAACGGCGGATATCGTTTTTGCCCGAAATTACCGTTTTGCCCCTGTGTCCAGAATTGGACTTAAGGACAGCCAATTCTAGCTAATTTGACTATTCTGAGAACATTGGTAATGTTTATTTCAGTATCTGGAGACTTTTTGCATGTGTTGACTTTAGTGACTCATCTGATGTGGTTGTACTACCGGTTTCTCCAGCTAAGGATCTCAGAAAAGTGCACTTTCTGATTGCTTTCGATTCATAGTAGTCTTTTCATTTTATATCTATACATATATCTTGCTGCTTGTTGACACGCTCATCACACAGAGTAGTCGGGAGGGGAAATATCTTAGTAAACATGTGGACTACCCAGAACTATCCCCATGATGTCTATTAGTGAATAATAGCACCTGTATACGACACATGCAGGTGTCGGATTTATCCCCTAGCCGTTCACATATCGAAACGGATATTTCTCACCACATAGATAGTTGTTTTATTTATTTTCCTTGTCCTTTCCACCGTGCCATGTCATCAGTATCTTTCTACTTTTCATCTCTCATATGCTATTTTTATGTCTTGTTAATTCTATTATGTTTTCGCATTGTCGTCGGTTTGTGTACTTGTTCCATTCCTGACTGGAAACCAATATTTTTCAGTTTTAGCCGCAATCACTCTTAGCATTGGGAAGACTTGGGTATGCTGAGGTCAACCTAGAAATAGATAGCAGATGTATCAATTTCATTTATTGTAAAATCTTGTATTTTTTTAATTTTAAATATTATAAATGTTGTAATCAAATTTAGAAATGTGAATGAGCAATAAAGTTTATTTTGAGCATTTATTTCTTGCGGGCTTGACAGCGTTCTACCGCCGAATCTGCGGCGTACGCTGGATTGGACATGTCTCGTATCCGTAAAAGCGAGTACGGGTCGTGACAAGTTTTTATGGTGACCCATGCAGGTCAGTTTTTGCAAAGATTATGAACTCGTGATGGTACGTTAGTCGTACTATTGCGAGCCTGCGCCCAGGAAATGCTCATTCACAATTAGGATTAAAATAATTTAAGAGAATAATTGACCGTTGGATAGTTAAGGTTATTAGATAGGCCATGCAATTTAGATAGCTTGCTAGATCCCTATAGGTACACTATTACCACTACACCAAAACGTACATTTTTCGACAGACCAAAACTATCGTAAATCACGATAAACGACAGTTTTGATCTGTCAGAACATCCGTCGTTAATAGCGCGTCCCAAAATATAAACGACAGTTTTGGACTGTCGATTCCTAGCTAAAAAAATGACAGTTATTGTCTGTCAAATAAAAACAACAGACTAAAACTGTCAAATAATATGTTAATTGGTCGGCCATTGTCTTTTTCTTTTCAACAGTTAAGGTCTGTCATTTTTTTTTGGAAACGAAATTAAAAAAAAAATCTCAATCCATCCATATCAAAGTTATATAAACATGTTCCTCCTCTATATAAAACTGAAATACATCAAAAATAGAATTTCATATAAACATCAACAATCATTAAAAATAAAAGAAACTTCATCAAAATTGTATTAACTAATAAATGTATAGACTTTACATAGCAATATTCCATCAAAATCAAAATGTAACCCCAAAGTTGCTAGCTTACAATGACTTAGTTCTCATGATGAAAAAAAAAAACCATGACCACTTAACATTTTGCAAGAGCAAACAGTATTATCTTCAAACTTCCCATCTCTTTCGAAAAACACGATCTTATCACCGTCAAATATTTCATCGACAATGATATTACAAGCTTCATCATTTGACGATGCACATGTATGTATTCACATGTCAAATAGCAACGACTTTCTTTGTAAAATTCTTCAAAAGACAAGTCTTTATGGGCAAGGTAGGTTGATCATGTCCCTATATTCAAACATAAGAAAACATAAGTAGACAATAGTTCTTGATTCTCCAAAAGAACAAAACAATATGACAAGGCCACAAGAGACAAGGTAATCAATAAGTAGACAAAACCAAAGTTAACTGAAAAGATAAATAAACAAATGATAAAAATATATGGTTTCAGAAGCCTACCTCCATGCGTCTTCTACTTTCATCTTTACCAACAAACGAGAGACCAGCACTTTCAAGTTTTGAAACAAAATTAGGATTTACCTTCAAATAAAATTTAATATCCAGTGTCATCATAAGGAATGGTTTAATGAAACCCGAAGCAAATGAAACATTGTTACAATGAAATAGATCTATAGTTATACAGTGAATATTAGTGGGACAGACCTCATATCTATGTCGTTGCTGTTCAACTACATAGTTGACACTGCCATACATAAGAAAATGATGAAAAGGAGACATCAGGCTTCTTATTTAAAAGGGGAAACATTTATGGTGTAACTGAAAATGTTGGAGGAAATATTTGTTTGTACAACTTTGTAGATTTGCAGTCTTTGACATGGAAGTATGTCCTTCTTGATCCAAGTCGCATTGTAGCCCCCATATGAGCCTTGGAACCCTGCAAGCATATAACATGTTACAAGAATAAGGTTGGATAATCAATTGCAATAGAATATTCAGACAGCGACATACCAATATACTAGCAGGATTCTCTCTTTATTATCTATATTAGCCGGAGAGACTGACTATACCACTGGCATAAATATAACACATGGGTTTCTTATTTCTGGATCAAATTCTGTGCTATTTGCATCATGCAAGTCCAAAATAGAACGAGCATGCAAACTCAATAACAGCAACCTGCATGCCAAGACAGATGCCAAGAAATGGAACATGATTTTCTAGAGAATATTTGGCAGCAAGAATTTTCCTTGCACTCCTCTATCACCAAAACCTCCTGGAACTAGGACACCATCTGCACCCTAAAAGATGAACATTATTTCAGAATACTAGAAAAGAGAACATTTTGTACGCACCTTCGTGCCAAAGGGCATGGTCCATGGACTAGGCCAAGTCCTGGTTGTTCAGTCGAATGCTGAACACAAGTAAATTACATCCAAGCCCAACCATACATATGAAGCAACCAAATATAACAAACAACAATTCACAAAAGAAAAAGAAAAAGAACATCGAATCTACAATCCCGAGCTCAAATAAACTGGCCTACAGTTGTTTCGAAGGTTCTAACCACAAGTGAAACAAGCAATGAAGAAAACAAATCAATGGGCATGGGAGATTCTTTTTTATGATATCAGGCTAAGGTTTGGGAGGTTAGTTTGTGAAAAACTCTTGTATTGCCATGTGTCTATTAATCATTTCTCTTTTCCGCTTATGGAGGTACGCACGTCACTGAACCATACGGGTGTGGTTCTCTATGGTGGATTTTGAAATCTTTGAATTGTGTTATCCTCCTGGTGATTGAGATCAATTCGTTTTTCTTTGTTGCAACAACTAAAAAACCTTAGTCTTGGTAGGAGGTACTGAACAGAACTGTGTATACACATTAAGCTCTGAATGGTGAACATGTTCATGCTCTGTGGACGCAGGCTGGGTTTTGGTATTGCTTGTTTTGCCTGCTTCTTCTTAATTTTTGAAAAGCAGCAGGGTAACACCCAAAAAAATTGCATGTAGTATTTATACTTTGCACTTTGATTTCAACATGATTCAAATTATGCATCATAAGGCTACTACTTACTGCAGGTGAAAAGTGAATTGCCAAGCAATTTTAAAGCATATCGCAATCAGTAATATAGATGGTCCTATGGTATAGCTAACCTCTTCAGAACCATAGAATGGTTAAAACATACATCAATCTTCTGATGCAGGTTCAAAGTGATGTATGCGAAAGAACTTACCTCCCATAATCCATCACTTGCCAAAATAAAGAACTCAGTGTCAGCACCAATCTTCTCCTCTACACATATGGTTCAGAACTGAGGTGAGCTTTCAGGCTGCCATCTCCAAATGCCCTTGCCACTGCTAGTTACTCCTCAATATTCTACACATATAGCAGAGCAGGAGAATAAGATGAAGAATCATGCAACAATATCCATAACTAGAGACAACAGTCTCAATAAAATAGAATACACCTTCCCAGCGTGGTATAAAGTTCTCCATGCAACAAGGCCAAGATTCTCTCCCACAGCTAAGAAGACGGCACCAACAACCTACTCATTTCTAGTCAGCAAACTCACTCATCTTATCTCGCCGCCAGGAAGGCCGTCTCTTCTAAATTTCTATCCAAGCTAGAATTGATTGTCATCTAAGTTCCAGCTTACACGAGGGTCTAGAAGAATGTGTATTTTTCCCTTTTTAGATAGTAATAATGAAGTCACATATGCTAGCAGCTATTACCTAGGTGTCTATGACTCTATTTTATCTTTATCGCTATTGTTTTCCCTAAATAATGTTTGGCCTATAGCCCTCATGAAGTCAACCACAACGTAGTCTATATTTCAACATATTAACATTTGAAGTTGTGTTCTTAGCTGATAGAGATTCTCAAAAAGATCTACGAGGGGAGGGGAGGGTGTGGTCAATAACATTGAACATATTAAATCTTAAAGTTTATGATATTAGATAACATTACAATGCTTCCTATTGCAAACCTATGGCTTTAGTTTAACAAGACAATATAATGTTCCTAAAATGTTAATAGAAGGGAAGCTCTTGTATTATATTATATGTTGGTAATATACATTGGAAACTGGTTCTAGGGAGGCTAAAAATAAATAAAAGTAAAGGTTGATATACAAAAAAGAAAAGACTCCAATTCATATGTAAATTAAGCCTTAATGATATCTGGGAGTTCTTACAAGCACAATTTTGTGCATATGCATAAATAAGAAGGTACAAAATAGAATATTCAAAACAGAGAGTAAAGGAATGAGGGAAGTTAGCTCAATAGAAAAATAAAAGGCTAAAAAAAGGCCCGCTAGCTAGGGATGTACTTACATGTGGGTGATATTCTATTATACTTGAAGACAGCCTAGCTCGACTTCATTGCTGGCTGAAATGACCGTCAGTTTATGATAATTAGCTACTATGTCAGTTCATACTTCTGTAACTGGATCCTAGTAATGTAGAACAGATAACTAAACTTTGAAGGAAAGAAAGATATCGCTAGAACTCACTAATCCCAACCAAATTGACAAATATAACATCATGGATAATACTAAGTACTAACTATTGCTAGAAAACATACAACTTCAGAGGCAGAAGTGCCAGAATCCATATATTATGATAAATTATAATAAATTCAGAAGCAAAGAATCCGTATATATGCACTAACTAATTCAAAAATGAAAGTGACGCAGATGAAAGGAAGAAATTTCTGATGAAGAAAGATGATATTCTTAATTTAATGATATAGAATAAATAAATAAATACTTCAATTTATTGGATAGGTACTTCTCGATAACATAAAAAGTATGAATCGGATGTAAAACCTGAAAATAAGTTCGAGAGCGTGGCACTTCTTTTGGGTCAGAAGAATGTTTCTTGCCAAAAGGGAGGCCATCAACCTTTCCGTCCAATCCTTCATTTATACCATCAGAGTACGCCTTAGTTTTCGTATCTGATGGATTTTCAAGTGGCGAAGCATCTTGTAGTTCCCGCCGCTGATTTTGATCACAATCAGTGGTGCCAACAATATCCAGATGATGATTGCTCGAGTATATTTTCTTTTGTATGACTTCAGGATGCACCTTAGTTTTAGTTTCTAGTGATTGTCAAGTGGCAAGGCATCTTGCAACCTGCGTTGCTGCTGCTTTTGGTCACGATCAGAGTTGTCAAGAACCTCCAGATGACGGTTGCTTGAATATCTATTCTCACTTTCTGGTTTTCTATCCCTTCTTGATTTCTTTGGACTGTGTGAGCAAGAGAGCAACAGAAAAATCAATAAGCACTTCATACTCTATGACTCTCTAATCTATAAAGGTGACAGACATGGAAACTTCTACAGATTGATAGAACAACAAAAATAAAAGTAAAGGAAGCAAGTGTGCTAAAAATTGGATTATAGAAACTGCACCATGTCGACCACCACCTAGAAATAATGAACTGCAATACCATAGGCCCATCATCTACTCAAGAAAATTAAAGATAAACTTGCTAGGAGGTATAGACAAAAGGCAAACTGAACTCTTTCATTATCCAAAGTACTCAGTTATTTGAAAACTCTAATCAAAACCCTAAGAAAATTTCAAATGCCCATTAGATTTAGAATCCAAACTTCAAATCCATGCAGCAAACTAATCATCAGATTTAGGAAAGTATACCATTTTAAATAAATAATAATATCAGCTGGTGTAAAAGGTATGAACTTTGATATGCATTCTTCAAGAGAGAAATCATGACTTATCGTAACGTTACTAATAAACACAGTTCCCACCACTGTTCTAAAAGGCGGTCTATGCGGCCGCCTAGGTGCTAGCGCTCGATGTCCGCCTAGACCTCCCGACGTCCGACTATGCATGTTAAGAACTTCATAGGATTCTAAGAACAAAACCATTGAAACTGAATTCCAGAGCAATATCATGAAAATTCTTTAAACCAGAACATGGTTTCACCTCAGATGAGTGTATAAAAGCTTCAGAATTAGGACTTTGACCGAAAATGTATCAACTTGCAAGCACCTTATTTGTTTGTAAAAAGAAAATAAACCATTTCATATTCGACAAGGACATAACAGGAAACATGCTTACATGAGAAAATTGATGTGGGTCAATCAAACAGTAATAATCCATGGCAGGATTAAATTTCACTCAACAACACGGTACAAGCTTTTGGAATGACGTTCTTTATATTATCTCATGCAGCAAACAACAAACTTGAGAATCAAATACATAAATGATGTACTGTACACTAATACCGTACAGTTAGGAAACTCACCTTAACACGCGACGAAACATATACTTCGTGGTTTCTACAAACAGGAAAATCTACAGAAGATGAACAAAAATAGATAAGTCTCCAGTATAAACCACACGTGAAACAAATCAATAAGATCCCAATAAGAATTAGACATACCTTCATTTGTACACAAAAAATGAACAACAATAAAAAGCCCAGGAAAGGCTTGTAAACCGACTGCCAAGGCATACAAGAATCACAAAAGATAGCTCACTGAATTTGCCATCTTTTTCTTCTGATGATATTGTTTTCTTTTGTCTTTTGTTTTTTGTTAATGTTGTTGTTGTTGCTGTTGTACCCTACATTTCTAGAAGATGTGAAAGTGCAATGTAAACATGTAGAATTACCTGAGTTGTAACTCATATATCCTTTCAAACCTCCAAAACTTCAATACTTGGCCAAACACACAAAGAATTTATAATCCCCGGAGATCTCTCCCCAAGAAGACTTCTCCACAATCGATCCAAGGTACTTTTCATGAGCAGCGAGAAAATCATCCAAATCCTTTGTAGAGGCCATTGTCTCTCTTACCAAAACCTTCTGAACCAACCATGGTCGACATAACTTTAGCTTGAGATTAATCTAAGAGAAAAGCCAACAAATGAACAAATTAATAAAAACACTAGGACGCAACCAAAATCAATGTCGTGTCACTGTGTCAAAAGAATTGCAATACGAGGATTTTGATGTTAACATCATATCTCTATCAGATATTCTATCGAACATGTTATGGACATTAAACACCAACTTGCCCATATATACTTAAAAAGTTGAATCATAAGCTGCGATGACCCTCGCTTCGAAAAAGGGAGGTTGGCGAGCACCTTCTTCGTGCGCTTGAGATGACCCTCGCATCGAAAAAGGGAGGTCGGCGAGCATCTTCGCATGGATCGGTATCACGGACGCTGCGATGTCCACGTTGTAGTTGCAATGGCGGAGAGACTGGAGGTTATGTCGGACGACGTTGCATATGCGCGGTCGAGGAGGTCGGCTATGAGACGGTCGCCGGGGGGGGGGGGGTTAGCAAATAACCCTAATAAATTGCACGCAGGTTCTTGAACTCGTCTTCGCAAGAGATGAAAACGTCCAGGAGCCTTCTGTAGAAGCCATTGACGAGCACTAGATGGGTTCCATAGGGATCACAGAGTTTTGAGAGGACAACAAAAGGATTAAAATGGTGAAGAAAAGGTTTCAGCGGGAGGGGACACAGGTTTGTGCAAAAAAAATAGGGAGCCAATTTTTTTAATAGACGAGGGAACCAAAATTTTGATGCAAAACTACTATTTTAATCCGTCAATTTCAAACATATTATTTGATAAAATAGATTTTAATGTTAAACAATATTTTTAATCCGTCAAAAATGCAACGACAGTTTTAATACGTCATTGTTGAACAACTCTAACTGTCGCAAATCATCAGTTTTGGCGTAGTGTACTTTTGATATGACAATGTGATCCAATATGGATATACTAATCGCTTGGTATGTTAGACTTGCCTAGAATTAAAGAGTTAATTTTGATTTTGATAAAATGTTTAATTTTCTTTTGCTCTATTAGATATAAACATCACATCATGAGTTAGGATTGCCTATTTTAAATTCTATTTTGCTGTAAGGAACTAGTTTATAATTTTGATTCTGTTATTCGTGTACGAATCTCGAGTTAGATTTGATTTAAAGTTTTCCCTCAGCCATTTGAAATATATATGAGATAAAGATTAGGATGTTTTACTTCACTTGTCTTCAGATATGTCCTTCCGACCAGTCTTTTGCTTTAAGAATTGATACTTATAGGCAGAGGTTACACTTTCTATCATAGCCAGTTAGTTTGAACTTTAGCAACTCCTTGAAGTCCTTAGGAATATAGTTAGAGTAATTAAATGACCGCGATGACTAGACAGCAACGCACTGTCGCCAATTGTTTGATAATGGATGGTATGGGTTCACTGCAGCCAGCAGCGCACTGGCGAGGCACAACCCATATAAACAAAATCATTCCGAAGAATCATAGTCTATGGAACATTGCTAAAACTATGTTCGTTGACCTCTTTAGATCTTAAATACCCTTGTGACAATATAGAGTAGAGTACATGATAGCTTATCACACCTGAATCACGGAACCATGGGTTTGTCACAGCCAGAGTATATAGACGAGGCATAATTCTCGGTGAAATGACTTCAGACATGATTACAAGTTTAGGATACTATAGAGAATAGAAAAATGCCCGGTGTGACCCTAAGATCCAAAACCAATACTAAGGTAAGTCATGTAAGTTGAGTAGTATGTCCCCCACCCTAGCATCCCGTGGTCCTTGCAATCTATTAACAAGGTAATTGACCGACACTAGCTAATAGGTTTACCTGAAGTATAGAATTCAGAAGTCCATAACCCATTAGTCGACCAAGGCCTTATGGATTGGTAGATAGTAGGATGACTGTATAAGCAAGAACACCAGGTAAGATTTTGATTATCTCAAAACTCGAACCACTTGTGCCTCCTTTCCAAAAATCTCGCCTACTTATATTTGACTATCTTGACCAATGCTGCTATTATAGCCTAGTTTTGCAAGCTTACTCTTTTATCGAGCTTGATTCAAGACATATGTTTATTGGGGACGCCCGCTAACATATTGTCTAATCAGAATCATTGTATTACGGTCTGATCAACCATGATGCAATTGGTTTGCTCTTTATCTAATTACCCTACATGGATTGAGATGTAGATTCTCTAGGATCCCATCCACGACTGCTTTGAACAATACCCCTTGAATTATACATTCGCCTTTGAATCGCGTAATTGTGTTCAGTGACATCTCTCTTGAACTCTTTATTATTTTTGTCTTTCACTGATTGGAAAGAGGAAAGCTCATAATTGATTGATAGATACAGAGTATTCCCCATGGCTATGATAGTGGTATGCACAAGTATAGCTATCCACGGCCAGCCAGTGACTGGAACCTTGCCTTGAGTTACTCGTCCTCCCTTTGACACTAAACCTACTACCTTGATCTTCTAGTCATTGGAGTCCAAGAATGATTAGGATATTTCTCTTGATCTAATGTCAACCTAGGAGACTACCTATTCTCAAGAGACCAATTATTATGAGCCTCTAATCATTTGTTTGAAGCTTGATTTTATTAGAACCCTTGTGACAATAGTCTGGCAGGCTTGGCACAAATAGAAGTGCATGAATTAGTTGTTAGAAATCTTTCCATATGATGTGCCTTAGAGTTGGTACCCCATCGATAACTCTTCTATACTATGGACGGGTAGATCATTATATTTATCGACCATGTGTCATTGTACACACTCGTTCTCCATTTATTGAGGAACGATCCTTGACATGACTTATATCTACGATATCCTGTAACGCCGTGCCTTATTCTCTATTAACTAGAGTCGAGGTACAGTATCCAGACTTTGGGAACCCTCTAACCGTATTATTCCTGAAACCCTGTCCTAGCTTCTAAGGTGGATAGACCGTAAGCCTTCTAAAATTTTAGGGTATAAGAGGATTATTGATTGATTAAATAAATTCCATTAGGATGATAGTTAGTGCCCCCATGGACTTCCATTTTTCCTTTAGATCATTTTGTGTCCCCGACCGTGTCATTAATATTCGGAGCATGAGACCAGCTGTTACCTTCCAACAGATTTCATATGCAAGATCTAGACAAGTCCACCTTCATCTAGGTATATTATGTCCTACTCAAACCTGTCCCCTTGTACTCTATTTTTGTGCTACAACTTTTAGGTTAAAAGGACTAGCTATAACTCTTACCATAGTACCTACCCGGTATACTTTCCGACTTCCATTAGAGCCTCGTCTCTGATCTAATTTATTCGACCCAATATATGGTAGTGATCTACTCGAAGCCCACTACGCACGAGCCACTAGTGTGCCACCCAATTAAGGTCTCATGTGCTACTTAAACACAAGAGTCACTGAAGGCACATTTTGAGCTTGAAAGACCTAGCTAACCAACCTGACGGGCAACTAACTCAACCCCTTGGATAGAGACCTATTAT
>JANAVB010028677.1:52500-57036 GCA_029216955.1 Iris pallida
TTAATTTTTTTTTGCTCTATTATATAAACATACATCATGAGTTAGGATTGCCTATTTAAATTCTATTTTATTGTAAGGAACTAGTTTATAATTTGATTCTGTTATTCGTGTACGAATCTCGAGTTAGATTTGATTTAAAGTTTTCCCTCAGCCATTTGAAATATATATGAGATAAAGATTAGGATGTTTTACTTCACTTGTCTTCAGATATATCCTTCCGACCAGTCTTTTGCATTAAGGATTGGTACTTATAGGCAGAGGTTACACTTTCTATCATAGCTAGTTAGTTTGAACTCTAGCAACTCCTTGAAGTCCTTAGGAATATAGTTAGAGTAATTAAATACCGACGATGAATGAACAGCAGCGCACTGTCGCCAATTGTTTGATAATAGAAGTTATGGGTTCACTGCAGCCAGCAGCGCACTGGCGAGGCACAATCCATAGAAACAAAATCATTCTGAAGAATCATAGTCAATGGAACATTGCTAAAACTATGTTCTCGTTGACCTCTTTAGATCTTAAATACCCTTGTGACAGTATAGAGTAGAGTACATGATAGCTTTCACACCTGAATCACGGAACCAAGGGTTTGTCACAGCTAGAGTATATAGGCGAGGCATAATTCTCGGTGAAATGACTTCAACATGATTACAAGTTTAGGATACTATAGAGAATAGAAAGATGCCCGGTGTGACCCTAAGATCCAAAACCAATACTAAGGTAAGTCCTGTAAGTTGAGTAGTATGTCCCCCACCCTAGCATCCCGTGGTCCTTGCGATCTATAACAAGGTAATTGACCGACCCTAATAGGTTTACCTGGAGTATAGAATTCAGAAGTCCATAACCCATTAGTCGACCAAGGCCTTATGGATTGGTAGATAGTATGATGTATAAGCAAGAACACCAGGTAAGGTTTTGATTATCTTAAAACTCGAACCACTTGTGCCTCCTTTCCAAAAATCTCGCCTACTTATTTGACTATCTTGACCAATGCTGCTATTATAGCCTAGTTTTGCAAGCTTACTCTTTTATCGAGCTTGATTCAAGACATATGTTTATTGGGGACGCCCGCTAACATATTGTCTAATCAGAATCATTGTATTACGGTCTGATCAACCATGATGCAATTGGTTGGTCGCTCTTCATCTAATTACCCTACATGGATTGAGATGTAGATGTCTCTAGGATCCCATCCACGACTTCTTTGAACAATTCCCCTTGAATTATACATTCGCCTTGAATCGCGTAATTGTGTTCAGTGACATCTATCTGAACTCTTTATTATTTTTGTCTTTCACTGATTGGAAAGAGGAAAGCTCATAATTGATAGATAGTATAGAGTATTCCCTATGGCTATGATAGTGGTATGCACATTATAGCATCTACGGCCAGCCAGTGACTGGAACCTTGCCTTGAGTTACTCGTTCTCCTTCGACAATAAACACTACCTTGATCTTCTAGTCATTGGAGTCCGAGAATGATTAGGATATTTCTCTTGATCGAATGCCAACCTAGGAGACTACATATTCTCAAGAGACCAATTACTGTGAGCCTCTAATCATTTGTTTGAAGCTTGATTTAACTAGAACCCTTGTGACAATAGTCTGGCAGGCTTGGCACAAATAGAAGTGTACGACTAGTTGTTAGAAATCTTTCCTTATGATGTGCCTTAGAGTTGGTTACCCCGTCAATAACTCTTGTACACTATGGACGGGTAGATCATTCTATTTTATCGACCATGTGTTATTGTACACACTCGTTCTCCATTTATTGAGGAACGATCCTTGACATGACTTATATCTACGATATCCTATAACGCCGTGCCTTATTCTCTATTAACAAGAGTCGAGGTACAGTATTCGGACTTTGGGAACCCTCTAACTGCATTATTCCTAAAACCCTGTCCTAGCTTCTAAGGTGGATAGACCGTAAGTCTTCTAAAATTTTAGGGTATAAGAAGATTACCGATTGATTAGAAAATTCCATTAGGATGATAGTGCCCCATGGACTTCCACTTTTCCTTTAGATAATTTTGTATCCCCGACCGTGTCATTAATATTCGGAACACGAGACCAGCTGTTACCTTCCAACAGATTTCATATGCAAGATCTAGACAAGTCCACCTTCTCTAGGTATATCATGTCCCACTCAAACCTGTTCCCTTGTACTCTATTTTTGTGCTACAACTTTCAGGTTAAAAGGACTATCTATAACTTACCATAGTACCTACCCGGTATACTTTCCGACTTCCATTAGAGCCTCGACCCGATCCAATTCATTCGACCCAATATATGGTAGTGATCTATTCGAAGCCCACTACGCATGAGCCATTAGTGTGCCACCCAATTGAGGTCATGTGCTACTTAAACACAAGAGTCACTGAAGGCACATTTTGAGCTTGAGAGACCTAGCAACCAACCTAACGGACAACTAACTCAACCCCTTGGATAGAGACCTATTCTAGAATCTAATCTAGTAGGAATAGTTTTATCATTGGAATCTTGTCCAGTCCATATAGATTGCAATCCAAGGTGCACCCAACCAATGAGGGATGTCCAAATCAGGAAGCCCATTAAGACCCAGTAGAACCCTCCATGCATACCACCGTATTTACTATAAACCAAACTATTTGAAATAGGTCCCTACACCTATTATGTAGTCTCCATCTCTTAGAATATGATGTCATTGGTAACCATTCTTTCCATCTACCTAAACGTCGCGATACGATCTTGTATGCATTGTATCCCTTGCTCGTGTGTTTAATAACCACGGAAAAGATCACAATTTTTTCGCAAATTCAGTCCTATTTTGGAATGTTTTTAGAACTTCGAGAACAAAATTTCTGTATTGCATGGATTGCAAGCCCCTCTAAGAAAAAATGTTCTTCGATCTAGCAAGTGACTAGACTAGAGTAGTCCCATCTAGCAAATAAGTCAATGGTCCGTAAACCTTCATTCTACATGCATCATGAAAACTCTCTACCGCTCATGAAACTTCATATCTGCTCTCGATTATTCTTCCTTACCTTCATGTCCTTCCTATTTCGGAGCGGGAATGGTCATGCTTACTAGAGTTTACCAATATCTTAGCTACTGTGTAAATTTGTTGTTATTAAATTTGGGCAGCTTGATTGATAGAAGGGTATTATAGATGCCATATGCCTGGATATCTGTTGGTAGGATTGTGAGCAACTAGATAGAAGATTATAGATTTAGTTTGAGGAGTAGTGTGACCAAAGGTGGGTAGAAGTCCTAGAGGTTATGCAGTAACAAATGGCTAGGAGGAGGGTATAAACTATTTTGAGGAATTAAATTTAAGGGATTAAGGTTCAAGTAGACCTTCTTATTAAATTTTAAGAAATAGTTACGAATTAGAATTCGATGACGAAATTATTTAAGGTGGGTAGATTTGTAGCTCTCCTTCCCGAAATTATAAAATATTTTTTATTTTATTTAATGGTTATTTTGACTGTACATAAAGGGTATATACATCATTATATTTATTGCTATTGATTATTATATTTATTATTAAGTTATTGAGGGATTATTATATAAGATTATATTATATTGGTATATTATTTTTGTCAACAAAATGTTATTTGGATTTAATTGAGTTTATAAAGATTATATATAAAGTGTAGTATATATATTCAAATGTATGGATATTTTCTAACTGATTATATGAATTCATTATTCATTGGGAAAGATAGTAAATATAGATATTTTATATAAATAATTTCTGTATATAGAAATATTTTACTATATGTATACGGATGTCTTTCTATGTAAATAATATAATTGTTATTAATTATAATAGTTGTACTTAAATTATTATTAGATTTTGTGATTAGATTCATATTATATATATATATATATATATATATATATATATTATATATATATATATATATATATTATATATATATATAGATATAGTTAATATTGAATGTGTATTATTATATATGTAATGTGTGTAAGTATATATATATTTTATAGATATATATATATATATATATATATATATATATATATATATATATAAAGAGAGAGATAAAATGAGAGTGGTATTTCTATTAAAATATTTAATTAGATTTTGGGATTGTTATATATAAATGTAAATCTATGTGCGTGTGTGCATATATAAAATATAAATATTTGTATGTTATAAATAATATACATGTTAATATGCATGAGTATTTATATATAAATATATTTATATATAATATAGATATATATATATATCTATATATATATATATATTAATATATAAAAATAAAATATAATTAAAAGAAATAGATTAAAAGAATATAGAAAAAGAAAAAGGAAAAAGAAAAAGAAATAGAAAAACAAAAAGAATGGGAAACAGCAGCCCACATCTGAGCCTCCCATAGGGCTCAGGGCCCGACCCAGGGATTCCCCAAACACCCATAGCGAGCACCGCTCGGATTTCCCGAAACTCTACATATATCATACGATTACAGAGAGGGAGGAGTTCGAAACTAACCCTAACACCACACCACCACCACTCTCCACAGCG
>JANAVB010028678.1:0-189447 GCA_029216955.1 Iris pallida
AGTTAGTGCTGACAAATTCAAGCAACTAGGGGTACAAATGTCTAACCCCGACCGGGATGAACATCAAACATCAAGTAGCGGTAATCGCCAGAATAACCGCAAGAATAAAGAGACTCTGAACATCAACTTGAAAAGCAAAGAATCTCTGGCGGTCAACGTGGCTCCACCTACGTCTACTTCTGCTCCTTCTGCACCTCCACCAAGGGAACCTCGTCCTAAAGTAGAGTACTCCTTCGACGAGAATGATACTACGAGCATCTTTGATTGCTTAATCAAAAGCAACAAGATCCAGCTCCCAGACCCAAAGAAGCCTGATGAGGTCGGTAAGACCGATCATCCTAAATATTGTGTCTACCACAGATTCATTGGGCTTCCTACTCGAGCATGCTATGTGCTCAAAGGCAAAATTCAAGAGCTGGTCAATACTGGTATCATCACTATGCAGCAAGACGAGAAGACTGTTACCACGAACATGGTCTCAGTTCAGTTCGGTGACTTCTCTCCGCAAATGGTACAGCATGGCGTCATTCCTATTCCCAAAGCTACTCTTGAGATCGAGAATCTCCCGCCTCCACCAAGTGAAGGTCTTGTCCCCTTATCTCTTGACAATGGTGAGATTATGTGGATTCACCCTGATCTTGCTTCGAAGTTCGAAGTTTCCTCTTCCTCCAAGAAGAAAGACCGCTCCAAAGACAAGACAAAGACTTGCAACATGGTATCTTTTGACCCCATAATTGACGAAGAAATCCTGCTGGGCACCAGGTCAGGGAAAGCCTATCTACGGGAAGTTTCCGAGACTCAAGAAAATGCTACTTCCTCTTCTGAGTCCGCTCCAGTGCAACCTGTTTCCACTGAAGAGATCCCTTCTACATCCTCACCGGTTGTAATACCCATTCCTCCTAAGCCGATGATAGCTGACAAAGGCAAACAAGTCTGCTTTGACAAACCTTTGAAGAAGTCATCTCCCACAGGACTTGAAAAGCCTTACAACTTTGATATCTTGGCTCAACTAGCCAATACACCGGCCAGGCTGTCAATCTTCGAGTTATTGCGCCTCTCCAAAGAGACTCGAGAAACTCTAAGTGAAGCTCTCATGCAAGCAGAAACTTGTCTAGCCCTTCTGAAGAAGCCGAAAGCAGAGCCAGTCTCTTGTCTCCATTGTCATAGTGTGTTGGAATTGATTCCAAACATTACCTTCACACAGGATGACATACTGATGGAAGATAATAGGCATGACCGTCCTCTATACTATACAGGATATGTCGATTTGATGAAAGTCGATCGTATTCTGATAGATCCAGGGTCTGCTCTCAGCATTATGCGAAAGACAATGCTCGATGCTCTGAAAATCCCCGTGCATAGTCTTTCTAGCACAATTACTACCATCTTGGGTTTCAACCAGGAAAGAAGTGAACCTTTGGGCAAGATTCTCCTAAAACTCCAAATAGACAATCTCCGTACAAAGGTGACCTTCTATATCATAGACAACCATGGTTGTTCTTATATTGCTCTATTGGAGAGGCCATTCCTACATGAACACAACATTGTTCCCTCAACTCTCCATCAATGTTTCAAGTATGTTGATGATAATGGAGAGGTCCAAAAGGAGGTTGCGGATCTCTATCCATTCAAAGGTGTTGAAGCATACTGCAATGACGCTCGTATGTACAAGGATGAATTTATGAAGGTTGTGCTAGCTCTAGACACCGAAGAAGAACATGAAGTGGTGTCCAAAGACACCCTCATCATACCTGTCGAAGGGCGAGTTTCTCATCCTCAATCTTCCAAACCACTGGCTATTCACTTGCCAGTCCAGAAGCAGTCAGCAGATAGTGATCAAGAACAAAGGAAGCTCACCTATTCTGAGCCACTTGTTATCGACTTACGTCGCAACAAAGATAAAAAGTAGCTCACTTCTTCTGAGCCACTTGTTATTGATTTATCTCATAACAAGGACAAAAGGGAGCTCACCTCCTCTGAGCCACTTGTTATTGACCTCCGTCGTAACAAGCCACCTCCACGTTCTTTTTCTCCCCCTTTTGTAATCAATCTGACCAAGCCTACTAAGGCTAAAGGTCCTGCTGTAAATACAGATGTACAATTAATGAAAAAGCATCTACTTTTCAGTATACTGATGTCATTTATCATGCTAAATGCTATTTGGATATGTTAGATAGCTTTCAGTCATTTACAATGGGAGTTGTACAATCTCTTCAAACAGAAGTCTCACTTGAACACCCAGATGATTCATATCGTGTTGTTCCTGCTCGAAAGAAAGGCGAGAGTCCAATACTTTTTAGTAAAGGACCAGAACAAAAATTCAGCTATACGGATGATAGCAAAAGTAGCGATATAGGACATCTCCAACTCCGTCGTTACAGTCAACAATCAAAAGATATCATCCGAAAGATGGGTTATGACTTCAACAGTGGCCTCAACTACGGCAAGGGTAGACGAACTCCTATTCGTACGACTGTTCCAAAAGGAAAGTCAAAGATGTACTACAGCAGGACCAAAAGAGGTCTGGGACATGCTTCTCCTCCGGTATTATCCCCAGCAGTCTCCGACTCTGATAGTGAAGAACGCTCTAATTCTTCTGATTCCAGATCATGGATTCTGATACCAGTATTGGTCAAGTTCATCGGCTGATTGTATCTTCCAATATGGTCTCCGCCGAACTTCTAGAAGGATATGATGAGGACATTGAAGAAAATCCCGAAACAGATCCTTGGGCTCAACGAATGGATACGCAATGGGAACTCCGATTCAAACTATGAGAACCTCCTACTGAAGATCAATTAGTTCAAGTTGATGTAGGAGAAAGCGGGTCACCTCGTCCAATATTCATCAGTAAGAATCTTTCAGAGGCAAATAAGCAAGAGTTAATTCTTCTTATTCAAGAATACATTGATGTCTTTGCCTGGAGTTATGAAGACATGCCAGGTCTAGATCCCAAAGTTGCTACTCACAAACTGAATATTTTGTCCAATGCAAAACCAGTCAAACAGCAACAACGGCAATTCAAGCCAGAAATGATGGATGCGATCGATGATGAAGTCAAGAAGCTCATCGCTCGTGGCTTTATTCGAGAAGAACAACATCCCGATTGGGTAGCCAACGTTGTTCCAGTCCTAAAGAAAACCGACAAAGTCCGAGTCTGTATCGATTTTCGGGATCTTAACGAAGCCTGTCCAAAAGATGAATTTCCTCTCCCTATCACGGACGTCATGATTGACAATACCTGTGGGTTTGAGCGAATATCCTTTATGGATGGATTCTTCGGATACAATCAGATTCGGTTGAATCCCGAAGATGAAAAATATACCTCTTTCCGCACTCCTCGTGGAGTCTATTGCTACACAGTAATGCCATTTGGTCTCAAGAACGCTGGTGCAACTTACCAACGAGCTATGAGTACCATCTTTCGAGATCATCTTTGCAAGACTGTCGAATGCTATGTTGACGATATCGCCGTCAAAAGTCGTCTAAAGGAAGATCATATCCAAGACTTGAGAACAATCTTCAATCTTATGTGCCAACATCAACTCAAAATGAATCCCACCAAGTCAATCTTGGGTGTCTTTAGTGGCAAGTTTCTCGGCTTCGTCATTACCTCTAAGGGTATACACGTGGATCCCGAGAAGATCAAAGCCATTCAAGAGATGCGTCCTCCACGTAACCTAAAAGGGCTACGAGGATTCCAAGGTCATCTTGCGTACATCAGGAGATTCATTTCGAATTTGTCTGGACGCTGCAGACCATTCACTCAGCTAATGAAGAAGGGTGTATCTTTCATTTGGACTGAAGAATGTCAACGAGCATTCGACGACATCAAACGATATCTTATAAATCCACCAGTCTTGGTGCCACCAATCTCAGGCATACCATTCTTAATATATGTCCGGGCTATGGACCATTCATTGGGTGCATTACTTGCCCAAAAGAACAAAGAAGGCCATGAACATGCCATCTATTATCTCAGTCATACTATGATTAGTGCCGAATATCGTTATAGTTCGGTCGAAAAAGAATGCCTAGCTCTTATGTTTGCTGTTCAAAAGACAAGGCATTACATCATTGGACAAACTATTCATGTCATATCCCGAGTTAATCCTCTTCGGGTACTGATGAAAAAGCCTAGCACACTCAATTCTCGGCTAGCTACATGGGCCATTCTGCTAGCCCAATATGACATGGTATATGTTCCTCAAAAGTCTGTCAAAGGTCAAGCACTGGCAGATTTCTTAGCGGCTCATCCTGTACCAGAAACATCCAAACTCTATGATGAAATTCCAGACGAGACATTGGAATCAAATATGATCTTTGAAGAATTCCCTACTTGGCGTCTATTCTTTGACGGTGCATCCAGAATCGGACCAAATGGTGCCATTGTAGTAGGAGTCGGGGTTGTACTCGTTTCTCCAGACGGATTAACTATCCAAAGAGCCTACTCTCTAGATGAACCTTGTTCCAACAATGTAGCAGAATACAATGCTCTACTTATCGGCCTTCAATTAGCCAAACAACTGGATGTCGAATATCTTGAAGTCTACGGCGACTCTATGCTGGTTGTTAATCAGGTTAGAGGAACCTATGAAGTTCGCCATCAAGATTTGGTGCCTTATCATGAAGCAGCAATCAACATGGCTATATTATTGAAAGCCTTCTTCATCGACTATGTTCGCCGAGCTTGCAATACCGAGGCAGATGCCTTGGCCAACCTTGCAGCAGTCTTAGCCATCCCTATTAAAAGACAGCATGTGGTGGTTGTCTCTAATCGTGAGTTGTTTTGTATTGAAAACAATCATAATATTGAGTTCAGCAACCTTGTGGAAGCCAATATTATCGATGAAGATTGGAGAACTCCTTTCATCGACTTCGTAGTTCATGATATACTCCCCGAAGATCCTAAGGAGGCTACGAGTATTCGTCGACGGTCTCTCCGATTCTACTACAATCAGACTACCAAGACTCTCTATCGGCGGACTTATGACGGTCTTCTTCTGCGCTGTCTCGCTGGTGATGAAGCAAAGCAAGTGTTGCGCGAAGCTCATGATGGTGTCTGCGAAGCACATCAACCCGGTCCTAAGCTACAGGATCGCATCCAACGCATGGGTTACTACTGGCCCTCTATGGTATCAGATGCCATCGAATATGCAAGAAAATGTTGTGCTTGTCAAGTCCATACAGATTTCATATATCAACTATCAGAATTCCTTCATCCGACTGCTGCCTCCTAGCCTTTCGAAGCTTGGGGCATGGACATTATAGGTCCCATCAATCCTCCTTCTTCTAGAGGACATCGATTCATATTAGCGATAACAGACTATTTCTCCAAATAGGCTGAAGCTATACCTCTGGTTGCAGTCAAGGCCAGTAGTGTCATCAACTTCGTCAAACACCATGTCATCTACAGATTTGGTGTACCTCGAAGGATCATTCACGACAATGGACCTCAATTTATCAGCCAGAAGTTTACAAGATTCTGTGATGATCACCGGATTGACAACGTCGCCTCGACAGCATACAATCCTGCTGCTAATGGCTTGGCCGAAGCCTTCAACAAAACTATCATCAAGCTCCTTATGTAACTCTCCTTCTTAGAATTTTTTATTTATTTTATTTTATTGTGTTTAAAAGGCAATAATCGCCGAAACTTTGAATGATATTTATGAGTGATTCTATTATCGAAAGACTAGTTTTAAAATTAGAAGTTTTAGAAGTACTAATTTGTTTTAATAAAATCGAAATTAGTAAAGAATATTGGTTACTATTTTTGGACCTTCTAAAATCTTGGCTTCGAAAGTAGTTTTGGGAAGACATGAATAATTGTATGAGATTTTGATTAATAAAAGTATACTTTAAGATTATCCTGATGATATCGTTATGCTTTAACTATTATGATTTTTTTTAAACTAAGATTTAATTATACTACTGTGCATTTAAATAGTCGAAGATTGATATTATTTCGAGTTATCACGATAAGCGCTTATTTAAGATTTGAATTTATATAAGTAAACCTTTTGATAATATTAAACGTTATTTTAAAATCATTGGGTTGATCGTTTATTCGTTTGGGAATTTAAATCTATACGAATTGCATTATTTGATATTATAGAACACATTTTATATTATTCGTCTTGCGATAGGATACATGATGTTTTATCCGATAAATATTGAGTATTACTTTAAATTGTTATTCGCGATCAATCAAGGATTAGGATTAGAGTAAAATTGGTTGGCTAAAGGTGTATAATATTTAGAGTATATTAGTATCTACTTATGATTCTATCAAACAACTGTCTATGGATATCACCATGTACCCCTTTCTCTTATATAAGCATATCATCACCATCAAACCTCCTTATTTTTCCTTGCCCAAGCATACGTTGATTCCATTGCCGCCACCGCCTTCTCCTCTCTCGATCACCATCACCATCAACATCACAACCAGTACACAAAGTCCGTGTCCATCACCACAGTTCGTGTCACCCGTGTTCATACCAAAAATCTATCCGTGTCAGTCGGGTCCGACCCCGAGTGTCCATATTCGTGTCCACATCCATACACAGCAAAACAACTGAAAACTAAAACAAACAAATAGTACAAACATCCTGATTCCGAGCCGGAATCCCTCTCCCTTGTGCCTGGCCGTCTCGCAGAGCGTCGCCAACACCAATACTTACCTCTGTCATCGCCTCCCAGGCCGGACCTCCGTCGATAGCTGCGACCGCCGAGCAGCCTCACAGAAGAGCCGCTCTCCACCGAGCCGTCCGCCGGAATCCTTCGATCCCGCTGTGCCCCGACCGGCACACTCGGGTCTGCTTCGGCCTTGTCTTCGCCCGACGACGACCTCCAACGTCGTGCACCACTCTCAGTCAGCACCGCCGGCCCTCGCAGAACCGGACTGCCGTGTGCGCCTTGACAGGCACGCTGAACCAGACCGCTGTGTGCGCCTCGACAGGCGCGCCGGACTGCCGTGTGCGCCTCGACAGGTACGCTGAATCGGCCGCCTCCGGCGATCTCGCGTCTGGAGAGCGCCGCCTCCCTTTTTTTCGATGGACGTCGACCAGCCCTACCAGATCTGCTCCGTCCTCGACCTTTGCCGCTCTCGGCCGGCAGTGAGCCCCTCGACCTTGTCGGACGGCCGCCAGACATGGTCGAAACCCCTCACAACAGTTTCCCCTTTCCCTCTTTGTAAGTTTCTCTCTCTCTCTCTCTTTTTCTTTGCATAGGTGAAGGAACACCCCCCCTTTATGACATTTCTTAATTATCCTCACTAGCGTATGGGGAACAACAGGCCTCCTTTTCCTTATATACATCGGCATTCAATACTTTCAGGGGTTACAGTTCATTATATTATTAGTTATAGATATTTTGTTTACCATTATTATCATGCCCCGCTCCCGCAGGAGCGATCGTCCTCGCTAAGGCGTGATGTCGCACGGGCCTAGGTTGCGCCCGTGCAAGGCTATGTCCAGAAACGGTCGATTTGAGCTAGGCCACAGAGTCGCACAGAGTGTCCCCATTTGCAACAGAAAGTAAATGAACACAAATTTGAAACGAATTCAATCTTTTTATTGAGATTCAAGAAGTTTACAAGCGGCGCTAGGCCGATATTACAAATCGCTCAAGCTTTCTCTTTCTGAAACATAAAAGGCGTGCCAAGTGGCTTACAACAATGGAATGATTCATGGCGATGTTCCGATACATTATGTCCTGTATATGGTGCTCCAGCTCCTTGCAACGCTCCAAGGCTCCAGAGATAGCTCTGCGCCTTAGCACGTTCGAGAAAAGCTCCGCACCCGCCGGCGTCTCCTGCTTCCTGCAAGCAGACTGTAGGGTTATCAGTACATTGTTATGCACTGGTGGGGAGGCTAGCTCGCCCACAATGCTATCATTACCAAACACGTTTCATTTACTTTTGTGCATCTCTATCATTCATTGTCTTTCTAATCTTGCCTTAGGATCAATTTTATGGCATATGTCATAACCTATCCCGTGTTGCCAAATTCAAGTGTCGCATGGAAATACATGCGCGACTTACCCATACTTATCGTCCGGCCTTCCCTGTCCAAAGTAAACCAAGTTAGACAACAATTCATATGAAATAACATAATGTGATACTTGCAAACATTCAAGATGAAGGGCGTGTCCCTGCCTCGGGTCCTAGCGCGTCGCAGGCGTGTTCTTTAACTCATTTGTACGAAGTATTCATTATCATTTGGAGTGGTACATTTCAAGCTTATTCAGAAGGTGCTTTGTTCAGATTAACTTAGACTACTTTGATTTCAATGCAAGAACTTGCACGTGGATCGCCACCAGCAAAGCCCACTTAATCTACATGTACCGGTCGCTGGCATCACAAGCCAATTTGGACATATTCTCCTTTGGTAATTTCTCACCTATCACTGTGTGCGGCTGGTTCACATCTGATAGTCTTTTGAAATTACCCCGCACTTACGTCTCCTGGGTGGCCAAGCCCCCCCCTCCCCAGTTAGCTCGTAAGCCCCTTTTGATTCTACCTAGGCCGGCATATCCCCCCTTTGATCATGCCGCGGAATCCCTTTTCTTTACGGTCACAGCATACGCCACCCCTCGCTCGTGCCGTTGTCCACGACTATTTCGTATTAACTTGTCTTTTTAACTTAACGACTGTCTCTGAGCCGTAGGCTAACCCTTAGCCTTAATGCGTTATCGACCAGGTTGGCGTCCGTGCAACACGGGTAGCGAGCCCCGTTGCACGTGCCCGTCATACCTGTCGCTAACCATTTCCATCCTTCTTATCTTTTATTCATTCTTTCTTTCACTTGTTCCTTCATTCGTTGATTCATTCATTCACTTATTCGTTTACTCTTTCATTCATACATTACGCAACTCCTTGTACGGGAGTCGCCTTGGCGACCCATCGGTCCCATAGCCTTTCAATGTTGCTATACTCTACTCGGAACGACTATGTTGATAGTCTTCCCGTTTCATTGCTGTAAACCATTCATTGATTCATTGTTGAACGCAAGCTTGTGCCTTAGCACGAGCGTGGAGCGCGGTACGAGAGTTCTCGTATTTTCCATGTTCTTTTCTATATTCTATACAAGCATACAAGATGGGATTATTCCCTTGGCTAGGTGCGTTGAGTCATTTATTAGCATGCGGGGTGTTATCACCTAGCAATTTTAGTGATAGTGTCCGTATTATTATGTGTCTAGGCTAAGCACAGACGGGTTCATCGAAGCCACCCACCTTAGCGATGTTCGCATCGGCCGAGCGATACTCCGAGCGCGCCTTTGATAGTCTAAGTCTGGATTCATCTTTAACTAGCCATTGTAAGTCTTGCATCGATTCGCATCGATACTTCATCGGGTCGATGCAACTCTTCGAGTCGACGCCTCGTTTGAGTCGTTACACTTGCCGTTTGAATCGGCGTTCCGCTAGGGCGGAGCGGGTCATTACATAATACACCACTCAAAACAAGTCTCGTCCTCGAGACTTCCTGAGTGCAGGTCCTCCTACCATTCCTTAACTCGCGTCGTCATGTTTCTTAGGCAATCCCTATCGAACGGCTCTATCGTTCGATGACATCGAACCACGCTCGATACCCTCCAAGTTCCGTGTCGTATACGTTTGGTCGATTTTTATTGAATCACTTTTCATTCATTTTAGATTTGATGGTACTTATTCAATTGTCGCATTTCTCTGACTTGGTTGCTATTTTGACGTATCATGGGACTGAAACGGTCGCACGAGGTACGTTGTATTTTACCAAACTCGAGAGTCGTAGGCTGAAGCAAACTCACTCATTCTTTCATGCGCATCTCAACACCCACTTGCAGCTGCATTCGAGTTCATCATATCGCTGTGTTTGGATCGTGCACGCATTTAAGGCGTCCCCCGAATACGTACATTTCAACCAAGCTTAGCGACTAGTGAAGTCGGACAAGCTACTCGTGATAATTTTGATTTGCCGATCGTTTTGCTAACTTCGATTTAAAACCGAACTCACGTGTGTATCACATATCATTTATCTCGGTTCTCGAGATTATTCGATTTGCTTCTCAAGCGTTCTTGTCTACGAAATCAACACAATTTCTTCTTAGCAGGGTCGACCAAGTCTGAGTAACTTCCGTCCGATTCAAGACCAAGCATTGTATCATCATCGAGCACGTCTTCCGATCAGTAATTCAATTTGTTATCCCAACTTGCGCATCATCCAATCCTATCATTCACTTTGTTTTGGGGCCAATCCTGCCGTTGTTCACGCACTCCCAGTTCCCCGTCCTACTCTAAGTCTTGTTGCCCCAAGTCTATCGTCTGTCCAGACGATATTGTAAATGACATCGCACAGGTTCAATCACTCGGCATAGGGTCGTCCGCCTATCCGCTAGGTCAGCTCACAGGGTCATAGTTACAAGACAAGTTCGTGGCTCATCGTGCAAGGTCGTTTCACGACGCTCGCCCCAAATCCTATGGTCAAACCATTTGCTCGCTTGTACGGGAGTTTCTACCCAAGTTCGTTTCACTCAAATTTCTAAACATCGAGCATGATCACCTAATTCGCATCGAGACTTACGTTGCACATATTTAATTTCGTTCAATCACCAGTTCTAACCAATTCATGTATTCGATCACGAGGTCATCCAGCTCGATAATACATTGTGCCCCAAATCTCACGCAAGTCCGATTATCCACGGCGGTTCATGAATCACCATGCAACGCTCCCGCGGAATAATCATTCTCATCGGAGCATAACTCTTGCTTGAGTTTAGACTAATTCGTTCTCGATACGCGGGTTAGACCTACGCAATCCTCAAATTCATCCGTTACGCACGCTAAGTCATTCTCGAGTCCACCTTCGCGTCAAACCATAAGTCGAAGAAATCAGATTGCCACGCTATCCAATTTCAATCACTCCCGCTGTATGAATCACCATATCAGCGCTCAGGCGGAGTGATCGTCATAATCCGGCACGATGCATGTGCGAGGCTGGAGTTGCGCTCGCATAAGACAAGAACGCCAACGTTGTGGTTGTCAACGAAGCAAATCCAAGCATTTACATTTTTCATCCAAGCCAAATCAATTCGATAGTCTGACCGTCATACGTTCAACTAGAAAATCCTCGAACCAAATCTATCTTTTCCTCGACACATTTTTAACATCCCAAGTATAGCATCCAACGGAATAATGACATTTGCACGACCGTCATTCGCCGAGTCAGAGTACCCCCGAGTTATCGCATATCGATCTTTGATATGCCTCAATACCATTGACGATATGCGTAACCTGACGATCTTCCTTTGCAACCAATTTCGAGTCGTGCGACTGATGTTATTGTCCGAGTTGGATATTGTACAATTTCCTCGATATTCAAGATCAATTTCAAACTCAAGTCATAATTCATTTGAATCAATCCGAAATCGTACGCGCGATCCTCTAAGTTTCCTCGATCAAGACCATTCATTTTCTAACTCGTGTTGCCCATTGACAAGTTGTCCAAATGACATCTCGTTCGGGACAACGAAGTCACGACCAACTAAGCGTGACGCGTTCTAGGGCTTTGCACGATCGCATCGCCTCGCCGACATACCCGTTCTATCCGTATATCCTTTAGTCTTGCTCGAACAATTTCTATAACGTCTATACACCACTCAGGGTTCGAGCCACTCGACTAGTCGTCGACACTCACGCTTATCCTTCTTCGAAGCTATCACATACACCACTCGGGTTCAAGCCATCCTATTTAGTCCTCAATCACGTTCGCGTCATGCGCTAAGACAACCTTTAGATTCGTTCGACGAATCTCTAGCGTAATCGCATCACGTCGCCTCGACGTACTAAGTCGTTCGTACTATCCTCAAAATCTAATAAATCTTTTGGGTACGTCTAAGCGTTAACTCGATAGCGTTCCTATCGATAGACACTCAAAGTGTATCTTCGTTCCCGACCGAGCGGTACTTGATATCGCTCGCAACTCGATTGCACCAGAAGTTGAGGTGCGCGACACGCGGACTAAGTTGTACCACATAACCATCCCGTGCGGGCTATATTCAAGTTTGTACGCTCACTTGCTAATGTCGACGTAGGACTATTTGGGCATGCACGCGACTTGCTAACTTAGCATGTATTCCCTATCGAGTCATGTTTAAGATCGTTCGGCACAAAGGCCTTCGCCTATCGATCCCGTTCAACTGAATACTTGTACGAGCTTTTGAAAATATTAGACTTATTGTATGGAACATCCCAAGGCACAACAAGAGAGAGCGCACACTTCTTTTGTTTCCAACCGAGCTTTCAAAATAGAGAAAATCGAAATGAAGTCCAAGGACGTGAAGCCGTGCTCTGATACCAATCTGTCACGTCCCGCTCCCGCAGAAGCGATCGTCCTCGCTAAGGCGTGATGCCGCACGGGCCTAGGTTGCGCCCGTGCAAGGCTATATCCAGAAACGGCCGATTTGAGCTAGGCTACAGAGTCGCACAGAGTGTCGCCATTTGTAGCGAAAAGTAAATGAACACAAATTTGAAACGAATTCAATCTCTTTATTGATATTCAAGAAGTTTACAAGCGGCGCTAGGCCGATATTACAAATCGCTCAAGCTCTCTCTCTTTGAAACATAAAAGGCGTGCCAAGTGGCTTACAACAATGGAATGATTCATGGCGATGTTCCGATACATTATGTCCTGTATATGGTGCTCCAGCTCCTTGCAACGCTCCAAGGCTCCAGAGATAGCTCCGCGCCTTAGCACGTTCGAGGAAAGCTCCGCACCCACCGGCGTCTCCTGCTTCCTGCGAGCAGACTGTGGGGTTATCAGTACATTGTTATGCACTGGTGGGGAGGCTAGCTCGCCTACAATGCTATCATTACCAAACACGTTTCATTTACTTTTATGCATCTCTATCATTCATTGTCTTTCTAATCTTGCCTTAGGATCAATTTCGTGGCATATGTCATAACCTATCCCATGTTGCCAAATTCAAGTGTCGTATGGAAATACATGCGCGACTTACCCATACTTACCGTCCGGCCTTCCCTGTCCAAAGTAAACCAAGTTAGACAACAATTCATATGAAATAACATAATGTGATACTTGCAAACATTCAAGATCAAGGGCGTGTCCCTGCCTCGGGTCCTAGCGCGTCGCAGGCGTGTTCTTTAACTCATTTGTACGAAGTATTCATTATCATTTGGAGTGGTACATTTTAAGCTTATTCAGAAGGTGCTTTGTTCAGATTAACTTAGACTACTTTGATTTCAATACAAGGACTTGCACGTAGATCGCCACCAGCAAAGCCCACTTAATCTACATGCATCGGTCACTGGCATCACAAGCCAATTTGGACATATTCTCCTTTGATAATTTCTCACCTATCACTGTGTGCGGCTGGTTCAATCTGATAGTCTTTTGAAATTACCTCGCACTTACGTCTCCTGGGTGGCCAAGCCCCCCCTCCAGTTAGCCCGTAAGCCCCTTTTGATTCCGCCTAGGCCGGCATATCCCCCCTTTGATCATGCCGCGGAATCCCTTTTCTTTACGGTCACAGCATACGCTACCCCTCGCTCGTGCCGTTTATCCACGACCATTTCGTATTAACTTGTCTTTTTAACTTAACGGTTGTCTCTGAGCCGTAGGCTAACCCTTAGCCTTAATGCGTTATCGACCAGGTTGGCGTCCGTGCAGCGCGGGTAGCGAGCCCCGTTGCACGTGCCCGTCATACCTGTCGTTAACCATTTCCATCCTTCTTATCTTTTATTCATTCTTTCTTTCACTTGTTCCTTCATTCGTTGATTCATTCATTCACTTATTCGTTTACTCTTTCTTTCATACATTACGCAACTCCTTGTGCGGGAGTCGCCTTGGCGACCCATCGGTCCCATAGCCTTTCAATGTTGCTATACTCTACTCGGAACGACTATGTTGATAGTCTTCCCGTTTCATTGCTGTAAACCATTCATTGATTCATTGTTGAACGCAAGCTTGTACCTTAGCACGAGCGTGGAGCGCGGTACGAGAGTTTTCGTATTTTCCATGTTCTTTTCCATATTCTATACAAGCATACAAGATGGGATTATTCCCTTAGCTAGGTGCGTTGAGTCATTTATTAGCATGCGGGGTGTTATCGCCTAGCGATTTCAGTGATAGTGTCCGTATTATTATGTGTTTAGGCTAAGCACAGACGGGTTCATCGGAGCCACCCACCTTAGCGATGTTCGCATCGGCCGAGCGATACTCCGAGCGCGCCTTTGATAGTCTAAGTCTGGATTCATCTTTGACGAGCCATTGTAAGTCTTGCATCGATTCGCATCGATACTTCATCGGGTCGACGCAACTCTTCGAGTCGGCGGCTCGTTTGAGTCGTTACACTTGTCGTTTGAATCGGCGTTCCGCTAGGGCGGAGCGGGTCATTACAATTATTATTATCATTGTTTTGAGGTTAATATTATCATTAATAATTATTTTGGGCCAACTGAGTTATAATAGGCATGGTAATAAGATTTTGTATTTGGGGCTAAAATAAGCTGGTCTAAGCTCAATGGATTCTATGTAGATTTTCTTTAGTAGACCAAATTATTATTATGTTGGGTCTAGCCTTATTCATAAAGACAATAAAGAGATATGTTGGCCTGTTATTTTCTAGAAATAATTTCTAAGATAGATACTTTCTAAATACATATATATATATATATATATATATATATATTTTATATATATATATATATATATATATATATATAAAAAAAAAAATATATATATATATATATATATATATATATATATATATATAGTTTGACAAATACTTTGTCATATAAACTTGTTAATAATTGGACTTACCATATTGGACCTATAGTTATATACATTTATTAAGGGGTTCTATTCAAAGGAGAAATACATATTTTCTTAAATATCTATCTAAAATAATTATAAATATTTTTCCAAGAATAACTATATATATACATAAATATATTACTTGGCTTGTAAACAAATATTTTAGGCTCTGGTTTTGGTTTTGAGATTAACAATATATTGGTCGTTGAACTTTTAGAGTAATATTTTAGTTAACTTAAATGTTAAGTGTTATGCAGATTCAAATGGACCTTTATATATATTTCATGGATTTGTATATATATGTCAACGGTCCGACTCAACGGACAATTTTGTGCACGGCCCGCCGAAATTCAACTTTGGACATACGGTTGGGTTCGTATCGGAAAACCGGACCTGTTGACATGTAGTTTGACGACTTTAGAGACCTTTGACTCTGGCACGCTTTTTGGTGCAAAGCGGATCCAACGGCGGACATCATTTTTGCCCGAAATTACCGTTTTGCTCCTGTGTCCAGAATTGGACTTAAGGACAGGCAATCCTAGCTAATTTGACTATTCTGAGAACGTTGGTACTATTTATTTTAGCATCCGGGGACTTCTACATGTGTTGACTAATTGTGGCTCATTGAGTGGTATAGTATTATTGGTTTCTCCAGCTAAGGACCTCAGGCAAGTGCACTTTCTGATTGCTTTCGATTCATAGTAGTCTTTTCATTTCATGTCTATACATATATCTTGCTGCTTGTTGACACGCTCGTCACACGGAGAAGTCGGGAGGAGAAATATCTTAGTAGACATGTGGACTACCCAGAACTATCCCATGATGTCTATTCGTGAACAATAGCACCTGTACACGACACGTGCAGGTGCCGAATTTACCCCTTAGCCGTTCACATGTCGAAACGGATATTTCACACCACCTAGGTAGATGTTTTTTTATTTTTCCTTTTCATCTCCACCGTGCCATGTCATCAGTTTTCCTTTCAGTTTTTTTTATATATCTCATATTTATTTTCATGTCTTGTTAATTCTATTGTGTTTTCGTATTGTTGTCGGTTTGTGTACTTGTTCCATTCCTGAATGGAAACCAACATTTTTCAGGTTTAGCCGCGATCACTGTTAGCATTGGGAAGGCTTGGGTATGCTGAAGCCGACCTAGATAGTGGAACTAGTTGTCATTTTCATTAATTATGAGAACTTTGTATTTTTCTTTTAAATATAAATATTGTAAATGTTGTAATAAATGTAGAAATGTGAATGAGCAGCAAATATGATATTTTGAGCATTTATTTCTTGCGAGATTGACAGCGTTCTACCGCCGACTCTGCGGCGTAGGCTGGCTTGGACATGTCTCGTATCCGAAAAGCGGGTGCGGGTCGTGACAAGTTTTTGTGGTGGCCCATGCAGGTCCATTTTTGCAAATCATGCGAACTTGTGGTAGTACCAATAATAGTCGTACTACTGCAAGGCTGCGACTAAGAAATGCTCATTCACAACTAGGAGTAAGTCAATTTTAGGAGAATGTTTAGGCCAATGAGTCCTTAATTTAATTTGACTGTCGGGTAGCTAAGGTTGCTAGATAGGCCATATAATTCAGATAGAAATTTATCGAATTCTACACCTGTTTACTAACTGGAGGAAATTTTCTAGAAAGATGTACCTTTGAGTTTCTACATGATGGTAGACTCTAAGGTGGGTAGACGCCCGTAACTTAGGACTCCTTCGGATTCAACTACTAATATTGATTATTTGTGCAAAATTTCTTTTCAGCCCCTTTAGATATCACCCTCATATCATGTAGGTATGTAATGCTTATTTATTTCACATTTGGCCATAATAAACTATTTTATAATTTCTGATTCTGTTGTCACATAGGAACTTCGAGTTAGTTGTTGACTTAAAGTCTTCTCTCAAATGCTAGAATGTCCGTATAATAAGGATTGTAATGTTCATGTTATCTCCAGTCATTTCTCGATCATTTTAATTATAATTTCTATTCCTAATCATTCGTAAAATTTTACTTTTCTTCCTCTAAATTATCACCATAAGACCTATATTGCTTATTTATTTTCCCTTATCTATAAGTCATTATATTTCCTAAAGGTCAGTATTTTATCTCCACCCATTGTGTTTGAGCCTAACATGATCAAACTATCCATATATTTATCCTACAAAATTCAAGATATATATATACATATGTTTCTCTTGAATCTTGAACAATAGAGAACTAGAAATTTATATTTATATATATATTTTTTCTTTTCTTGTCTTCGATCATTTTCTCCTACTCAATCATCTGATTTTCAAATTGATTATTCGAAAACAAATATTTACATTTTCTATAATGATCAACTTGTTGGAATTCTAGAAAGCTCCTTTGAAATTCATGAATATAGTTGGAATAGTTTTCGAGGACTCGTGATGGCAAGACAGCAGTGCACTGTCGTCATTTATTTGAGTTATGGAGAGTGCGGGTTCATTGCTGCCAGCAGCGCACTGGCGAGGCATGACCCCTAAGTTGAAGTAATTCCAGATAAGAATGAGGGATCGAACATTATTTAAACTATGTCTTGGTTGTCATATCTCATCTTCGAGTTGTTATGTCAAGAATAGATAGAGTTGATAGGGTATTCGTTACCGTATCATTGCTTGAGTTGTAGAACCAAGAGTTTACTGCAGCCAGATGTACACTGGCGAGGCATAAAATCTTGGTGAAACGAATCCAAATATGCGTACGGTTTTCGAATACCATAGAGACTACGTCTTATTGCCATATGACTATTAAGTTTTTAATTGGTTTGTGCTTATTCCTAGCCACAGTCCTCTCGATAAACCGGTAATTCTCTCTTCCTTTCTTATCCTTCTATTTTTCAGATTGTCATCTTTTAATGTAATTTCGACTGGATTCCTAAACTCATCTAGATTTTGATTCCAAACTCATGCCTAAATAATTGGAGATAAATATTTAAGCATTTTGGATTTGATCGTTCTTGAACAATTTCGATCACGACTAGACTACCTTTATTCGATCGAGTCAACCCGCATCTTCCTAGATTTTGATTCTGTAATCGTTTCCTTGAAACTTTGAGGGCGTGACTTTCTTAGATGGATAGATTTGTAGGACCACTTTTCGATTTGCAATCCTTATATTCCTAACTATTTATTTTTAAGTTGAAGATTATTGTTATTTATGTATCTCAAAAACTAATTAAATTTATGGTGAAATGCTACTTATTTTTAAAATATATATATGTCCTCAATTTTTTTTTTGAATATGTTGTTCAACATTGATTTCTAAAATAGTGGTAAAGGTTTTCCATTAAATGTTTAAATAAGATTTTGAAGTATATATATATATTTGAAAGCAACTTGATGATATCCTTATATTCGAATCAAAAGGATGGCTAATGATTCTAATTATACTTTATTACCTTTGTTAAAATGTTTCCTATTATTTTCTTGCTTATTCAATTTAAATTCGAGGACGAATTTATTTCTAAGGTGGATAGATTTGTAACTCTCCTTCTCGGAATTTATTTTATTTTATTTTATTTTATTGTGTTTAAAGGCAATAATCGCCGAAACTTTGAATGATATTTATGAGTGATTCTATTATCGAAAGACTAGTTTTAAAATTAGAAGTTTTAGAAGTACTAATTTGTTTTAATAAAATCGACATTAGTAAAGAATATTGGTTAATATTTTTTGACCTTCTAAAATCTTGGCTTCGAAAGTAGTTTTGGGAAGACATGAATAATTGTATGAGATTTTGATTAATAAAAGTATACTTTAAGTATCCTGATGATATCGTTATGCTTTAACTATTATGATTTTTTTTAAACTAAGATTTAATTATACTAATGTGCATTTAAATGGTCGAAGATTGATATTATTTCGAGTTATCACGATAAGCGCTTATTTAAGATTTGAATTTATATAAGTAAACCTTTTGATAATATTAAACGTTATTTTAAAATCATTGGGTTGATCGTTTATTCGTTTGGGAATTTAAATCTATACGAATTGTATTATTTGATATTATAGAACACATTTTATATTATTCGTCTTGCGATAGGATACGTGAAGTTTTATCCAATAAATATTGAGTATTACTTAAAATTGTTATTCGCGATCAATCAAGGATTAGGATTAGAGTAAAATTGGTTGGCTAAAGGTGTATAATATTTAGAGTATATTAGTATCTACATATGATTCTATCAAACAACTGTCTATGGATATCACCATATACCCCTCTCTCTTATATAAGCATATCATCACCATCAAACCTCCTTATTTTTCCTTGCCCAAGCATACGTTGATTCCATCACCGCCACCGCCTTCTCCTCTCTCGATCACCATCACCATCAACATCACAACCAGTACACAAAGTCCGTGTCCATCACCACAGTTCGTGTCACCCGTGTTCGCACCAAAAATCTATCCGTGTCAGTCGGGTCCGACCCCGAGTGTCCATATTCGTGTCCACATCCATACACAGCAAAACAACTGAAAACCAAAATAAACAAATAGTACAAACATCCTGATTCCGAGCCGGAATCCCTCTTCGTTGTGCCTGGCCGCCTCGCAGAGCGTCGCCAACACCAATACTTACCTCTGTCGTCGCCTCCCAGGTCGGACCTCTGTCGATAGCTATGACCGCCGAGCAGCCTCACAGAAGAGCCGCTCTCCACCGAGCCGTCCGCCGGAATCCTCCGATCCCGCCGTGCCCCGACCGGCACACTCGGGTCTGCTTCGGCCTTGTCTTCGCCCGACGACGACCTCCAACGTCGTGCGCCACTCTCAGTCAGCACCGCCGGCCCTCGCTGAATCGGACCGCCGTGTGCACCTCGACAGGTGCGCTGAACCGGACCGTCGTGTGCGCCTCGACAGGCGTGCTGAACCGGCCGCCTCCGGCGATCTCGCGTCTGGAGAGCACCGCCTTCCCTTTTTCCGGTGGGCGCCGACCAGCCCTGCCAGATCTGCTCCGTCCTCGACCTTTGCCGCTCTCGGCCGACAGTGAGCCCCTCGACCTCGTCGGACGGCCGCCAGACATGGTCGAAACCCCTCACAACAGTTTCCCCTTTCCCACTTTGTACGTTTCTCTCTCTCTCTCTCTCTTCTTTTGCATAGATAAAGGAACACCCCCCTTTATGACATTTTTTAATTATCCTCACAAACGTATGGGGAACTGCAGGCCTCCTTTTCCCTATATGCATCGGCATTCAATGCTGTCAGGGGTTATAGTTCATTATATTATTAGTTATAGATATTTTGTTTACCATTATTATTATCATTATTTTGAGGTTAATATTATCATTAATAATTATTTTGGGCCAACTGAGTTGTAATAGGCATGGTAATAAGATTTTGTATTTGGGGCTAAAATAAGTTGGTCTAAGCTCAATGGATTCTATGTAGATTTTCTTTAGTAGACCAAATTATTATTATGTTGGGTCTAGCCTTATTCATAAAGACAATAAAGAGATATGTTGGCCTGTTATTTTCTAGAAATAATTTCTAAGATAGATAATTTCTAAGATAGATACTTTCTATATATATATATATATATATATATATATATATATATATATATATATATATATATATATATATATATATATATATATTGACAAATACTTTGTCATATAAACTTGTTAATAATTGGACTTACCATATTGGACCTATAGTTATATACATTTTTAAGGGGTTCTATTCAAAGGAGAAATAAATATTTTCTTAAATATCTATCTAAAATAATTATAAATATTTTTCCAAGAATAACTATATGTATACATAAATATATTAGTTGTCTTGTAAACAAATATTTTAGGCTCTGGTTTTGGTTTTGAGATTAACAATATATTGGTCGTTGAACTTTTAGAGTAATATTTTAGTTAACTTAAATGTTAAGTGTTATGCAGATTCAAATGGACCTTTATATATATTTCATGGATTTGTATATATATGTCAACGGTCCGACTCAACGGACAATTTTGTGCACGGCCCGCCGAAATTCAACTTTGGACATACGGTTGGGTTCGTATCGGAAAACCGGACCTGTTGACATGTAGTTTGACGAATTTAGAGACCTTTGACTCTGGTACGCTTTTCGGTGTAAAGTGGGTCCAACGGTGGACATCGTTTTTGCCCGAAATTATCGTTTTGCCCCTGTGTCCAGAATTGGACTTAAGGACAGGCAATCCTAGCTAATTTGACTATTCTGAGAATGTTGGTACTATTTATTTTAGCATTCGGAGACTTCTACATGTGTTGACTGATTGTGGCTCGTTGAGTGGTATATTATTATTGGTTTCTCCAGCTAAGGACCTCAGGCAAGTGCACTTTCTGATTGCTTTCGATTCATAGTAGTCTTTTTATTTCATGTCTATACATATATCTTGCTGCTTGTTGACACGCTCGTCACACGGAGAAGTCGGGAGGGGAAATATCTTAGTAGACATGTGGACTACCCAGAACTATCCTATGATGTCTATTCGTGAACAATAGCACATGTACACGACATGTGCAGGTGCCGGATTTACCCCTTAGCCGTTCACATGTCGAAATGGATATTTCACACCACCTAGGTAGATGTCTTTTTATTTTTCCTTTTCATCTCCACCGTGCCATGTCATCAGTTTTCCTTCCAGTTTTTTTGATATATCTCATATGTAATTTTTATGTCTTGTTAATTCTATTGTGTTTTCGTATTGTCGTTGGTTTGTGTATTTGTTCCATTCCTGACTGGAAACCAATATTTTTTAGGTTTAGCCGCGATCACTGTTAGCATTGGGAAGGCTTGGGTATGCTGAGGCCGACCTAGATAGTGGAACTAGTTGTCATTTTCATTAATTGTGAGAACTTTGTATTTTTCTTTTAAATATAAATGTTGTAAATGTTATAATAATTGTAGAAATGTGAATGAGCAGCAAATGTGATATTTTGAGCATTTATTTCTTGCGAGCTTGACAGCGTTCTACTGCCGACTCTGCGGCGTAGGTTGGCTTGGATACGTCTCGTATCCGAAAAGCAGGTGCGGGTCGTGACACCTTAAGAAGTTTGTATCTACTAACAAACGGAACTGGAGTGAAAAGCTTGGAGAATGTCTTTGGGCCTACCGTACTACGGTCCGTAACCCCACAGGTTGTACGCTCTTTTTTCTGGTGTATGGTTGTGAAGCAGTTCTACCCCTGGAACTTCAAATTCCGTCTTTAAGGATCGCCATTGCCAACGAGCTCACTACAGAGAACAATGATCTTCTTCGACTTCAAGAACTGGAGGCACTCGATGAGAAGCGATTAATGGCTCAACAGCATATTGAGTTATATCAAGCCAGCATCTTGAAGACTTTCAACCGCAAAGTTAAAGTCAGAGCCTTTCAGAAAGGAGAACTCGTTCTAACGGTCATACGTCCTATGACTATGACTCACATGAGCAAAGGCAAATTCGACGCAAAGTGGGAAGGGCCCTATGTTTTAAGCAAAGTCTTCTCAAATGGAGCCTATCAACTCTCAGAGCTGGACGTCGAGTTGCTATGATGCCTATCAATGGCAAATTCCTTAAGAAGTACTATGCATGAATGTAAAAGAGACTGCTTGTAGATATCATTAGACAAGTTCATAAATAAAATTCAATTTTATTTCATCATAAATGATAGTACATGATATCAAGGAAGATCACTATCATCCTTCTCAACATTGGGACACGGACCACTGCCGTCCTTATCAAAGACATAGTCGGCAAAAGAACCGAGAACATCCTTGCTCGAACCTACCAGGAACTTGCAAGCAGCCATCCTCATGGCCTCTTCTTCTTTTGTCGTCCCTGGTTCAAGCAGGAAGTCCAGGATGTCCTTTGGTGGCTTGGGTGCAGACGAACCTTCGCCCACTTCTATCTGTTTTGGTTGGTCAGGATCGGCTGGACGTTCTTCAATGCCGGCTTCAACCTTCGGGGCGATTTCAGCCTTCTTGGATGCATTTCCAGACGACATCTTTATGTTGAAAAGTGGAAATGATCATTCCTTCCAGATTTCTGTTCTATTTATAGGCAGGAGATTCTCAAAACAACGAAGCGACACAATCATCCGACGGTTCGCCCGTTCATTCAATTCATTCGACGGTTCGCCCGTTCATTACATTCATTCGACGGTTCGCCCGTTCATTTAATTCATTCGACGGTTCGTCCGTTCATTAACATCTATCCGACGGTTCACCCGTTCATTAACATCCATCTGACGGTTCACCTGTTCATTACCATCATTCGATGGTTCACCCGTTCATTACCATCATTCGATGGTTCACCCGTTCATTACCATCCATCCGACGGTTCACCCGTTCATTATTATCCGACGGTTCACCCGTTCATTATCATCCGACGGTTCACCCGTTCATTATCCGTTGGTTCGCCCGTTCATTACATCCATCCGACGGTTTGTCCGTTCATTTAACTCATGTGATGGTTCATCCGTTCATCCCGACGATTCACTTCGTTCACACATTTTGACGATTCATTATTGTTCATCATCCACATCAGCAACTTGTCATCCTTGATTGAGTTGTCTATTGAAATAATGATATTCAATAAATTATATTCTGCCATGTCCACATTACCTCTGAGCAAATATAATGAATATAATTATTTTTAAAAAATCAAGAAATATATTATGTCCTGCACCTCTGAATATATTTTCTATCGCTATTATTTATATCTGAATAAGATATAGAGCCACAAAAAAATGTCTTTTTATTGATCAAAATTTAAGACATTACAAAGATACATACTACAAAACAAGAAGATACAAGGAATCTTTCTATTAGGCTGGTGGTGTCATCAAGCTGGTTATCTGCTGCTTCAAAATTTGTATTCGCTCTTCACAAGATTCCATCACTCGCTTCCTAGCTTCTTCCATCCCAGATTTTTTATTGAAGGTTGGCAGAGTTACCATTCTGCGAGTGATTTCAGGTTGATGAGCTGCAGCATATTTATCTCTTTCTTGGGTTAGAACATCAAGTTGTTGAATTGCAGTTTGATGTTGGGTGGCCTCGTCTTCCAGCTCTTCCTGAAGACGGGCAATTTCCGCTTTCAATTCAGCAACTCTTCTTTCTTTTCTTTCAGCAACAGATGCCACCGTTTCCACTTTGGAATTGTACTCAGCAGACTTGGCAGTGAAAGTATCCAAGAGAATTTGGAAATTGACTCTCTCAACTGTAGCCTCTTAAGACATCCGTTCGAATTCGGCTTGCACCAAAGGTTCTACCTCTCCTTTATTTAGCTTTTTGTAGCTCTTTACTGAGGTCTCCAGCTCATCTAATATGTGATCAAGAAAAGTAGCCTGAGCCTCGTCACCTTGATCGTGGATGGCATTAACTAAGAAAGAGGTTGGACCTCTAACCGTGGAGAAATCAGCCTCTTCCTTCTCCATCACCCTATTTATTAAAGGCCCCAGCGAATCAAAGAAAAACTTGGTAAATGAGTTGATAACAAATTGATTGGTAGCCAGAGCACCAGGAGTAGCAGCTACTCCTGTTGACGATGAAGCGGTAGGACGTTCAGTCTCTTGTACTTGGACGGAGGGCTCTTTAAATAAAGGAACTAAAGTAGAGCTGGTTGCTCCTCCCGGTTGTTCCTCTGCAAAATTAAATATTGTCATTTTGCCTGTTATTTGCTACTGTCAAAGATGATCGAAAGTGAAAACAGTCTTACCATGGCTTGGTCCGGCAACAGGCCTGTTATCTGTTGGAACAGATTCCAGCCTAGCAGAAGTAGCCTCAGACATTACTGCCTGGCTACTGTCTGCCTCGGAGCCACATGACAAATGACGACTGCTGCTAGCTATCGTCATTACAAGTACTATATCTGTGCACACTGGAGGAGCTGGAGAAGATCCGAGTTCTGTATGGATAAGAATAAAGATGTCAGCTATCAATCTATTAAAAGAAGATTGCTAATTTCATTCTATACCTTTGGGATCAATAGTAGGAGTTTTCTCCAGGGCCACTTCTTCGTCGGCTATCTTTTCTGGAGATACCTGCACCTCAACATCCTTTTTAGGATCCAAGGTGTCATCAGCAGCTTCGGGAGATACATGCACTTCATCATCCCCTTCAGGATTCTGTTTATCATCAATATCCTCTGATGATGTACTCTCCTCGCTTTCATGTTCTTCAGGTACCTCCCCGCTGGCAGTTGTAGCGGCCTGATCAACATAATCTTGCAGACCGAAGTCGCAATCATTTAATGCTTCAATCATTAAACGATCGTCCTCCTCGCAGATTGTTCCTGGTGTAACAGGAGGAAAAGTAGTCTCCACCGCCGGTAAAGGAGATCGCAAAGCTTCGTGCTCTGTCTCTACAATATCTTCTCTGGGCTCTACGGCCTCATCTCTTTGTTCAACCTCCTCCCTCTGTTCGGTCTCCTCCCTCTGTTCTGGACTAGGAGTTTTATGTCTAGACTCAGAGACAGGAGTAGAAGATGACATAGTAATTCCAGCTGCAGCATTCACCACCACCGAAGACAAGATTTACCTTGGAGGAGAGACCGTTCTCTTTCTTCTTCTGTGGGCCAGTTTCTTTCTATGAAGAGGCCTTTCTGGGCTCTCCACATCTACTACATCAACCGGCTTTGGAATAGAAGTCGGCGTGGTTGCCTCTTCTCGTTGGATTGACTCGGCCAGCTGCCGAGATTGTGATCTAGTAGTAACCTTTTCTGATGATGGTTCCAAGATCAACTTCTTCTTCGCAACTGGAGAAGAAGGTTCTTCCCTCCTTCTCTTCTTCTCCTTGACCGGAGATTTAACAACTTTCAAAGAAATCCTCAATGGTTGATTGACCTCCTCGGGGAAGTTTGCTTCCCTTGAGGCTTCCAATGGATTATCCACCGGTTCATGCTCTTCGTCGTTATTTGGAGCTAGTATAGCAGTGGCTCCTTTCTTCAGACGCGTCGCTGTTGCGAAGCTATCAACAAGGCTATAGTTCTCAGCAAATGTATTCGCTGCTGTATAAAAGAGCGAATATGTATATAACATTATGGGGCCTTGATCACCTTTTGTTGGCATCGAGAACACTGTCCTTGTGTCTCGAGCGTTGTAATAGGCCCATGCTCTGGCACCATCAATCAGATACCCCTTTCCTTGTAGGCAAGTTATAGCATTGCCTACATGGAACTGGTCATAACCAAATTGACGGGCAAAGCGGCTTGGCAGATATGGTTCCAGATAACACTCCTCTTCAAATCTATATACCAAGTGGGACGGCCTGATCGTTCTTAGCCAGTCAAATACTGACCGACCCAACGGTTGCCTCCCAAGGTCAACTAAATTTGCCGCTATATGTTCATAACCAGCTGGAGGGGGAACGCAATAAAGATTCCATCCCTTTCTAAGGTTCAATGCACGTCTGCAATCCCTCAGACTAGTGTATATCCACTTGATCTGGGAGAATCTACGCAGAAAGCTACCACTGACTGCTCCCATGGCGGGGTTCATCAATGACGGATGGTGCAGAAGCAACCATCCGAATAAATAGGTGTAAGGCAACTCCAGTCAAGGGAAGTTCCCCTTCTCATCCTTCCATTTGATCATGGAGTCAACATAAAGACGAAGACCTGCGTTCAACAGGTCATCGCCGACAACAAATCCATCCGGTAGCCAAAGACTAACCGGACGACAGCAAAGAGTACACCGCAGTGGAATCGGTCTACGGCGCTCGCTCCGGGTACGACGAATCGACGGAGCCAGTATGTCAAGAAACCCGCCAGCTGGGCTTCTTTTGACATGGACCTGTAGCCCATTCTTATAAAACTCTCGACAAATTCTCTGGTCTTAAGTGGAGGGTATTGATGTTCATCAGTAACTTTGATATCCATTTCTTATTTTCTTCCATCAAACTGATCACTTCACTATGGCTGAGGGATTGGAAGAAAGCCGGATTACAAGTATCATGATCCTTAGTCTTTTTCTAAATGATATGATTAAGGAAAAGATAAGGCAACCAATTTGATGAATAACAGGTGCCAGAAGAACCGCTCTTATAGTACAAGGAGCATATGTTGTAGTGGCACAGTAGTTCGTCGAAAACTGCCACCATCTCTGTATTTTCTCGACGTAGTCTGTCTAACTCGTCGTTTGTTGGAACGTACTCCTCGTAAGGGAAGTCTCCTGTTGGTAGGTATGAGTGGTATTTCATCTCATGAAGGGCTAATCCAATTTCCCCGCAGGGTGTCATGAATGTCCCTGTCCTATAATTATACCTCTCTGCCAAGGCCAGAAACAGATGAGAATTTGGGAGAAATCCATATACGGTAGCATATACTGCATTATATAGCTCGATCTCTTTAAGCTTGTCTTCAAACTGGACCAATATCCAGTTAGCTATGCAACTCCATCTCTTAATGTCTGGGTTCACCAGACCTGTCAGCCGGATGTCCTGATCCGGGTATCTGCCCTCAGCCTTTGCATATTCATTAGCAAAGATTGGTGTCCTCACCGGCAGCAGCAAAGACGAGTTCTCTGGAGGGATGCAGCCTAGTTTCAACCCTCTGAGCAAAGTGCTATGATGCTCAGAGGAGCTATAGAACATATCTTTATTGTTTGGTCCTTTCTTGACACAAATCTTTTCTGTCCTTGCCTGCAGAAGGGGAGTAATATCCTAGTCCATCCTCCTGGGATGGCTTGCATGGGCATAGCGAGCTAGAGGGAGGCATCTAGCAATGTCAGGTAACAGGATTAATTTCTCCTTTATTTGGAAGAGTCTCTGCTCAACACGGGGTCTCGGTTGAGAACTCTTGTCAATAGCTTCACCAAATAAGAACATGGGTTTCTTACGGGTAATGGCGTCAGCAGACTGCAGGGGCTGTCCATTCATCAGACTTAATAAAGTCTCATTGTCCTGAGCTACCAAGATGGTTTGGCGGGAGGATGGCAGAGCATAGTGGGGAAAAAGCACATGGGACAAATCTTCTTTAAATTCCGGTTCAGCAAGGGACCCTGCAAATATTTCATATTCTGGATCCTCTCTGATGTTAACTGCATCAAACAGAAAAAACAGAATTCAGTACAAGTAAAATCAAAGATTCTGTCAGCAAATTGTGCAAAATATCAGATTGTGCAAGCATCAGATTGTACAACAATAGCTTCTATGTGCAAACTGTCTAGTTGCGCCAACTCATCCACTTGTGCAAGCCATCAGATTGCGCTGACAAGCTTGCGCAAGGCAACAGTTTGTGCTGACAATCTTGCGCAAATCAGCAGATTGCGTTGACTTTCGCCAGCACAATTCAACCGATTGTACGAGAAGATAGTCTTCACAAAAATGAAGACTATTGGGTTCGTGCAACCGAAACCCTAAACAGGGTGGCGCAGTATGACCACATCTCTAAAAAAAGACAGGTTTTAAGATTCAGTAATATCGAAAAACCCTAAAAAGGGTTTTCGATCGGTTTATACCTCGCAGTGCGGGATGTGCAGCTTCGTGTCGAGAAGGGCGCGACGCAGCACGAGTCGAAGACTCGGCGGGGGCCTTGCCCTTGTCGGCGGCTGAACTCTTTGGTGCCATTCGAAGTCGACGGAGAAGAAAGAAGGAAGATGGAGTAGGCTCGGGAATCTCTCTCTCTTAAGCAAAGTAAAAACAAGTAAAGAATAACAAGAAGAACAAAGAGAACTATTTATAGTTTTTCGAGAGCAACAACCACCTCAGATTGTGCCGAATAAACAGGAGCTGATTCCTTCGATTGCGCAGACAGGTCATCATGTGCGCAACTTGATTTAAAAATTAAAATTTAAAGTATTTCAAAAATTTGAATAAATTCAACTTTCAAAAACTTTGAAGGGGGTCTTGTAGGTCCTCAAAATCAAGTTGCACCCATCAACAAAGTCATGAAAATCAAGAAATGCATCCTTCAATTGAATTGTGCAGAAGACAGATTGCGCACCATCTCGATTGCGCAAACTGTACTGCGCACTCATTCAAGTACGCAAGCTGACGTGGCCTTGTCATCATTACCTGACAAAATCAAATCTTCTGACAACTGACAGCACAGAGAACGAGGAAACTATTCGTTTATCGTGCAGTACAGCGCTCGAGGACAGCTGTACATGCAGCACAATCTGCTAGACTTTCTGCTGTGCGGTCCATCCCAGCGCAATCTGAAGTCAGCATAATTCAGGTGGCGCATTCCATCAAGACAACTGACAAATGTACACGTGGCCTTCATGCCATCAAATACTCACTACGTGGCAACCGTTTGCACACGATCATGCACAATTCATTCAAATGATGCCATGTGTCCAAGACAGTTGGCCCACGATCAAACAACTGCCAGCACAGTCTGATGCTGCGCAATCCAGTCCATGCGCAATCCAACATGCGCAATTCAGAATAACTAAAAATTAGTTATTTCTAGAACTCTATAAATAGAGTTTCAAGTCTTCATTCAGGGGACACACACATATAGTTCAGAAATATCAGAGAGTTCAGGAGTTCTTGCCCAAGTTCTGCTGCATTCTTCCGAGGCTATCGCCTTCAACTTCATAGGCTATCGTCTTCAAAGTTCACATCGTCCAAGGGATAAAACAATCGTCATCTAGATTAGATTCCTACAGTTGTACTTTCCTAGAATTCTATTATAATCTCTTTATAAAGTTTGTTGAAATAAAGTTCAACTTTTGTTTTTGCAAACAGTTCACTTGTACTGTTTTATTTTCAAGTCTTGATATTCTATCTTGTATTCCATTATAACTGTCTCTTATAGTATTTATCAATTTACATGGAACTGCTATTGGCATTTATACTTGCTCATATCCTGACAGGATAACCTCCGTTGTTTTTTAGAGGACTTAGATGCAGATTGCTCGACCTTCTACGGGTATGGCATAGGTAGAGACTTCGACCAGGACCTTCCTATGGATCCCGTGCTCGTAGAGGACGCACCGCCTGTAGTGACTTAGATTAGCTAGGTTTTGTCTGGATTTGTATTCCAGCTTGATACTTTAGGTCTGTAGAACTTATTTGGGATTGTTTTATGTCTTTAAATTCTAAACTAGTATTTGTGACTCCGTATTTATTTCAGTCTATCTATTTCCATCCTTATCTTTATCATATTCGTGCTTATCTTTCTTATATTCATGTGATTGAGTTGTGATTATATTCCTCCGTACGGAGATGACAGTTATATTATTGTGTCTTAGTTGTTATATGTTCTAGATGACCTATACAGCGTTCAATCGCCGACTCTGCGGCATAGGCTGGACGTATCCACGTGCTCGTGCCCCTAAACAGGGTGCGGGTTATGACATAACCCCAGGTACTTTGATGGCACGAAGGATGCCATTATGGTGGATGCTTGGCTTCAGGACATCGAGGCTATTTTGGCATCGGCAAAGGTTCTGGCTGAGGAGCAAGTCGATCAGTTCCGGTTGTTCCTTCAGGACCTTGGTCATGATTGGTAGGCATCAGCGGAGGTGGGCCTGAGGCATCATGTTTCTTGGGACAGCTTCAGGACCAGCTGATTTAAGACCAAGTATTTTGGTGTCGTAGCGTGATATGAGCTTCAACATAGGTTTATCAGTCTCAAGCAGGCCGGTAGGACCATGGACGATTATGCAGTAGAGTTTTGTAGACTGAGTCAGTTTGTACTGACAATAGTGGCTACGAAGCTAGAATGGACTATGAGGTTCCAGAAGGGACTTTATTTGGAGATCCTACAGCTGGTAGAGGGGCACGACTACCAGACTTATGATACAATTTTGACGGAAGCTCAGAGGCATGAGCTCACCCAACAGAGGTTGGCGACTAGGACTGGAGGCCAGAAATGGTCTTATGTCCAGAGTGGGGATGGAGAAGCAATACAGCGAACGAAGACACCAGCACCCGGTATTCATATCCATGAGTGAGAAGCACCGTAGAGGCCGACAGTATCGACGATAACAGCACTAGTTAGGCAGAAGCAGCGCTGGGGCACTAGTAGAATATACGTACTGTGGCAAGGGAGGGCATACTAAAGATGTGTACTGGGCAACAAATGGATTGTGTATGGGTTGAGGTAGTCCAGACCACATGATAGCAATTACCTGATGATGCAGGGGCCAGCAAGACCAGTTCAGTAGTTACCGTCATTGCCAGCTCCAGGGGTAGCACCACACTGAGGGCCAATACTAGCAATGAGGCCATTAGCCCAGTATCTATTACAGATGCAGTCTCAGATGTTTCATCAAGTGCAGAATTAAGAAGGTCAGCAAAGGCCGCAGTAGCATAGTCTGAAAAGATAACAACATGGTCAAGGAAGACAGCAGTATGGAGTTCAGTAGGGCCAAGGTCATGCATTTACCTTATCTCTGGAGGAGGCATTAGCATCAGGAGACATGATTGCAGGTAATGTTTCTGTTGCATCTTTTTCTACTAAAGCATTATTTGATTCGGGGGCTTCCCATTCTTTTGTATCTGTACGATTCGCGACACGTATTGGATTGAAGTTCGAGGCATTGCTAGAGAAGATGAATATACTCACTGGTAATGGGCTCGTAGGAGTTAGCAAAGTATGCATAGCATTACTGGTCATAGTGTGTTGGCATTTATTACCTGTAAGGTAGATAGAGTTCCCTATGGGTTACTTTGATATCATCCTAGGCATGGGCTGGTTGAGAGACAATCATGCTATGATAGATTGTCGAGGATGTAGGATATCGTTTAATACTGGGCATTGAGGAGTTCATCATCTTCTAATCATTGAAGGATTATTCCAAGGGTGTGGTTGCAGCAGCAATAGCAGAGAAGGAACCGATTCCAGGAATAGTCAGCGAGTTTCTCGATGTCTTCCAGATGAGCTTCCAGGGATACCTCCAGTGAGGGATGTAGAGTTCTATACCGAATTGATCCCAGGGACGTAGCCCATACACAGCAGAGTTTACAGAATGTCACAATCAGAATTGGACAAGTTGTATCAGCAGGTGAAAGAAATGAAGGCGAAAAAGTTCATTCAAGATAGTGAATCACCCTGGGAAGCACAGGTGATTATAATGCCTAAGAAGGATGGATCAACGCAGATGTACATTAATTATAGACAAATGAATGTAGTGACAATGAAGAACAAGTACTCGCTACCGAGGATTGATGACTTATTTGACCAGTTGAGTAGCCAACGTCTTCTCTAAGATTGATCTTCAATCTAGGCATCTTCAAGTGAGGGTTCGGGAGGAGGACATACCCAAGACAACATTTAGATCGCAATATAGGCATTATTAGTTTCTAGTAATGCTATTTGGATTAACTAATGCCCCGATAATGAATTGCATCTTTATGTCTTATTTAGATAAGTTTGTAGTGGTATTCATAGATGACATCCTCGTCTATTCCAGTTGTGAAGCAGAACATAAAAAGCATCTTCGGACAATTTTATAGACCTTGAGGGAGCATCAGCTTTATGCCAAGCTTAGTATATACGAGTTCTGGTTGGATCATATTTCACTCTTGGGGGACATCATCTCTGGAGCAGGGATGTCAGTGGATCCGAATAAGGTTGAGACCGTGGAGAATTGGCTAGTACAGAAGACAGTAGCAGATGTGCGTAGTTTTATGGAATTGACAGGCTACTACCGGAGGTTCATGGCAGACTTTGCCAAAATTTTAGCACCTTTGATACGATTGACGCGAAAGGAGGTAGGGTTTATTTGGACAACATAATGTCAGGCATCATTTGAGGAACTAAAGAAGAGATTGAATTCAGTACCGATTGTGACACTTATTTTAGGATCGAAAGGATTTACAGTATATTATAGCACAGCCGGGAAGGGACTCGGGTGTGTATTGATGTAATATGAAAGGTGAAACCATATGCATCTCGACGGCTTCTAAATCACGAGAAGAAATACCCAACCCGCGATTTGGTGTTAGTCGTAATGGTACTTGTGGGTAAATTATGGAGGCACTATTTGTATGGGGATCGAGTAGAGATTTACACTGATCATAAGAGCTTGAAGTATGTATTCACCAAGAAGGACCTGAACATGAGACAGAGAAGATGGTTAGAGTAGGCAAGGCCAATATGGTAGCAGATGCTCTGAGTAGGAGGGGTAGTGGTTCTTCTTGACATCAAAGAGGTATATTTTGAAAGATCTCCAAGAGATAGGAATTGAGATAATTCTATCGCAGGACACATGAGTGATAGCCAGTTTACAAATTTAGTCAACATTGGTGGAACAGATTAGAGCAGCTCAGGCAGAGGATCGCAGGTCCAGAAGCTTCGATACGAATATGAGTCGGGTCTCAGGAAGGAGTTAGTAATCCACAAGGATATGACACTTAGATTTGGAAGTCGTCTTTGTGTGCCGAGTGGAGACCTTCGACAGAAAGTCATGGAAGAAGCTCATAGTTCTCCATATTCCATCCATCATGAAGAAAAGAAGATGTATCAAGATGTAAAGAAGCACTTTTGGTGGAATGACTAAATTGAATGGTAGCGAGGTTCGTACCGTTACTTTATATGTCAGCAAGTGAAGGCAGAACAACAGAGATCAGTAGGATTATTGTATCCACTTCCTATTCTGGAGTGAAAGTGTGAGCATATTATGATAGATTTTATGACCGGTTTACCTAGATCCCCGACTAGTAGAAATATAGTCTAGGTGATAGTGGATTGACTCAAGAAGGTAGCTTATTTTCTTTCTTTCAGAGTAGGGCAGTCTACTGAGCAGTTGGCATATATGTATGTGAAAAGGATAGTGAGGCAGCATGGTGTCCGAGCGAGCATAGTATCAGATCGAGACACCCAGTTCACTTCTCATTTTTGGCAAAGTTTGTACCAAAGTTTGGGCACCAGGTTGAGGTTCAGTACAACTTGCCATCCATAGACAAACGAACAATCAGAGAGAATTCAGACTTTGAAAGATATGTTGTGAGCTTGCACCTTAGATTTTAGCTGATCTTTGGAAGTCATCTTCATTTGGTGGAGCTCTTACAATAACAGTTATCAGGCGAGCATTCAGACGACCCCATTTTAAGCATTATATGGAAGGAAGTGCAGATCTCCTCTAACATGGGAGATATGGGTGAGCAAAACTTATTGGGACCAGAGATGATCACGTAGACAGTAGAGATAGTTAAGATGATCAGAGAGCGGCTTCGAGTTGCGCATAATAGGCATCGTCATTGCGCTTATCAACATTGAAGATCCCAAGAATTCAGTGTCGGTGACCAAGTGTTTCTACGAATTTTACCTGCTCGAGGAGTCATTAGATTTGGAGCCCAAAGAAAGCTTAGTCCACGATACGTTGGTCCTTTTGATATTCTTGTACGGGTAAGCGATGTTGCTTATCGTCTTCCCTTTTGCCTTTGCTACGTGATGCACATGATATTTTTTATGTATCTCAGTTGCGTAGGTATATTTCGGATCCAAGCTAAATCCTCGACCATTCTTAGATAGTCGTTGGTACCGACTTGACTTACGAGGAACAAGTCGTATCCATTTTGGATTGGAGAGAGAAGGTGCTCAAGAACCGGACTATTAAGCTTATCCGTATTGCTTGGAGCCATCACTCCTGGGAGAGTCGACATAGAAGCGTGAGGATGAGATAGATCTCGATATCTGCACTTATTCGACTCGAAAGGGATATTCAGTTTTTATGCCTTCATGCCTTAATTTTTGTGCCTAGTAGCACCATGCAATAGATACTAGTTTTCATAATTGTCTGGTTGACTGGTATGATTACATGTGTAGTTAGGCTCATAAATAATATCCTGCTTGCCCTGATTTTTCTATCTTGTCTTCGTTGAAATTTCGAGAATGAAATTTTTCTAAGGAGGGTAGAGATGTCACTCCCCATTCCCGGTATACGTATTTTTTTACACTATTCTCGTACATAGTATATGGTATCTGTAACATGAGCACCTGTATCCGGTATTTACACCTGATCATAGCATGAAACAGTGTCTCGTTGCGGAGTAGTGGCCACCACTTGTCCTTATCTGGTTGTAGGTGTGGTTCGTTGCCTCGATGGTAAAATAACTGGATCGTATTATGATTCAAATTTATTTAATTATTTTATAATGTTGCATGACATGTAGAATAGATTAGTATGGTTAGGGTTAGGGTTTAGTGAAACCATCCCCTTTACATATAAATATTCTCTTACACTCTCTCTCCTCATTCACTCTCATTTGATTTCATCCCACCATTCCACCTAGGCAAGTACATCTTGCACTAATTGGAGAGACCACTTTCCATTTTATTTTCTTTATATTTTATTAGTCTATGTTATGTATCTAAACCTTCTCTACATGTTTAGTTCTTGGAGTTTTCATATTTGATGGCAAGTTTAGTGTAGATCTAAGTTTGAAAGTTAGTTTTTTTGGAGTTTTTTTATGGAAATGATATACTGTAACGCCCCAGTCCCAAAATACTTAGGACTAGGTACGTATCCATGCCAGCTGTATACATACGAAGTCTACTCCAATATATAGAAACTCGTATGTATACATAAGCTGTAAAATGCAGTAAACCAAGAGTAATCTAATCTCATCCACAAATAAAGAATAAAAGATATCATATAATCAACTGTAATAAGTCTTTGTACAATACATTGGGCGGAGACAAATCCATTACCAACAAGTAAGGAAAATATACATGGAAACAGAAAGGATTTGGCGGGAGTAGCAAAGGAAGACCCAAGACACGTCATCTCCGAATGTATAGAGAAGATCGTGACCTCGACTAGATCACCTGCAATATCACAGAAACACACACCTGGAGAGATAACCAGGTCCTCAGAGGGACGTAACAAGATACAGGAAGAACATGCCATAAATACTGAATACAAAATATGCCACAAAGAATATAAGTGACAAGGCAACAATAAGGTAATCAAACCATACTACTGTGTTCATGCAATTAAGAACAAACCTCCAACGCATGGGTATCTGGCTCAGTAGCAGTAATCTCAGGTATGGTCCCATCAGGATACCAGGGACCTCAAAGCATAACATTCCTCGAATGTCAGAGGCCAGCAGTATCAGTAATAGGAAAGTGCATAAGGACCCATACGTTAAGGAACTGTTCTTCCCACCCAATGCCTAACAGAGTCACATCCATGTCTCATATACCTCTACTAACTGCTAAGTCTCCTAACATACCTCTATTAGCAGTTAGCCCTAATGCATGCACATGGGGGATCAGCCCATACGCAAGGACCTCTACATGCTACTCGTCTCACACATCCTCGTGGTACAACTGTGTCGAGGCATATGCAATATACTACAAACGGTAGTCCCCTAACTCTAGGTTCATATGCAATCAAAGGATAGTAACAAAGTAACTAATAATCACCGAGCATGTAGTAAATCAAGAACTGTAATAACTGGAAATAATGAACAGTGATATGTAAATAAATGCAGACTGAATATTAATGGCAAGGTATCTTACCTGATTCCGTGCTGTAAATATGAAACATCGCTCTCGCGTCCACGCCTCCGGAACCCGATGCTCCTAGATAATTAATTAACTAAATTAAGTCACTACTTATGAAACATACGATACGACTTAATTAGTCAAAGTAATGTGTTAAAATTATATTCAATCTCTCGTGGAACCATTTAGATCCATACAATCACACACAGGTTCCACGAGACATCGAAACACAGTTTTAGGGTTTCTAACTTTTAATTAGTCGGTTATGCCCCTACTTCAATAACATACTTAAAAATCATATAAAAGTCATAAAAATAATATTTAAACTAATTTTCCTACAGATTTATCTCTGAAATTCCAGAATTAATATTTTTAAAGACATTTACAACTGGTTGATTACTAAGTCAGCTAGTCTACCCGAAACTCGCCCGGAACATAGTTAATGACTCAAAATTGCTAAAATAACCAAAAATATATTTTAAACAGTAATAAAATACTTTATTTCATAGAATAATATCAGAGTTACAAGGGTTGAGTTATACTACAAGTTTGAGACATTCTAGGTCAGCCGGTTACCCGAAATTAGCTAGTTTTGACCTACAATTTTGCCGACCAGATTTGAGTTGCTAAAATCGTGAAAAAATACTTAAAAATCCTAATTTATTTATATGAACACACATAAAATTCAGTTTCGAAAATAGCCACCAATAACTCATAGTTCCTTCACAATGGGGTTAATTTTGATCCTACCGACACATGAATATTATGCCTATATTTTATGAAATCTTTATGGATGATTATACCTAACAAAAGCCATCAAAATATAATTTCTACAGAATTAATAACATATTTTCTACAGAATTTTAGCAAAGGTTTTTAGAAGAAAAGATTAGGGTTCTTACCAAAGATCCTTGCTAGAAAGGGTGATGACGACTTCTCTTCACCAAAGCTTCAATCTTTTCTGCTATCCTCTCTTGCTAATCCTCTCTTAGTGAGTATAAGAGAGTTTATAATGGCTATATAGGATTGGATGGGGGAGATAGAGTTTTTAGGGTTTGTTTTGAGGGGTTTCGGGGATGTATGGTGGAGGAGATGAGTTTTTATGAAGGATGGAGAGATGTGCAATGGAGGAGATGATGTATGGAGGGTATGGGGAGTTTGTTGATGCTGAAATTATGGAGAAGGAGAGGGTTTTGGTCGGCCAAAGGCGAAGGAGAGAAAGATTAGGATTTGGTTAAGATTTGGGATAAATTGGTATATTTAAACGTATCCTTAAATGAATTTTAAGCAATCTTGGATTTAAATCCTATTTAATTTGATGCATTTGGCCATGGGGGGGTTGCTTGGCCGAAATTATCATGGTGGGGGTCCACTTGGCATGATTTGGTTGTTTGGTGAGTTGGCAAGTTGATTGGATTGAAGATTTAAAAAGGGGTTTCCTAATATAGAACTATTTAATTCTATCTATGTAATTACACTACAAAATCTGAATTAAATACTAATAAATATAATTATTAATATTTATTAATGCCCAACATGCCTACATAGGGTTGGGTTTGGCTTGGAAGATGTTTGGGAAGGTTTTGTGCAACCGGGTCTCCTAAAAAGTCATAAAGGCTTTCTTAACTAATTAATTAAATAAAAATATAACTTGTGCCATAATTTGAATGGTTAACATGCAAGAGATTACAATATGACCATGGCATTCCTAACATGGCTAGCATACTAGTTAAGGCACCCGACTATGCTAGACATGCCATACTTTCTAGTCGTCTTGCATATTCAAACTCAACCACGGCTATAGTCCTTTTATATAATATAAATAAGATAAAAATAAATTAGAATTAAATAAAAACCAAAAATAATTTAAATATTCCTTTAAATTATAAGGGGTTTTACATCCTACCCAACTTATGACAATTTCGTCCTCGAAATTAAAAATAATCATAATATCAAGAATTGCGAGATTTTGTACGGAGGGAGAGTAGGTACGTCAAATCTTAGCTCAATTTTTGAAAGGATGGAGGGGTGGTTGTCATAGGAATTCCAATTGACCTCATATTCTACAAGATGGGGTATGCTTCCTTCCAGACTCTACCCAACTTATAGAAGTTGGCCACCCGTAAAGATCGTCGTCATTACAAAACTTTGAGGAGGACAATTTCTAGTGAGGGGCACAAGAATAATGGCACTTCTTGTCACGCCCCGCTCCCGCAGGAGCGATCGTCCTCGCTAAGGCGTGATGCCGCACGGGCCTAGGTTGAGCCCGTGTAAGGCCAAGTCCAGAAACGGCCGATTTGATGCTAGGCCACAGAGTCGCATAGAGTGTCCCCATTTGCAGCGGAAAGTAAATGAACACAAGTGGAAGCGAATTCAAACTCTTTATTGATTTTCAATAGGTTTACAAGCGGCGCTAGGCCGATATTACAAATCTCTCAAGCTTTCTCTCCCTGAAACATAAAAGGCGTGCCAAGTGGCTTACAAGATGGAATGATTCATGGCGATGTTCCGATACATTATGTCCTGTATATGGTGCTCCAGCTCCTTGCAACGCTCCAAGGCTCCAGAGATAGCTCCGCGCCTTAGTACGTTCGAGGAAAGCTCCTCACCCGTCGACGATACCTGCATCCTGCAAGTAGACTGTGGGGTTATCAGTACATTATTATGCACTGGTGGGGAGGCTAGCTCGCCCACAATGCTATCATTACCAAACACGTTCCATTTACTTTTGTGCATCTCTATCATTCATTGTCTTTCTAATCTTGCCTTAGGATCGTTTTTGTGGCATATTTCATAACCTATCCCGTATTGCCAAATTCAAGTGTCGTATGGAAATACATGCACGACTTACCCATACTTACCGTCCGGCCTTCCCTGTTCAATGTAAACCAAGTTAGCCAACAATTTATATGAAATAACTTAACGTAATTCAAGTAAACTTTCAACGTCAAGGGCGTGTCCCTGCCTCGGGTTCTAGCACATCGTAAGCACGTTATCTAACTCACTTGTATGAATTTCTCATTATCATTTGGTGTGTTACATTTCAAGCATATTCATAAGGCACTTCATTTAGTTAACTTAGACTACTTTCATTTTAATGCAAGGGCTTGCACGTGGATTGCCACCAGCAAAGTCTACTTAACTCTATATGCATCGATCGCTGGCATCACAAGCCATTTTGGACATCCAAGCCGTTGTATTTCTCAACTTAGCGTAGGGTACGGACTGGCACACACCCCGCTAGTCTCTTGAAATACTGCAGCACTTACGTCCCCTGGATGGCCAAGTCCGCACCCAGGCAGCCCGTAAGCCTCATTTTGATTCCGCCTAGGCCGGCATATCCCCCCTTTGATCATGCCGCAGAATCCCTTTTTCTTTACGGTCACAGCATTCGCCACCCCTCGCTCGTGCCGTTTGTCCACGACCATTTCGTATTAACTTGTCATAGGCTAACCCATAGCCATAATGCGTTATCGACCAGGTTGGCGTCCGTGCAGCGCGGGTAGCGAGCCCCGTTGTACGTGCCCGTCACACCTGTCGCTAACCATTCCTTTCCTTCTTATCTTTTATTCATTTCTTTCTTTCACTTGTCCATTCGTTCATTGATTCAATTTCGTATTCATCCTTTCGTTGATTCATTCATTTACTTGTTTATTCGTTCATTCTTTATTTATACATTATGCAACTTCCCGTACGGGAGTCGCCTTGGAGACCCATCGGTCCCATAGCCTTTCAATGTTGCTAAACTCTACTTGGAACGACTATGTTGATAGTCTTCCCGTTTCATTGTTGTAAACCATTCATTGTTTCATTGTTGAACGCATAAGGGACTTGAACGTAAGCTTGTGCCTTAGCACGAGCGTGGAGCACGGTGCGAGAGTTCTCGTATTTTCCATGTTTTTTTCCATATTCTATACAAGCATACAAGATGGGATTAATCCCTTAGCTAGGTGCGTTGGGTCATTTATTAGCGTGCGTAGTGTTATCGCCTAGCGATTTTAGTAATAGTGTCCATATTATTATGTGTCTAGGCTAAGCACAGACGGGTTCATCGGAGCCACCCACCTTAGCGATGTTCGCATCGGCCGAGCGATACTCCGAGCGCGCCTTTGAAAGTCTAAGTCTGGATTCATCTTGACGGGCCAATGTAAGCCTTGCATCGATTCTTCATCAGGTCGATGCCAACTCTTCGGGTCGACGGCTCGTTTGAGTCGTTGTACTTGCCGTTTGAATCGGCGTTTCGTTAAGGCGGAGCGGGGCATTACACTTCTGACCACATTCTTGGATTCTAAGTGAGCCTCGATAACACCATAACGTTCTTGGTCAATAACAACTATAAGAAAGTTACTACAATCAAACATTGTCACTCTAGGGGTCATGCTTCTGACAAGCTGGTAGTGACCTCTTGTTGGAATATACTAAGGTGTGTCGGTTCAGAAGGATTTGTTCTACGTCTTACATGGGAAACTAAGAAGTGAGCTTGAAAACTTAGGGAAGTAGAATTTATGGCCAAGTGATGAGAATCGATGATAATTAAAGAACCCAGGCTATAGAATATGATTAGGCAAGTGTTTTGAAAACTCTAAGTCATAACGACTAATATGTGTGGGCTGATGTTTGGTGTTGTGTAGGAGGCATGCGCTTGCTTGTTGGAAGGCATACGTCATAGGTGTGCTACGTCTTGCACAGATCTTGAGTATTCAGTTTAGTTAAGGGAATGGGTCGATATTTGCATGGGTGAAATCGAATAGATCGAATTTGGATCTCTATGGTTTGTTTTGAGGAAACAATATGTCATACACGTGGTGTAATTTAAATGGAGCACTGAAAGTTCGTTCGTATGGGACCTGTATGTCATGTGAGTAGCATGACTAGTCTAGTTCGTGAGTGTGAACTTTGTCGAAAGGAAAAGGCTAGCGTTGTGCTTCAATTATCAAAATCACGGTCGAGGGTATCACATGATACAAATATGGGTCGACGTTATAAACCATTGAATTATTAGTCTAATTGGAACCAATCATTTCCATCCACTTGTTAATTCCAAAATCTTATGTTCCTTAGAGGGGCTTGCGATCTATTTGCCTCCTCAAGAAAATTTTTTTTGCTATTGATTTAAACAAAAATGATTCTATGATTGACTTGAAGAATTTAGGTTGCAATCTATTACCGTAGTTATCTAAACGCACGAGCAAAGGGTTATAAAATGTAAAATAAAAGATCGTTTCATAAATTCCATACAGACGGAAGAACGGTCACGATTGTAATCCCATTCTGAGAGGTAGAGTATAATAAGTTCAATGTTCTGCCCAACTTATAGAAGTTGGTTAATCGGGAAAAGCACCGTAATAGGGCTTCTAAGAAGGTCAAATTTCAAGTAGGTATATGAAATTATGAGGTATCTCCAATCATAGTCACGAACCCTATAGGAAGTCTAGGTATTATCTATTTAATATGGCCCATATATTAATTATGTTTGGTCAAGACAGTATGAGAGGTCTTGGTCAAGTATATCCGAAAGCAAGTTGGTACCGAGAGATGCATAACATAGGCTACGAAGAGATGCAGTTACAAAATCTATTGAAGGAGAATTAGTGAGCCGAGAGGTGGGGCCTACATAATAGGAGTGAGGGCCTATTCATCAAGTTTGGTTTTATAGTCCCAATATGGCGATAGGCTATGATGGGTTTAACTGAGTCTCAATAGTTTCCTAATTGGACTTCAATCTTTGATTGCATGAACTTTAGATTTTAATCTATAGTGGCTGGACAAAATTTTGTAGAATTTTAAACCATCCCTATTAGGTTAGGGTAATGTAGAATAGGTTCAAATTAAAGTGGTTGGACAAATTTCCCGTCGGGTTGGTAGAATAGGTTATGTAAGTCATGAGATGCGCCTTCCGTGACTTTTGTTTTTAAGTAGCACAAAAGGCCTCTATTGAGTGGCACACTAGTGGCATGTGCGTAGAGGGCTTCGAGTAGATCACAACCATATATTAGGCCAAAAAAAAATTGAATCAAGGTTGGATCTCTAACTGAAGTCCGAAAGTATATCGGTGTTATGGTAAGGGTTATCGCTAGTCCCTTTTAACCTGAAAGTCGTATCATAATAATAGAGTCCAAGAAAATGTGTTTGTGTGGGACATGATATGTCTACTTGAAGGTGGACTCGTTTTAGTTTTTTATATTAATTTTGTTGGAAGGTAACAGCTAGTATTACACTTCAAATATCAAAGTCATGGTAAGGGACACCAAAAGATCTAAAAATAAAGTGGGAGTTCACGAGTCACTAATTTACCATCCTACTGAGAACCAATTTACCTCAATCAATCGGTGATCCCCAAATTCCTAAAAGTAAGAATGGCTTACAATCTATTCACTCTAGAGACTAGGACATGGTTTCAGGAATAATGAGGTTAGGAATATTTGAGTTGCGACATCGTACCTTGACCTTTGGTAATAATAAGTCACGATGTGATCGATAACATGATAGGGTAGTTATGAATTAGTTTCGAGGATTGTACCCTGAGTCTTAATAAATAGAAATGATCGTGTACAGTGGTACCTGAGTCGATATGATGGAATGACTCGCTTGTCCATGGTATACGAGAGTCTATCGGTGGAATAACAAACCCTAAAGCACGTCATGGGAAAGATTCCTAACTACTAAGTCTTGAATTTCTATTTGTGTCAAACCTGCCAGACTATAGTCGCAAGCGCTCTAGAGGTATTAAATGTAGTGCTCATGCATCACTTGTTGATTACTAATACAACATAATGACGGGGCGTCATGCTACAGATTTTGGCTAAGCAAGTGAATGTGTTGTTCTAATATTATGTCACTTCTTTGATAATATAATTTTGTACCTAGAGTAACATATGCTGAATCTCTAATCTTGGGATGGGTGTCTACCATGGTCCTTGCAATGCTTGTCCTTGTTTTGGTCTATTCTTCTCTGTCTAAACTGTGGGGGCCTAGTCAAGTAAGGTTTGAGTTAAGGCATACGGGTTGCTAGTTAAGCCAAGAATCAAGATGAATATTTGGAGACTCACAATAAATGATTCCTAGAGATTAGATGGTCTCATAGGTGTGTGGTTTACCCAAGGGTAAGATATTACTCATCTTTCAAGCTCAAATGACTAGAAGGTCACGATATTACTATTAGGGTCGAGGGAAGGACGAGCAACTTTAGGCAAGGTTGTAGTTATATGGCTTGGCCGATGGTTGCTATACTTGTGCATATAACTACCATGGCCATGGGGATACTCTGTATTTATCTATCAAATACGAGCGTTCGTCTTTTCAATCAGTGAAAGACAAAAGCAATAAAGAGTTCAAGAAAGATGTCATTGAATACAATTACGTAATTCAAAGGCGAATGTATAATTCAAGAGAAATTATCAATGCAGTCGCGGATGAGGTCCTAGATACCTCTATATCTCAATCCATGTGGGATAATCATATGAAGAGCGAACCAAGTGCACTATGGTTGATCAGACCATAATACATTGATTCTAATTAGACAATATGCTTATGGGCGTCCCCAGTATACATATGTCCTGAACAAACTCGACAAAGAATAAGCTTGCAAAACTAGGCTATAAATAGCGTCGTCATTCATGGTAGTTTAAAGTATAAGTATGGGAGAATACGTTGAAAGCAGTAATACATAGTTCGAGTTTCACAAGGATCTAAGTCTTATCCGGTGTGCTTGCGTATACAGTCGTCCTACTGGTTTTTGTATCAGGCCTTAGTTGACCAGTGGGTATGGGCTACAAAATCTTTATATTATAGGTAAACATCTCTCCTACACTAGCATATAATCATTATCACTCTGTTACACTTTAATACTAGGTTAAAAGGATAAGGGTGGTAGGTTGTAGTCATACTACTCAACTTATGAAGTCAACTAATAGAGTAATTGAGGAATATAACACGTATACTCATATGAGTTATCTCCTAACCTCCCTATTCAACACGAAAAAAGATAAGATTTACAGTAAAAGGAATCAAGCAGAAGGAAATCAAGATAATCGGACGAGATTCAAGATTTGGAATTGAGGGAGGAAGTCAAGCTTGTGGATGAGATTCCTATATCCTAATCCTATATGCAGGTTCACATCGGTACAGTAGCGTAACCGATGTGACAAATTTGACCTACATGGGCCACCACAAAAATATGTAACGCCCCAGTCCCAAAATACTTAGAACTAGGTACGTATCCATGCCAGCTGTATACATACGAAGTCTACTCCAATATATGGAAACTCGTATGTATACATAAGATGTAAAATACAGTAAACCAAGAGTAATCTAATCTCATCCACAAATAAAGAATAAAAGATATCATATAATCAACTGTAATAATTCTTTGTACAATACATTGGGCGGAGACAAATCCACTACCAACAAGTAAGGAAAATATACATGGAAACAGAAAGGATTTGGCGGGAGTAGCAAAGGAAGACCCAAGACACGTCATCTCCGAATGTATAGAGAAGATCGCGACCTCAACTAGATCACCTGCAATATCACAGAAGTACACACCTGGAGAGATAACCAGGTCCTCAGAGGGACGTAACAAGATACAGGAAGAACATGCCATAAATACTGAATACAAAATATGCCACAAAGAATATAAGTGACAAGACAACAATAAGGTAATCAAACCATACTACTGTGTTCATGCAGTTAAGAACAAACCTCCAACGCATGGGTATCTGGCTCAGTAGCAGTAATCTCAGGTATGGTCCCATCAGGATACCAGGGACCTCAAAGCATAACATTCCTCGAATGTCAGAGGCCAGCAGTATCAGTAATAGGAAAGTGCATAAGGACCCATACGTTAAGGAACTGTTCTTCCCACCCAATGCCTAACAGAGTCACATCCATGTCTCATATACCTCTACTAACTGCTAAGTCTCATAACATACCTCTATTAGCAGTTAGCCCTAACGCATGCACATGGGGGATCAGCCCATACGCAAGGACCTCTACATGCTACTCGTCTCACACATCCTCGTGGTACAACTGTGTCGAGGCATATGCAATACACTATAAACGGTAGTCCCCTAACTCTAGGTTCATATGCAATCAAAGGATAGTAACAAAGTAACTAATAATCACCGAGTATGTAGTAAATCAAGAACTGTAATAACTGGAAATAATGAACAGTGATATGTAAATAAATGCAGACTGAATGTAAACAGTATAATGGCAAGGTATCTTGCCTGATTTTGTGCTGTAAATATGAAACATCGCTCTCGCGTCCACGCCTCCGGAACCCGACGCTCTTAGATAATTAATTAACTAAATTAAGTCACTACTTATGAAACTTACGATACGACTTAATTAGTCAAAGTAATGTGTTAAAATTATATTCAATCTCTCGTGGAACCATTTAGATCCATACAATCACACACAGGTTCTACGAGACATCGAAACACAGTTTTAGGGTTTCTAACTTTTAATTAGTTGGTTATGCCCCTACTTCAATAACATACTTAAAAATCATATAAAAGTCATAAAAAAATATTTAAACTAATTTTCCTACATATTTATCTCTGAAATTCTGGAATTAATATTTTTAAGGACATTTACAACTGGTTGATTACTAAGTCAGCTAGTCTACCCGAAACTCGCCCGGAACATAGTTAATGACTCAAAATTGCTAAAATAACCAAAAATATATTTTAAACAGTAATAAAATACTTTATTTCATATAATAATATCAGAGGTATAAGGGTTGAGTTATACTACAAGTTTGGGATATTCTAGGTCAGCCGGTTACCCGAAATTAGCTAGTTTTGACCTACAATTTTGTCGACCAGATTTGAGTTGCTAAAATTGTGGAAAAATACTTAAAAATCCTAATTTATGTATATGAACACACATAAAATTCAGTTTCGAAAATAGCCACCAATAACTCATAGTTCCTTCACAATGGAGTTAATTTTGATCCTACCGACACATGAATATTATGCCTATATTTTATAAAATCTTTATGGATGATTATACCTAACAAAATCCATCAAAATATAATTTCTACAGAATTAATAACATATTTTCTACCGAATTTTAGCAAAGGTTTTTAGAAGAAAAGATTAGGGTTCTTACCAAAGATCCTTGCTAGAAAGGGTGATGACGACTTCTCTTCACCAAAGCTTCAATCTTTTCCGCTATCCTCGCTTGCTAATCCTCTTTTGGTGAGTATAAGAGAGTTTATAATGGCTATAGAGGATTGGATGGGGGAGATAGAGTTTTTAGGGTTTGTTTTGAGGGGTTTCGGCGATATATGGTGGAGAAGATGAGTTTTTGTGAAGGATGGAGAGATGTGCAATGGAGGAGATGATGTATGGAGGCTATGGGGAGTTTGTTACTGCTGAAATTATGGAGAGGGAGAGGGTTTTGGTCGGCCAAAGGTGAGGGAGAGAAAGATTAGGATTTGGTTAAGATTTGGGATAAATTGGTATATTTAAACGTATCCTTAAATGAATTTTAAGCAATCTAGGATTTAAATCCCATTTAGTTTGATGCATTTGGCCATGGGGGGGTTGCTTGGCCGAAATTATCATGGTGGGGGTCCACTTGGCATGATTTGGTTGTTTGGTGAGTTGGCAAGTTGATTGGATTGAAGATTTAAAAAGGGGTTTCCTAATATAGAACTATTTAATTCTATCTATGTAATTACACTACAAAATCTGAATTAAATATAAATAAATGTAATTATTAATATTTATTAATGCCCAACATGCCTACATAGGGTTGGGTTTAGCTTGGAAGATGTTTGGGAAGGTTTTGTGCAACCGGGTCTCCTAAAAAGTCATAAAGGCTTTCTTAACTAATTAATTAAATAAAAATATAACTTATGCCATAATTTGAATGGTTAACATGCAAGAGATTACAATATGACCATGGCATTCCTAACATGGCTAGCATACTAATTAAGGCACCCGACTATGCTAGACATGCCATACTTTCTAGTCGTCTTGCATATTCAAACTCAACCACGGCTATAGTCCTTTTATATAATATAAATAAGATAAAAATAAATTAGAATTAAATAAAAACCAAAAATAATTTAAATATTCCTTTAAATTAAAGGGGTTTTACATATACTAAAAGTGCTTATTTTTTAAAACTAGTTGTTCCATGTGGTAGAGAATTTGATTTTATGCAGTTTTGGGTTTTATTTTGTCAGATTTTGAGTATTAGAACATAAGTTATGGCCGTTAGAAGTTTTCGGAACTTCCATGGCAAACTTGTTGTTTGGAGACAATGACCCTCCATGTGCGCAGTAGGCCATACGGCAGAAATGCCAAGTTGCCACGAAAACTTTTCGTATGAACCCTGACAACATGTGCAGAAAGCGCATGCTTGTTCGTTATGCGCCTATGGCCATCATGCGCCTATGGTTGCTATGCACCTATGGCCGTCAGGTGCCCACGGATGTCATACGCCTAAGGTCGTCATGTGCCTTAGGTTGCTATGCTCATGTGGCTGCTATGCGTCTGCTAATAGCTATGCGTCTGGCCATTTCATGCACCTTGTATGCAATATGCCTATTTTTTGTCCGAACCTGACCACTCTATGCGCCTGTCTGACATATGAGCCTATTTTTGTTTGATTTATATTTTAAATGATTTGATTACTTGTCCTGACCCTAGTCTATTGTGAGTATCTTAGCCTATGTGTCCCATGCGCCTATATGACCTAAGTGCCAAGAGATTTCTATGCAACTATTTGGCTTGACCTTGTTCCTGACATGATTACTTGTATAAGTGCAGGAATATTCTATGTGTGTACTGAGGTACAATCTACATGTGCACCGTGGTGCTGTTCTACGTGCTATACGAACCTACGTGTTAAACGTCAGAACATTCATATTCTTAGCACAGTCTTGGTAATTAGTCAGTAATATTGGCGTAGTACGATGATTTCTTGATTGAAGTATGTAACACCCCTGAATTTTTAGAATTATTTTTTATTATTAATTTTATTTAAATAGGATTTTATGACATTTATGAATATTTTTTTATTAAATAGTTATTATTATAGATGACCTTAGCCATGGTTAAGATTTGGAGTACAAGACGACTAAGAATTGTGACACGGATAGTGTACACGTGTGCTTTGACTAGTATTTTAGCCATGATAGGGAAGACCGAGCCATAGGTGTGTTCTAACTAGAAAAACCAGGCCAAGTTGCGAATTAACCCCCACCGATGATTTATTTATTTAATTATTAGATTGTTGACTTTCTAGGAGACCCGGTTGTACCAATTTAACCCCGACTTGACCCAAACCAAATCCAAATCTAAATAGACATGTAGTTCTCTCAAATAACATCATGTTGATATATATTTTGTATTAATATTAATATGTTTTCAATTTTGGAAAGTTTCTATTTATAGAAAGTGTCTACGTGTAATCCTAGTGTAATCCTAGTTGGCATTAGTTTATATTTGACCCAAAGTCCAAACCAAACCTATTTAGACATGTTGGGCATTAATATATATTAATAACCAAATATATTTAATATTTATTCAGATTTATATTGCATTTATATTTATAAATCTAACTAGTTCCATATTAGGAAATGTTTATTAAATGCTCAATCAAATCAACTAGCCAACTCATCAAATAAACAAAACCAATCCATGTGGACCCCACATATGACCAACCAAAGATTATTTTTATGTAATTTTAGTCCAAAAATAATCCCCTACATTGGCGGGCCATGCCATGCATGGAAACACCCTCCTACATATATAAACTCAACCCATAGGCCCATATATATATCAACCCTTATCAAAACCCTAACCCTAACACCAAAAACTCTTATTTATCACCAAAGAGCAGCTCTTTTACCATTAATTTCGAAAATAGCATCCTCTCCCCTCTACTACATCATCTCCTCCATCACATAACTCATCCTCCTCCATAAAGGCTCATTCTTTCATCCTTCTTCCATCCAAACTCCACCAAACCAACCCTAAAAACTCCATCTTTTCCATCCAACCAATCCTAACCATTGTCCACCCCTCAAAGCTCATTAAGAAAGGATTGACAAGCAAGGACATCATCAAAGGAGGGAGCCTTGACAAGAATAAGCCTTCACAAAGCAAGGACCTTGGTAAGAAACCCTAACTTTTTCTTCTCAAACCCATCTCAAAAATCTGTAGAAATTATGGTATTATTTCTGTAGAAATAGTGTTTTTATGCCTCTTGGGTAGTATTTTCACCCATAAAAGTTTCATGAATTATGATAGCTATTTTCATGTTTCGGTAGAGCCAAAATATACCACGTTGTAAAGGAACTATAAGTTTATGTAGGAATTATTCAAAACTAAATTTTTTGTAGGTTAATATATTTAATTTAGGATTTTTAATAATTTTTCTATGAATTTATAAATTTAATTCTGGTCGAAAAAATTATAGGTCAAAACTAGTCATTTTCGGGTGACTTGTTGACCTAGAAGATTCCAAACCATTAGTACCATGAAACCCTTGCATCAAAATTTCTTATTCTGATGTTTAGATATTTTAATTCTGTTTAAATTATATTTTTGAGGGTTTTTATAATTTTAGATAATTAATGAAGTTCTAGACGAATTTCGGGTAGACTAGTCGATCCAATAGACAACTTGTAGTATAATTTTTTAGATATATAAATTCTGGAAATTCTTACATAAATATATAGAAAATTAGTTTAAATAATATTCATATTATTTTTATATGATTTTTAGGTATATGATTGAAGTACGAACATAACTGACTAATTGGAAGTTGGAAACCCAAAAACTGTGTTCGGTGTCTCGTGGAGCTGTGTGTGATTGTATGGGTCTAAAGGGTTCCACAAAAAATTGAATATAATCTTAAAATATTATCTTGACTAATTAAGTATATTGTAAGTTCATGAGTCGTGGGTTAATTTAGTTAATTAATTATCTAGGAGCATCGGGTTCTGGCGGCGTGGACGCAGGAGCGACGTTTCAGATTCACATCGCGACACAAGGCAAGTACACCTTGCCAAGATTTATAGTACTTACAAGTTTTTCCATATTATTGTTTTTCATATCTTACTTAGTTTCATACTTCCCATGTTCCATGTTCTGGTTACTTTCTAGTTTTGCGTGCACGTAAATTTTATTCTTCCTCCATATTACTTGTCTTATTTTTCTTATCTTGTTCATATCTAGAGTTAGAATTTCTTTGTCTATGTCATGTATCCCTGACCTGTGTGACCTAGACTTGACATATTTGACTTGACTTGACTGTCTCATAGTTTTAGGCGAGGACCTTGTTATAGACGTGACTATACCTGACCACTCTCAATCGTTAGCAGCCACCGGGCTGCGATTGAGACTAACTATAGGTTGTTAGCAACCACCGGGCTGTAATCTATAGGGCCGTTAGCAACCATTGGGCTGCGGTTTACCTCGATTTACTTGTAGTCATGTTTATTAGCACGATTCTCCAAGCATGCCATTTCTTTTATGTTTTAGTTCTAGCACTGCTCCCTTTAATCCTTGTTTTCTTATATCACTTTTCATCTATCCACGCCTTTTATTACTGTTATAGCTGGCATGTATATTATGTGTCTTGCTAGTCCTCTGAGGACCTGGTGATCTCTCCAGGCTTAGTTAGAGACGAGGACTACCCGGAGGTATACGGTTTTGGAGTCGAGGCGGGTGATGTACCTTTACAGGAGGACGAGTTAGTGGCTGAAGACTTCTCTTGAGACATGTCTCTTTTAGACTTGATACTTTATTTTCTTCCTTTTTCAGTGGACATGTAGTTGATTATTTATTTCTTTATACTGTGGTTTCTGGATGTCTTACCCGCACAGTTATTATTTCTATTTCATGTTGGACAAATCTTTCTCTTTAGTATTATTTTATTGGACTTGATATATCGTGTCATATTTTTTGTGTGGATGAGATTAGCTGTAACCTGTAACTTGTATTGTATTGCTGGGTTGTTATCATGATTTACAGCTTAAGCATTTCGCTAAAGGGCTTGCTTTGAGATTTGGTCCATTGGTGAAGTGTTGCTGGCATGTATCGTATCCTAGTCCTATACGTATTTTGGGACTAGGGCATTACATGTTTTTGTGGTGGCCCATGCAGGTCTACGTTAATTACTTCGGTTATATTACTGTACCGACGTGAGCCTGCGAATAGGATATAAAGGACCCATAGGAACTCATCCACATACTTGATCTCTCTTTGATTCCATTTATGAACTCTCGTTTGATTGCCTTGAATTGCATCTTGCTTGATCCTTTCCTCGATAGAATTTAGGAAGATGACTCATCCTAGGTATATATGCTCTATTAGTTCAGTTACACTATTAGTTAAACTCTTGAAAGTTGGATAGAAAGCCTCACCAAGTAGCTTCCAATGTCCTTATGACCCAATTAAGGACGTATAGTTGAATGACACTGAATATAAGATAGTGTAGAAGGATAGACTTACCTAGACTTTAGAGTCTTAGAGGCCCATACCCCAATTGGACGACCAAACCCTTAGACAAAATGATAGTAGGGAAGCCGTAGAGACACACACACCGGACGAGTCTTAGACCTTGATGAACTTGAACTACTTATGCTTCTTTCAAATCACATTCTCGCGTACTTATATTATTTGACTATTTTGACTGATGCTGCTACTATAGCCTATTTTTTTAAGCTTATTCTTTATCGAGCTTGTTCAGGACATATATTTTATTGGGGACGCCTACTAATATATTGTCTATTTAGAATCAGTATATTATGGTCTGATCAACCTAATGCACTTGGTTCGCTCTTCTTATAGTTATTCTACGTAGATTGAGAAATAGTTAACAAATATGTGCCCTCTAGGATCTCATCCACAACTGCCTTAATAACTCTCTCTTTTCGAACTATTCAATCACCTTTGAAACCCCGCAATTGTATTCGATCCTTGAACTCTCTATTATTTTATGTACGTCTTCACCTATTCCAGGAAGACAAACCCTTGTGTTTGAGAGAGGGTATCCGTGTGGACCGTTTCCCGAGCAGGCAATGCAGTTTGTGCAAGCTAGACAGCAGGAAGGAGCACAACGACCAAGACATGCCTTTGCCATGAGGATTGACGACGAAACAACGACACAAGAGGCAACGGAAGGTAATAACTTAATTTTGTGTTAATAATAGAAGTAGATTATTAGTTTACACTAGTTTGGTGCATGTTTACTTAGGAATAACAATAGAGACAAAGCACATTTTAGAGACATCTTAGAACCATGTACATGTTTTTTCTTTACCTTAGTGAGTTATTTTAATTTCGAGGACGAAATTATTTTAAGGGTGTAGAATGTAACATCCTTGAATTTTGGAATTATTTTTCTGTTATTAATTTTATTTAAATAGGATTTTATGGAATTTATGAATATTTTTTATTAAATAGTTATTATTATAGATGACCTTAGCCATGGTTAAGATTTGGAGTACAAGACGACTAAGAATTGTGACACGGATAGTGTACACGTGTGCTTTGACTAGTATTTTGGCCATGAAAGGGAAGGTCGAGCCATAGGTGTGATCTAACTAGGAAAACCTGGCCAAATTGCGAATTAACCCCCACCGATGATTTATTTATTTAATTATTAGATTATTGACTTTCTAGGAGACCCGGTTGTACCAATTTAGCCCCGACTTGACCCGAACCAAATCCAAATCTAAATAGACATGTAGTACTCTCAAATACCATCATGTTGATATATATTTTGTATATATTTTATTAATATTAATATGTTTTCAATTTTGGAAAGTTTCTATTTATAGAAAGTGTCTACGTGTAATCCTAGTTGGCATTAGTTTATATTTGACCCAAAGTCCAACCCAAACCTATTTAGGCATGTTGTATATTAATATATATTAATAACCATATATATTTAATATTTATTCAGATTTAGATTGTATTTATATTTAGAAATCTAACTAGTTCTATATTAAATGTTTATTTAAATGCTCAATCAAATCAACTAGCCAACTCATCAAATAACCAAACCAATCCATGTGGACCCCACATATGACAAACCAAAGATTATTTTCATGTAATTTTCATCCAAAAATAATCTCCTACATTAGCGGGCCATGCTATGCATGGAAACACCCTCCTACATATATAAACTCAACCCATAGGCCCATATATATATCAACCCTTATCAAAACCCTAACCCTAACACCAAAAACTCTTATTTATCACCCAAGAGCAGCTCCTTTACCATTAATTTCGAAAATAGTATCCCCTCCCCTCTACTACATCATCCCCTCCATCATATAACTCATCTTCCTCCATAAAGGCTCCTTCTTTCATCCTTCTTTCATCCAAACTCCACCAAACCAACCCTAAAAACTCCATCTTTTCCATCCAACCAATCCTAACCATTGTCCACCCCTCAAATCTCATCAAGAAAGGATTGACGAGCAAGTACATCATCAAAGGAGGGAGCTTTGACAAGAATAAGCCTTCACAAAGCAAGGACCTTGGTAAGTAATCCTAACCTTTCTTTCTCAAATCCATCTCATAAATCTATAGAAATTATGGTATTAGTTCTGTAGAAATAGTGTTTTGATGACTCTTGGGTAGTATTTTCACCCATAAAAGTTTCATGAATTATGATAGCTTTTTTCATGTTTCGGTAGAGCCAAAACATACCACGTTGTGAAGGAACTATAAGTTTATGTAGGAATTATTCAAAACTGAATTTTATGTAGGTTAATATATTTAAATTAGAATTTGGAAGTATTTTTCCGCGAACTTATAAATTCAATTCTGGTCGAGAAAATTATAGGTCAAAACTAGTCATTTTCGGGTGACTTATTGACCTAGAAGATTCCAAACCATTAGTACCATGAAATCCTTACATCAAAATTTTATATTCTAATATTTAGAAATTTTAATTCTATTTAAATTGTATTTTTGAGGGTTTTCATAATTTTAGATAATTAATGAAGTTCTAGACAAATTTTGGGTAGACTAGTCGACCCGATAGACAACTAGTAGTATAATTCTTTAGATATATAAATTCTGGAAATTCTAAGATATATCTATAGAAAATTAGTTTAAATAATATTCATATTATTTTTATATGATTTTTAGGTATATGACTGAAGTACGAACTTAACTGACTAATTGGGAGTTGAAAACCCAAAAACTGTGTTCGGTGTCTCGTGGAGCCTGTATGTGATTGTATTGGTCTAAAGGGTTCCACGAGAAATTGAATATAATCTTAAAAGATTATCTTGACTAATTAAGTATATTGTAAGTTCATGAGTAGTGGATTAATTTAGTTAATTAATTATCTAGGAGCATCGGGTTCCGGTGGCGTGGACGCAGGATCGACGTTTCAGATTCACAATACGACACCAAACAAGTACACCTTGCCAAGCTTTACAGTATTTATAAGTTTTTTTATATTATTGTTTTTCATATCTTACTTAGTTCCATACTTCTCATGTTCCATGTTCTGGTTACTTTCTAGTTTTGCATCCACATAGATTTTATTCTTCCTCCATATTACATGTCTTATTTTTCTTATCTTGTTCATGTCTAGAGTTAGAATTTCTTTGCCTATGTCATGTATCCCAGACCTTTGTGACCTAGACATGACTTGGACTTGACATATTTGACTTGACTTGACTGTCTCATAGTTTTAGACGAGGACCTTGTTATAGACGTGACTATACCTGACCACTCCCAATTGTTAGCAACCATCGGGCTGCGATTGAGACTAACTATAGGTTGTTAGCAACCACCGGACTGCAATCTATAGGGACGTTAGCAACCATCGGGCTGCGGTTTACCTCGATTTACTTGTAGTCATGTTTATTAGCACGATTCTCCAGGCATGCCATTTATTTTATGTATTAGTTCTTGCACTGCTCCCTTTAATCCTTATTTTCTTATATCACTTTTCATCTATCCATGCTTTTTATTACTGTTATAGCTGGCAAGCATATTATGTGTCTTGCTAGTCCTCTGAGGACCTGGTGATCTCTCCAGGCTTAGTTAGAGACGAGGACTACCCGGAGGTATACGGTTCTGGAGTCGAGGCGGGTGATGTACCTTTGCAGGAGGACGAGTTAGTGGCTGAAGACTTCTCTTGAGATATGTCTCTTTTAGACTTGATACTTTATTTTCTTCCTTTTTCAGTGGACATGTAGTTGATTATTTATTTCTTTATACTGTGGTTTTGGGATATCTTACCCACACAGTTATTATTTCTATTTCATGTTGGACAGATCTTTCTCTTTAGTATTATTTTATTGGACTTGATATATCGTGTCATATTTTTTGTATGGATGAGATTAGCTGTGACCTATGACTTGTATTGTATTACTGGGTTGTTATCATGATTTACAGCTTAAGCATTTCGCTAATGGGCTTACTTTGAGAATTGGCCCATTGGTGAAGTGTTGCTGGCATGTATCATATCCTGGTCCTATACATATTTTGGGACTGGGGTATTACATATTTTTGTGGTGGCCCATGCAGGTCTAAGTTAATCACTTCATTTACGTTACTGTATCGACGTGAGCCTACGAATAGGATAGAAAGGACCTATAGGAACTTATCCACATACTTGATCTCCTTCTTTGATTCCATTTTCGAACTCTCATTTGATTGCCTTGAATTGCATCTTGCTTGATTCCTTTCCTCGATAGAATTTAGGAAGATGACTCATCCTATGTATATATGCTCCATTAGTTCAGTTACACTATTAGTTAAACTCTTGAAAGTTGGGTAGAAAGCCTCACCAAGTAGCTTCCAATGTCCTTATGACCCAATTAATGAAGTATAGTTGAATGATACTGAATTTAAGATAGTGTAGAAGGATAGGCTTACCTAGACTCTAGAGTCTTAGAGGCCTATACCCCAATTGGACGACCAAACCCTTAGACAAAATGATAGTAGGGAAGCTGTAGAGACACACACACCGGACGAGTCTTAGACCTTGATGAACTTGAACTACTTATGCTTTCTTTTAAATCACATTCTCGCGTACTTATATTATTTGACTATCTTGACTGATGCTGCTAATATAGCCTATTTTTGCAAGCTTATTCTTTATCGAGCTTGTTCAGGACATATATTTTATTAGGGACGCCCACTAACATATTGTCTATTTAGAATCGGTGTATTATGGTCTGATCAACCTAATACACTTGGTTCGCTCTTCTTATGGTTATTCTACGTAGATTGAGAAATAGTTAACAAATACGTGCCCTCTAGGATCTCATCCACAACTGCCTTAATAACTCTCTCTTTTCGAACTATTCAATCACCTTTGAAACCCCGCAATTGTATTCGATCCTTGAACTCTCTATTATTTTATGTACGTCTTCACCTATTCCAGGAAGACAAATCCTTGTGTTTGAGGGAGGGTATCCGTGTGGACCGCTTCCCGACCAGGCGACGCAGTTTGTGCAAGCTAGACAGCAGGCAGGAGTACAACGACCAAGACATGCCTTTGCCATGAGGATTGACGACGAAACAACGACACAAGAGGCAACGGGAGGTAATAACTTAATTTTGTGTTAATAATAGAAGTAGATTATTAGTTTTACGCTAGTTTGGTGCATGTTTACTTAGGAATAACAATAGAGACAAAGCACATTTTAGAGACATCTTAGAACCATATACATGTTTTTTCTTTACCTTAGTGAGTTATTTTAATTTCGAGGACAAAATTATTTTAAGGGAGTAGAATGTAACACCCCTGAATTTTTGGAATTATTTTTTTATTATTAATTTTATTTAAATAGGATTTTATGGAATTTATGAATATTTTTTATTAAATAGTTATTATTATAGATGACCTTAGCCATGGTTAAGATTTGGAGTACAAGACGAATAAGAATTATGACACGGATAGTGTACATATGTGCTTTGACTAGTATTTTAGCCATGATAGGGAAGGCCGAGCCATAGGTGTGTTCTAACTAGAAAAACCAGGCCAAATTACGAATTAACCCCCACCGATGATTTATTTAATTAATTATTAGATTGTTGACTTTCTAGGAGACCCGGTTTTACCAATTTAGCCCCGACTTGACCCGAACCAAATCCAAATCTAAATAGATATGTAGTACTCTCAAATACCATCATGTTGATATATATTTTGTATATATTTTATTAATATTAATATGTTTTCAATTTTGGAAAGTTTCTATTTATAGAAAGTGTCTACGTGTAATCCTAGTTGGCATTAGTTTATATTTGACCCAAAGTCCAACCCAAACCTATTTAGGCATGTTGGATATTAATATATATTAATAACCATATATATTTAATATTTATTCAGATTTAGATTGTATTTATATTTAGAAATCTAACTAGTTCTATATTAAATGTTTATTTAAATGCTCAATCAAATCAACTAGCCAACTCATCAAATAACCAAACCAATCCATGTGGACCCCACATATGACAAACCAAAGATTATTTTCATGTAATTTTCATCCAAAAATAATCTTCTACATTAGTGGGCCATGCCATGCATGGAAACACCCTCCTACATATATAAACTCAACCTATAGGCCCATATATATATCAACCCTTATCAAAACCCTAACCCTAACACCAAAAACTCTTATTTATCACCCAAGAGCAGCTTCTTTACCATTAATTTCGAAAATAGTATCCCCTCCCCTCTACTACATCATCCCCTCCATCACATAACTCATCTTCCTCCATAAAGGCTGCTTCTTTCATCCTTCTTCCATCCAAACTCCACCAAACCAACCCTAAAAACTCCATCTTTTCCATCCAACCAATACTAAACATTGTCCACACCTCAAAGCTCATCAATAAAGGATTGACGAGCAAGGACATCATCAAAGGAGGGAGCTTTGACAAGAATAAGCCTTCACAAAGCAAGGACCTTGGTAAGAAATTCTAACTTTTTCTTCTCAAATCCACCTCAAAAATCTGTAGAAATTATGGTATTATTTCTGTAGAAATAATGTTTTGATGCGTCTTGGGTAGTATTTTCACCCGTAAAAGTTTTATGAATTATGATAGCTATTTTCATGTTTCGGTAGAGCCAAAACATACCACGTTGTGAAGGAACTATAAGTTTATGTAGGAATTATTCAAAACTGAATTTTATGTAGGTTAATATATTTAAATTAGGATTTTTAAGCATTTTTCCACAAATTTATAAATTTAATTCTGGTCGAAAAAATTATAGGTCAAAACTAGTCATTTTCGGGTGACTTGTTGACCTAGAAGATTCCAAACCATTAGTACCATGAAAACCTTACATCAAAATTTCATATTCTAATATTTAGTCATTTTAATTCTGTTTAAATTGTATTTTTGAGGGTTTTCATAATTTTAGATAATTAATGAAGTTCTAGACAAATTTCGGGTAGACTAGTCGACCCGATAGACAACTAGTAGTATAATTCTTTAGATATATAAATTCTGGAAATTCTAAGATATATCTATAGAAAATTATTTTAAATAATATTAATATTATTTTTATATGATTTTTAGGTATATGATTGAAGTACGAACATAACTGACTAATTGGGAGTTGGAAACCCAAAAACTGTGTTCGGTGTCTCGTGGAGCCTGTGTGTGATTGTATGGGTCTAAAGGGTTCCATCAGAAATTGAATATAATCTTAAAAAATTATCTTGACTAATTAATTATATTGTAAGTTCATGAGTAGTGGATTAATTTAGTTAATTAATTATCTAGGAGCATCGGGTTCCGGCGACGTGGATGCAGGAGCGACGTTTCAGATTCACAGTGCTATACCAGACAAGCACACCTTGCCAAGCTTTACAGTATTTACAAGTTTTTTATATTATTGTTTTTATATCTTACTTAGTTCCATACTTCTCATGTTCCATGTTCTGGTTACTTTCTAGTTTTGCGTGCACGTAGATTTTATTCTTTCTCCATATTACATGTCTTATTTTTCTTATCTTGTTCATGTCTAGAGTTAGAATTTCTTTGTCTATGTCATGTATCCCTGACCTGTGTGACCTAGACATGACTTGGACTTGACATGTTTGACTTGACTTGACTGTCTCATAGTTTTAGGCGAGGACCTTGTTATAGACGTGACTATACCTGACCACTCTCAATCGTTAGCAACCACCGGGCTGCGATTGAGACTAAATATAGGTTGTTAGCAACCACCGGGCAGCAATCTATAGGGCCGTTAGCAACCACCGAGCTGCGGTTTACCTCGATTTACTTGTAGTCATGTTTATTAGCACGATTCTCTAGGCATGTCATTTCTTTTATATTTTAGTTCTAGCACTGCTCCCTTTAATCCTTCTTTTCTTATATCACTTTTCATCTATCCACGCCTTTTATTACTGTTATAGCTGGCATGTATATTATGTATCTTGCTAGTCCTCTGAGGACCTGGTGATCTCTTCAGGCTTAGTTAGAGATGAGGACTACCCGGAGGTATACGGTTCTGGAGTCGAGGCGGGTGATGTACCTTTGCAGGAGGACGAGTTAGTGGCTGAAGACTTCTCTTGAGACATGTCTCTTTTAGACTTGATACTTTATTTTCTTCCTTTTTCAGTGGACATGTAGTTGATTATTTATTTCTTTATACTGTGGTTTCGGGATGTCTTACCCGCACAGTTATTATTTCTATTTCATGTTAGACATATATTTCTCTTTAGTATTATTTTATTGGACTTGATATATCGTGTCATATTTTCTGTGTGGATGAGATTAGTTGTGACCTGTGACTTGTATTGTATTGCTGGGTTGTTATCATGATTTACAGCTTAAGCATTTCGCTAATGGGCTTACTTTAAGATTTGGCCCATTGGTGAAGTGTTGCTGGCATGTATCGTATCTTGGTCCTATACGTATTTTGGGACCGGGGCGTTACAAAGTATTACACTAAGGATGGATACAAATTTGGGACTCTACGAGCCGATGTGGATTCATACTTAGGATACCCGAACCAATGTACGACGTCCAAGGGGATGATCGTGTGACCACGACATGTGATGCCAAGGCCAACATAGGGTTAACTAAGCAACTTAAATTAATAGAAGCATGGTGAGTGAACAAAATTTTGAGGTCGTGTTATACTAGCCACCTCCTAGGCATCAGTCATGGCGTACATGCTGGTCTCCATAAATATGGTTTAACATCCTCAATTTGTGGATGAAGATATCCGATTACTATGTGCTATGTGTTATATGTTCCATACGGTGGCCTTGCGAGGGATCGACGTGTAATCTACGTGCTAAGCATTCTTATTGGACTGGCTAGCCTTGTTGGGACTGACACGATATAAAAATTCCTATATAAGCATTACTGGGATAACCCAAACAAATAATATAAAGCCTTAGGGATGATTGGCTGCCTATAATTGACTTGCTTGTGATATGTTCCTTCTGCTAATATCCGAAGAAGATGGACTGTCATGGTACATGGTCCAACCCATGTCCTTGTTTGGTTGTTGGGTTGGGCTATTGTGCTATGATAGGCTATGGACCAAAGTTGTGACACATAATCCCTTAACTTGACCATGGTTATAGGATGTATCTTATCCCGATGCGGTTTGACCCCCCTTGTCATTGCTTGGCTTTAAGGGTGTCGTATTGCCTCGAAGATATATTATAAGCCTATAATGTTGGCCCATTCCATGGTCACACCCGATTTTAATAATTGACATAACCTTAAAGTCAATACACAAAATATACGAACTGCTGCTAACCATTTCAAGATGTCTGAAATCAATATCAACGAGCATCGTATTACATCATCAAGCATATACATTTCATCAATCTGAAGATTAGTTTAATTGGGATCCAGTCCAAGTCTTTTTACAATTTATTCTGTATTTTATCTTTATTGAGTCTAGGACATAAATTGTAAGATCGACTAGGTAATACTTGCTTAGGTTAATCTCAGTTCACATTTCTAAAAGCCGACCTATTCCCATTTCATTTCTACCAGAAGTTCAAAATCAGTTTTAAAATAGAATTTGACAAATATTTTGAAATTCTCCTAGACAGAACTCAAATCGAGTTCGGTCCAAACTCTGACCGAGTTCGATCAGTTTGAATTCAAATATTCGTTGCCTCCAAATCTGCAAGCAACGTACATATGTAAAATATTTGGATCAGAACTCTGATCGAGTTCGGTCTCAGAAAACACCTATAAATAGAAGAAAGTTTTTTATTTCAAATCACTCATTCATTCTTCATCTTCTATTCTATTCAAAAAGTGTTTTCACCTGATCAAAAGCTTTCAAATCACACATATACTTCTCTTAGCCAAAAGCCAATAATATCTACTTCGATCTAGAGTCTTTTGGTATTCAAGAGTTGTAAAGAGGCTGTCCAGTTTATAATAACTATCCTTGTTGTGGAGCCGGTCGTGCGCTCGTCACCAAGCATGGTGTTGTGAAGTTGGTCGTGCACTTGTCATCAAGCACAGTGTTGTAAGAGACTGCAAGCTCTTATTTAGCTTGTGCCTTAGTATATTAACATCAAGCAAGAGTACTCGAGACTGGATTAGTCCTCTCAGAGGGATACCAGTATATATCGCTGTGTCACTGAGTTTGATCTCTCTATCTCTCCTATATTTATTTACTGTCTCTTATTTACTGTCATAATTATAGCTTAATTTTTTTTTAAATTGGTGATTATTTTCTGCTGCACACACACACACTCTATTCACCTTCCCTCTAGAGGTGCTCAACGGTCTTACAAATGGTATCAGAGCAGGTTATATTCTAATATAACAAACCTTAGAGAATATATATGGTAGCCGTGAAATCAATATTCAATGGTGAAGGACAATCCACAAATAGACCCCCACTATTTGATGGTACAAACTATACCTATTGGAAAACACGAATGACTTTCTTCTTAAAGTCTCTTGACTTTGATCTTTGGTCTATAGTCATTAATGGTTGTAAGAAACCAGCACCCATAGTAGTTGAAGGCCAGCTTGTAGACAAGCCTCATGACAAATATACAGAAGCTGAAAAAGCTAAGGCTAGTCTAGATGCTCGCGCCATCAATGCACTGTTCTGTGCAATTGACAAAACGGAGTTCAATAGAGTTTCAACCTGTAAAATGTCTCATGAAATTTAAAAACTTCTTGAGGTAACTCATGAAGGTACTTCCCAAGTGAAGGAATCCAAAATCAGTAGACTGACACAGAAATATAATTATTTTAAGATGAAATCCGGTGAGTCAATTACACAGATGTTTATACGTTTTCTTGATATTACTAATCCTTTACAATCTCTTGGTAAAAATTACAGTAATCATGAGAAGATTAGAAAGGTGCTACGGGCTCTAACCAAGAACTGGAACCCGAAGGCAACAGCGATCATTGAAGGAAACGATCTCACCACCATGTCTCTGGAAACACTGATGGGCAAGCGCATGACCCATGAGCTTGATCTACAAGAGTTTGAAGAAGCGACCCCAAAAGAAAAGTCGATTGCCTTCAAAGCTCAAGCCAGAAAATTTATATTCCATGATTCTGATGATGAATCATCAAGTGATGATGAAAAAGCCCTACTAGTAAAGAACTTCGGAAAATTCCTGAAATTTGAGAAATCAAATAGAAGGAAGAAAGATATCCAAGAAAGCAATGGAGAAGAAACCATATGCTCTGGATGCAAAAAGTAAGGGCACATGAAGAAGGACTGTCCAACCTCAAAGAAAAGTATTCCATATAACAGATCAAGATCAAGCAGAAAAGCTACTACCAGCCAAAAGTATGTAACACAAGCATCTGGCATGAGAGTGATGCCAGTGATACAGAGGAAGAAGACAGACCCTGCGGTAATGCAAATGTCTGTCTTATGGCATTTGATAAGGTATCCTCAAACCCTCTATATGATGATTTTACTTTCGATGAATTAGAGAATACCTTTAGTGAATTACTTGAAGATCACAAAACTGTGCTTGACAAGTATAAACAATCTCGAAAAGAGATTAAGGCATACACAACCGAGATAGCTAGACTATTCAATCTTATTGAAGATATTAAAGAGACATCTACTACCGGTAACACGGAAGAGATAGCCAAACTCAAAGTAGACTATCATGATCCTATCCTCAAGATTAAAAAGAAAGAAAGAGACTATGTCAAAATACAAGAGCTATATGACATAGAGGAGAAGAAGCACTTAGTCACAGAACAAAGACTCTCAGATATGACTGCTAGATATGAAGAGTCTGTTGCGATTTCTAAAAAGTTAGAAATCAAGTTAGGCAAACAGGCAGTACCTGTGACACAGCCTAAGTTTAGTCCTAATGCCAAGCATACACCTAAAAGGACTAAATATCAGAAAGCACGAAAGAAACATGACTATCATCATGCTTTCACTTATAGGTTCTCCAAGAAACCAAACAAGCATGTCAACATAGCTTCAACCACCACTGGTTCTAAACTAACTTGCATATATTATGGTACACATGGACACATATCACAGTATTGCTTAGCAAGGAAACTTGTTGACAATCACACTCTTTTTTGGAGACCTAAAACTAATCAAAATGGACCCTTCAGTAAATGGGTACCAAAGGATTCATCTACTTGTCTTGTAGGTGGACCCTCAACCCTTTCATGCTAAAAATAAGTGGATCCTCGATAGCGGATGTTCGCGGCACATGACAGGTGATGCATCTTTGTTCGCTATGCTATCGATGAAGAAAGAAGGATACGTCTCCTTCGAAAATAACTTGAGAGGTAATATTATTGGTAATGGCACTGCCGGTATTTCTCCTTATCCAGTAATAAAGGATGTTTATCTAGTCACAGAATTGAAACATAACCTACTAAGCATAAGTCATTTGGCTGATAATGGTTTTGGTATCAATTTTATAAAAGACAAATGTACCATATATGATATGTCATCTGGTGATCCCGTATATAAAGGGACTAGAGAAGACAACATTTATGTTTTCTTTTTGGAGAGTACTAATAATGCAAGTAGATGCCTAGTAGCTATTCTAGATGAATGCTGGCTATGGCACATGAGACTAGGACATACAAATATGGACACTATCTTACGATTCAGTACTAAGAAGTTGGTAAAAGGACTCCCCGAGATTCCATTCAAGAGAGATATGGTATGTGCTGACTGTGAAAAGAACAAAACATATAGGTCTATATTTAAATCCATCAATGCTGTAAGTACTTCTAGACCTTTGTAGTTGATTCATATGGATTTATTTGGTCCTAGTAGAGTCGCCAGTCTTGGCGGTAAGCTCTACGCTTTTGTTATTGTCGATGATTTCTCTCGATTTACTTGGGTTTACTTTTTATCAAACAAAAGTGATGCTATTTTTGAATTTCAGATATTTTGCAAAAAGGTTCAAAACAAAAAAGGCTCCATGATTACTCGTATCAGAAGTGATCATGGTGGCGAATTCGTAAATTTTGATTTTAAAAAGTTTTGTGATGATAGTGGATATTACCACGAATTTTCTTGTCGTAGAACTCCCCAACAGAATGGTGTTGTGGAGCGAAAGAATCGTACTCTAAGCGAAATGGCTAGAGTCATGCTGAATCAGCATAATCTTCCTAAGTATTTTTGGACAGAAGCTGTTAGTACAGCCTGTTATGTTTTGAATAGGGTGTTAATTCGACCTATCTCGAAGAAAATATCATATGAACTTTGGTTTGGAAGGATTCCAAACATCTCTTATTTTAAAGTTTTTGGTTGTCGTTGTTTTATCCTGAACACCAAGGATAACTTGGAAAAGTTTGACTCTAAAGCAGATGAAGAAATATTTCTCGGATATGCTGCTAAGAGTAAAGGATATAGAATTTTCAATAAAAGGTCAATGATTGTTGAAGAATCGATTAACGTTACTTTTGATGAGCTCAATAGTCACAGATCCAGCGACAGTGATGATGAAGATTTATAAGCAAGCACCGAAAAGAGTCCTGTAGAAGATCTGACTCAAAAATTTGATTCACTAAAATTTTTACCAGATCATCCAAAGATACTCATCATAGGTGATGTATCAAAAGGTGTAAGTACACGCTCCTCTCTTAGGGATTCTGAAATAGCAGCAAATGTAGCTTTCATTTCTCAAATAGAACCCAAGAACATAGAAGATGCTTTTCTGATGAGTTTTGGATTGATGCCATGCAAGAGGAACTAAATCAATTTGAGAGAAACCAAGTTTGGAAACTTGTTCCTAAACCTGTTGGTCAATCGATAATTGGTACCAAATGGGTGTTCCGAAATAAACTTAGTAAAGATGGACAAGTTATACGCAACAAAGCACGTCTAGTGGCACAGGATTATAATCAAGAAGAAGGTATTGATTATGATGAGACATATGCTCCTGTTGCTAGACTAGAAGCCATCCGCATGTTTTCTGCATTTGCATGTTTTAATGATTTCAAACTATTTCAAATGGACGTAAAAAGTGCATTTTTAAACGGATTTTTAAAAGAGGAAGTTTTTGTGAAACAACCCCCTGGTTTTGAAGATTTTCAAAAACCTGATCACGTCTTCAAGCTTAAGAAAGCACTTTATGGACTCAAACAGGCACCTCGTGCTTGGTATGAACGCCTAAGTGCCTTCTTACTTGATAATAGTTTTTTAAAAGGAAGAATTGATACAACGTTGTTTATCAAATCTTCAAATGATGATATTCTTCTTGTGCAAATATATGTAGATGATATTATTTTTGGTTCTACTAATGAGAAACTTTGTCAAGATTTTGCTAGTACATGCAGAGTAAATTTGAGATGAGTATGATGGAAGAGCTAAACTTCTTCCTAGGACTTCAGATCAAACAACACTCAAAGGGAACATTCATCAACCAAGCCAAGTATACGAAGGATATACTAAAAAAGTACGACTTCGATAATGTAAATCCAATCGGGACCCTAATGGCTACATCTGCAAAGCTTGATTCTGATGAAAGTGGCAAACCTGTCGACCAGCGTAAGTATCAAAGTATGATTGGTAGTCTATTGTATTTAACTGCTAGTCGCCTAGATATTATGTTCAGTGTTTGCATCTGTGCACAATATCAGGCAAATCCTAAGGAATCACACTTAAGTACCGTTAAGCGTATCTTCCGATACCTTAAAGGAACTTCTATAGTCGGCCTGTGGTATCCTAAAACCAAATCCTTTGACCTGATAGGTTACTCGGATGCAGATTTTGCAGGATGCAAGGTAGATCGTAAAAGTACCAGCGGTACGTGTCATTTCCTTGGAAAGGCCTTAGTCTCTTGGTTTAGCAAGAAGCAAAATTCTGTAGCATTGTCAACTACTGAGGCTGAGTTTATCGCCGCAGGACGTTGCTGTGCTCAAATTTTGTGGATGAAGCAAACCTTAGAAGACTACAATCTGCACTACACTAAGATTCTTATCTATTGTGATAAGACTAGCACCATTAATCTGACTAAGAACCCTGTCTATCACTCATGCACAAAACACATTGAGATACGTCATCACTTTTTACGTGATCACCAACAACACGGGGATATATGTTTAGAGTTTATTGACACATATCATCAACTAGCAGACATTTTCACAAAACCACTAGCTGAAGATCGTTTTAACATAATGAGGCGAGAGCTAGGTATACTTGAATTTTTAGATTCATAGTGTAGTATGGTAATTAAATTTGATTTTATGACTTGAAACTTTAAAATTTATTTAACTGAAATTATTTTGGGGTACAAGCCTAAAAAGGGTCTGTCTGTCACCACGACTACGGTCGAAGCGAAGCGGTATTTAAGAGTTTCTCGGTGAACCTCCGTTAGCTGGGACAGTACCCCTACAGCTAACCCAAAAATAATACACGTTATTAAATATAGGAGTCAAAAGTCATAAAGTTACAATTCAACTACCAAAACTGCATTTATTACCTCAAAAATGCAAGTAACCGAACTCGGTCCGAACTCTGACCGAGTTCTGACCGAACTCGGACCGAGTTCGGTCGGCGCTGTTCACCTTCAGTGGGCATCAACTTCATCTTCTTCCTCCTCTTTTAAGGTACTTTTATTTCATTTTTTTTCATCCATGGCTCCCAAACGTCAGCGACGATCAGTTGATCCTTCATAAGCTGGATCTTCCTCGTCTGACTACGTTCCTACTAGCCTTTTTAGTCCAGCCAGACCAGTAGGCTCAGATGATTTTGACTCCGACTTATTTCCTGATAAGGGATATTCTGACCTATGGTTTGACTCATTTTTTGGTCACAAAATTTGGGCTGGAGCTTATGTTAACTTCACTATTTTTAATGAATATGCTCCCACATTCGACCATCTAGGCTACCGAGACTTCTTCGAAGTAGCCGAAAACATTTTTGACAACGCTGTCCGAATGTTTTACTGTAACTTGCAGGTAAAATAAAATGGAAACTTTTATTCTTGCGTTGCCAGGCAAGAATTGGAGTTCAGCACCACTGACATCAGCGAATACTTTCATGTTCCTGATGTAGGTGAAGCTCTTATTGATATTCACCATATTCAATTTCTATAAGATGTCACTCTTAACTCTTTTAAGGAGTTGCTTTGCCACCCTCGTCCTGTTCCTAGAAGGGTCTTCTCAAAAGACCTTAACCAAAATTTCTATGAACTCCATCGTTTCATTTTCTCTGTTCTCCTTCCAAAGAAAGGATCTTCTGATGAGATCACTTTCTTAGAGTTATCTGCTATGTGCCATATCCATTTTGGTATTCCTTTCTAGGGCTGCAAATGAGCCAAGCCGTTCGCGAGCTGCTCGAGGCTCGGCTCGATAAAAGCTCGTTTGAGCTCGGTTCGTTTACTAAACAAACTGAGCTTAAGCTTTATTTTCGAGCTCGTTTAATAAATAAGCCAAGCTCAAGCTTAGAAGTACTTGGCTCGTTTGAGCTCGCGAGCCGGCTCATTTATGAGCTTGCGAGCTGGCTCGTTTAGAAGCTCGTTTAGGTGCTTGTTTAGAAGCTCAATTGTTCTTTATTGAATTCTAATTTTATATATATTTGTGCATTATATATTTATATGTCCTTAATAATTGATATTAAGGAATTTTTTTAATTAAAAATTTATAATTAAATTGTTAATATTAAAAGTACTTGAATTCAAATCTAACTAAATTGAAATCGAGCTCGTTAAGCTTGAAATGAAGCTTAATGAGTTTGAAATAAAGTTGAACGAGCTTGAAATCAAGCTTAACAAGCTTGAATTTGAGCTTATCGAGCTTGTTTATCAAGCTTGAATCAAGCTTTCTTATCAAGCCAAGCTCAAGCTCAAACCAAGCCAAGCTCAAGCATAATATAAACAAGCTCGAGCCAAGCTCAAGCTCTAAAATAAAAAATTTATCAAGCTCGAGCTCGATTAATTCTAGTCAAGCCAAGCTCAAGCTTACCAAAGCTTGGCTCGGTTTGGCTCATTTGCAGCCCTATTCCTTTCTCTATTCCCAAGACCATGATGGCCTGGATGCTGAACTGTAAAAATGCAGGACGCAACCTAGTCTATCCTATGCATTTGGCCTTCATCTTTCACAGGTTTGATATTGATCATCAAACCTGTGCCTACTCCTCCACTCCCATTGAGCTCACCAGATCTCGTAGATACTCTGCTCTACCTCTACCTCCTGGAGCTCAGCCTGCTCCAGATGCTGATGCTGAGGATCCTCCTCCTGATGTTGCTCCAGCTCATGCTCCAGCCCCTACTCCAGGATTTGATCCAGGATTCTATTAGAGATTTGATGACTTTGTTGTTCTCTCTGCGCAATGTCATCAAAGCTATCTCGACTCGGAGTTCCGCCACATCTACCAGGCTCAGGTGTTGCGGAATGGGATTGCTGATCTTCACTGGAGTCTTTCTCAGGACCCAGCGCATCCAGTTACTATCCTTCCTCACCCAAGCTTCCCAGGTCCTCGGTTCGGAGATAAGGCATCTTTTCCTTACTTCGATCCTACTGCAGCTTACTTTCCTCCGGATGCTTCTGGCAGTGATGAACCCACTATGTAATGCGGACTCAGCTGATGGATAGAGGATAGGATGCTAGATGATGATCTATGCTATGATGTAGTTTGCTTTTTGTTATGTCTAAACTTATTAGTTAGACATTTTTTTGCACTTTATGATTGTATCTTTTTCTTTCAGTACTTTTAGTGAGACATTCCAGTTTATTTCAGTACTTGTTATTGTTTGCAAAAATAAAAGTATAGAACTTTATTGATACAAACTTTGTAAAAGATTACAATTTGAATTCTGGGAATGGTACAACTTTAGGAATCCAATCTAGATGACGATCGCTTTATCCCTTGGACGATATGAACTCTGAAGACGATAGCCTCTGAAGTTGAAGACAACTCTGGAATTGAAGGCAAAAAGCTTCGAAAATTGAAGGCAAAAGCCTCGAAAGAATGCAGCAGCACTTGAGCAAGAACTCCTGGACTCTCTGAACTTTAAAGTCTGATCTCTCTATGATCTGATCTCTGATCCCCTTGAATGGAGACTTGAAACTCTATTTATAGAGTTCTGAAAAATAACTGACTTTTAGTTATTCTGGACTACGCATGATGGATTGCACAGCAATTGGATTGCGCAACAGTGGACTGCGCAGGCAGTTGCTGGATCATGGGCTGTCTTGGACACATAGCATCATTTGATTGAAATGTGCATGATCGTGTATAGACGGTTGACACGTAATGAACAAATGATGGCATGAATGCCACGTGTATTTTGTTATTTATGTTGATAGAACGCGCAACCTGATTTACGCTGGCTTTGGATTGCGCAGACTTGGACTGCGCAGGAATGGATTGCGCCAACATGGATTGCGCTGCCAGCTGTCCTCGAGCGCCGTGCTGCACGATTAAACGAACAGTCGCCTCGTTCTCCGTGCTGTCAGCTGTCAGAAGATTTGATTTGTGTCAGGTAATGATGATGATTTGCCACGTCAGCCTGCGCGCTTGGTAGTGTGCGCAATTTAGTATGCGTAATCTGTATACTGCGCAATCTGATGTCTGCACAGTTCAATTGAAAGATTCATTTCTTGATCTTCTGACTTTGTTGATATGTGCAACTTGATTTTTTAGGACCTACAAGACCCCCTTCAAAGTTTTCGAAAGTTAAACTTATTCAAAATTTTGAAATACTTTGAATTTTGAAATTACAATCCATTTGCGCATGAAATGAGATGTCTGCGCAATCTGAGAGATTAGCCCCATTTTCAGGCGCAATCTGAGGCGGCCGTTTCATTTTTGAAAACTATAAATAGTTCTCTACTTCTCATTTCATTCTTTATTTTGCCTTCTTCGTGCACTTTGAGAGAAACTCCTTCGAGCTCTTTTTTCCTTTCTTCTCCGACGATCTTGATGGCTCCCAAGCGTTCCTCTGCCACTGCCAAGGGCAAAGCCCCCGCCGAATCTTCGGCAAGGGTTGTGCGACGTGCTTCTCGTCACAAAACTACTCATCCAGCGCTGCTAGGTAGATGCCCTAATCAGAACTCTTTTTAGGGTTTTGATCTCACTTATTCTTTCAGAATCCATCTCTTTTTAGAGATGTGATCATACTGCGCCACCCTTTTTAGGGTTCTGGTTGCACAAATCAGTTCGTTCTTTATTTTTATGAAGGATGACATTCTGCGCAATCGGTTGAACTGCGCTGGCAAAAGTCAGCGCAATTTGCTGATTTGTGCGAGACTATCAATGCAAACTGATGATTGTTTGTTTGCGCAGTCTGATTATTGCGCAATCTGATATCGCGCAATTTGATGTTGCACAATCTGATGTTTGCACAAACTGATGACAAAAATCTTTGACTTGACTTGTACTGAATTTTTGTTTTCTCTGTCTGATGCAGTTAATACTAGAGAAGATCCTGGATATGAGGACTTTGTAGGAACTCTTTCAGAGTCAGAATACAAAGATGACCTTTCCCATGTGCACTATCCTCAACATGATCTGCCAACTTCCCGTCAGGCTATTTTGATAGCCCAAGATAATGAGACTCTACTATGTTTGATGAATGGACAACCTCTGGAGTCAGCAGACGCTGTCATTCACAAGAAGCCATTATTCCTGTTCGGCGATGCTTTTGAGAAAAGCTCTCAACCGAGGCCAAGGATGGAAGAAAGGATTGTCCATCAGAAGGATAGGACATTCTCGATACCAGATGTTTCCCGCTGCCTCCCTTATCCCGGTATGCTCATACGAGCTATCCGAGGAAGATGGAATGGAACCTTACACCTTTCCAAGATGCCCGTCCAGGAAGGATTTTTGTGAAGAAGGGGCCGAACAAGAAGGACATGTTCTACAGTTCCTCAGAAAGATACAGTGTCTTGTTAAGAGGTTTGAAACCCGGTTGTATTCCGTCGGAGAATTCTTCCTTGTTATTGCCTGTCAGAACTCCAATATTCACAAATGAGTTTGCGAAGGTCGAAGGGAAGTACCCAGATCAGGATCTCAGATTAACTGGACTAGTGAATCCAGATTTTAAGAGATGGAACTGCATAGTAAACTGGATTTTGACCAAGTTTGAAAATAAACTTCAGCAAATCAATTTGTACCAAGCAGTCCATGCCACTGTTTATGGTTTTGCCTCCAACTCGCATCTGTTCTTGGCTCTAGCAGAAAGATACAATTACAGAACAGGGACCTTCATGACTACTGGCGGAGAGATCGGGTTTGCACTTCATGAGATGCAGTACATCTCTTACTTACCAAAGGGGGATGCCCCATATGAGGAATTTGTCCCAACTAATGATGAGTTGGACAAACTTCGAAAAGAGAACGCAGACATGGTAGCAGTCTTCGAAGAACTGCTATGTCATTATAAAATCTGTTCTCTGTTTTACAAAAGTGCTACATCAAATACCTGCTATTCCTTAAAATGGTTACCTTATTTGTTCCTTAACCACATTAAAGAAACGAAGACCAAGGAACATGATAGATGCTATCCTGACTTCTTTAGATCACTGAGCAGCAGTGACGTGGTAAAACTGATGGAGGAAAGTGGGGATTTGGATGAAGGGATGAAGAATGATTATCAATGTCCTCCTTTGAAGAAAGGAGATACTCTCGAGAGTTATTTGAGAGTAGGATATAGATTTATGTCAAAAGAAGCCCAATTAGCAGGGTTTCTGACGTATTGGCTCCGTCGGTTTGTAGTCCCAGGATTGAGTACCGTAGACCGCTTCCATCGCGGTGTTCTTTTTGCCGCCGTTAGATTAGTCTTCGGCTACAAGATGGATCTTTTGTCAGCGATGACTTGTAGGTTGAATGCCAGTCTTCGTCTGTACGTTGATCTGATGTTGAAAGCTAAAGGAGAAAAAGAATTTCCTCGGCTAGAATTGCCGTATACATATCTGTTCGGGTGGTTGCTTTTTCACCATCCTTCTTTGATGGACCCCGGCATGGGACCAGTCGACGGCAGCTTTTTGCGGAGATACTCTCATAGTAAGTGGAAATACACTTCTCTGAAAGATCGTAGATATGCTCTGAACCTGAGCAAAGGATGGAACTTTTGTTGCACTCCTCCTCCTGCTGGTTATGAACAAATGCCGACAAATATGATTGACTCGAAGATGCAACCTTTGAGCCGTGCAGCTTTTGAGTGGTTGAAGACAATTCGACCGTCCCATTTGGTGTATCGGTTTGAAGAAGAATGTTATTTAGAGCCATATCTCCCCAGTCAATTTGTTCGGCAGTTCGAGTACGACCAATTCCACGTGGGAAATGCCATCACGTGCCTTCAAGGAAAGGGTTTCTTGATAGATGGGGCTCGAGCTTGGGCTTATTATAATGCTCGAGATACGAAAGTAACGTTCTCGATGCCGGTAAATAGCAATCATGGCCCTCGGATGCTATTTACATACTCAGTATTTTATACATCATCAAACACCTTTGCTGAGAATTTTAATCTTGCGGATAGCTTCGCATCTTCAACAAGATTGAAAAAAGGAGGAGTCATCATGTCACTCCCAGGAAATGATGAGGTGCATGAGCCAGTAGATGCACCCTTGGAAGCTTCAAGGGACGCTATGTTCCCTGAATAGGTTAATGTGCCACTGTGCATTTCTTTAAAGGTTACTAAATCTCCAGCTAAGAAGAGAAGGAGAGAGGAGCCTTCCGCTCCGGTAGCAAAGAAGAAACTGGTCTTAGATCATTCTTCTGAAAATATTACTACCAGGTCTCAATCTCGGTAGCTAGCCGAGATAATTCAGCAAGAAGAAGCTACCACTCCGACCTCTGTTCAAAAACAAGTCGAGACAATAGATGCAGAGAGTCCTGAGAGACCCCTTCATAGAAGGGAGAGGTTGGTCCATAGAAGACAAGTTTCATCTTCAATTGTGGCTGATGCTACAACAGGAATCACCATGCCCTCTCCCACCCCTGTTTCTGAATCTGGGAATAAAACTTCCAGTCCAGAGCAGAGAGAGGAAATTGAACAGAGAAATGAGGCTGAAGAGCCCAGAGACAACATTGCAGAAGAAGAGTATAATGCTGTCCGATCTCCTTTATCTGCTGCAGAATCTTCTCAACTGCCTTTTACACCTGGGGCCCTTCGCGCAGAAGAAGATCGTACAATGATTGAAGCTTTAGAGCACTGTGACTTCGGCTTACAGGAAGACTATGTTGATCAAGCCACTGATACTGATAGTGGGGAGGTACCAGCAGAAGATGAAAATAATGAAAGTTCATCATCAGAGACTGACGAAGACACACAGGATCCCGAAAGGGATGATGAAGATCATATATCCACTAAAGCTGCTGATGACTCCTTGGATCCTGAAAAGGATATTGAGGAAGAGGCAGCTCCAACAGCTGAAGAAGCGGCTTTAAAGGAAATTCCTGCCGTCGATCCCCAAGGTATAAAATGAAATCAACAATCTTCTTTAAAATAGATTGATAGCTGAAATTTTACATATGTACTCCATGCAGAGATTGAAGCTCCTCCAGCACCTCCAGTATGTCTGGACATAGTTTTTGCGACGGAGATTGCTGGTAGCAGCCGTCATCTCTCTTGCGGTTCTGAAGCAGGCAGCAGCCAAGCAGTAGCATCTGAAGCTACTTCAGCTCAACCAGACTCTGCTCCTGCAGATGACAAGCTTATTGCTGGATCCATCCACGGTAATACATGTTTTCATTTCTGATTTTCTTTATCAATTACCAATGACAGGCAAAATGACAAAATTTTGATTTTGTAGAGGAACGACCAGGAGGGGCAATGAGCTCCACTTCGGTTCCTTTATTCAAAGAGCCTACCATTCCAACACGAGAAATCGAACATCCTGCGGCCTCATCATCAACAGGAGTAGCTGCAACTCCTGGTGCTATAGCGATTAATAATCTTGTGATCCAAACATTTACCAGATGCTTTTTTGAGTCTTTGGGACCTCTAGTAAATAGAATGATGGAAAAAGAGGGTATTGATTTTTTTATGGTTAGAGGTCCAACCTCTCTCTTAGTAAGGGCTATCCGAGAACAAGGTGACGAGGCTCAGGCCACTTTTCTGGATCATATTTTGAATGAGCTAGAGATTTCCATCAAAAACTATAAAGAGCTCAACCAAGGAGAAGTGGAGTCTCTAGTGCAGGCAGAGTTCGAACAACTGGCTCAGGCAGCTGACATTGAAAGGGTGAATCTCCAGAACCTCTTGGAAGCTTACTCTGCAAAATCTGCTGAATATAAATCCAAGCTGAAATCAGTTTCCTTGATGGCTGAAAGAAAAGAGAAGAGAGCTGCTGAGCTGAGGGCAGAGATTGCTCGTCTCCAAGAGGAATTAGAAAATGAAGTCACTGATCATCAGATTGCAGTTCAGCAATTCAATGCACTGATCCAGGAGAAGGATGATTATGTAGCAGCTCATGATGCTGAGATTACTCGCCGAATGGTGGCCATGCCTGCTTTCAATGAAGAAACGGGGATGGAAGAAGCCAGGAGAAGAGTGATGTCATCTCGTGAAGAGCGACTACAGACTCTGAAACAACAAATTGCTACTCTGATAACACCTCCACCTCATTAGAAAGAAATTTTTTTGTATTTTTTTTGTAGCACATGCGTTTTTGTAATGTCTCATATTTTAATTAATAAAAGACATTTTGTTGTGGCTCTATCATTTATTGTATATCTTGTTCAGATATAAATAATAGATATAGAAAATATATTCAGAGGTACAGGACATGATATATTTCTGAATTTTGTAGGAAAATAATTATATTCATTATATCTGCTCAGAGGTAATATGGACGTGTCAGAATATATTGAATATTATTATTTTAATTGACAACTTAATCAAGAACGATAAGTTGCTGATATGGATGATGAACGATAACGAATCGTTAAAAAGGTATGAACGAAATAAATCGTCAAAAGGAACGGGTAAACCGTCGAATGGTGGAATGAACGAACAAACCGTCAGATAAAAATGAATGAACGTATGAACCGTCGGATGATGATAAATGAATGGATGAACCATCGAATGAATGTAAATGAACAGACGAACCGTCGGATGATGATGTCGTTTCATTATTTGGAGAATCTCTGTCCATAAATAGAGCAGAAACCTGGTAAAAATGAGCACTTCCATCTTTCCAACATAAGAATGTCGTCTGGAGATGCAACTAAGAAGGCTGAACTCGCTCTAAAGGTTGAAGAGGGCGTTGAAGAACGTCCGACTGAACTGGTTCAGCCAAAGCAGGCAGAGGCAGGCGAAGGTTCGTCTGCACCCAAACCACCGCGAGATATTCTGGACTTCCTGCTTGAACCAGGAAAGACTGAAGAAGAAGAGGCCATAAGGATGGCTGCTTGCAAGTTCCTCGTGGGTTCCAGCAAGGAGGTTCTCAGCTCTTTTACTAACCGCGTCTTTGAGAAGGACGGCGGTGATCCCCGTCCCAATGTCGATAAGGATGACAGTGATCTTCCTTGATATCATGTAACATCATTTATGATGAAATAAAAATCAAACTTTATTTATGACTTGTCTGATCATATTTACTTAAATTTTTGTTACATTTATACATTGTATTTCTTGAGAAATTTGCCATTGATAGGCATTATTGCAACCCGACCATCTAATTCTGCGAGTTGATATGCTCTATTTGAAAAGACTTTGCTGACAACATAAGGTCCTTCCCATTTCGTATCGAATTTGCCTTTGCTCATGTGAGTCATAGTTATAGGACGTCTGACTGTTAGAACAAGTTCTCCTTGTTGAAAGACTCTGACTTTAACTTTGCGGTTGAAAGTCTTCGAGATACGGGCTTGATATAGCTCAATATGTTGCTGAGCCATTAACCGCTTCTCGTCGAGTGCCTCTAATTCTTGAAGTCGAAGAAGGTCGTTGTTTTCTGTAGTGAGCTCATTGGCAATGGAAATCCTTAAAGAAGGAATTTGAAGTTCTAAAGGGAGAACTGCTTCATAACCATACACCAAAGAGAAAGGTGTAAAGCCTGTGGGATTGCAGACCGTAGTTCGATAGGCCCATAAACAGTCACCAAGTTTCTCGCTCCAGTTCCGTTTGTTAGTAGATACAAACTTCTTAAGGAGCTTGATAATAGTTTTGTTGAATGCTTCGGCTAATCCATTAGCAGTAGGATTGTAGGCTGTCGAAGCGATATTGTCAATTCGATGATCATCACAGAATCTTGTAAACTTCTGGCTGATGAATTGTGGTCCGTTATCATGGATGATTCGTCGGGGTACACCAAATCGATAAATAACATGATGTTTGACAAAGTTGATGACACTGCTGGTCTTGACTTCAGCCAGAGGTATAGCTTCAGTCCATTTGGAGAAGTAATCGATTATTGCTAGTATGAACCGATGTCCTTTAGAAGAAGGAGGATTGATAGGACCTATAACATCCATGCCCCAAGCTTCGAAAGGCCAGGAAGCAGCAGTCGGATGAAGAAATTCCGACGGTTGATGAATGAAGTCTGCATGGATTTGACAAGCTCGATATTTTCTCGCATATTTGATGGCGTCAGAAACCATAGAGGGCCAGTAATAACCCATGCGTCGGATGCGATCCTGTAGCTTAGGACCGGGTTGATGTGCTCCACAGACACCGTCGTGAGCTTCACGCAATACTTGTTTTGCCTCATCACCAGCAAGACAGCGTAGAAGAAGACCGTCGTAAGTTCGCCGATAAAGAGTCTTGGTGGTTTGATTGTAGTAGAATCGGAGAGATCGTCGTCGGATACTCGTAGCCTCCTTAGGATCTTCGGGGAGTATATCATGGACTACAAAGTCGATGAAGGGAGTTCTCCAATCTTCACTAATAACATTGGCTTCAGCAAGATTACTGAACTCGATATTATGATTGTTTTCGATGCAGAACAATTCTCGATTGGAGATAACCACCACTTATTGTCTTCTGATGGGGATGGCTAAAACTGCTGCAAGATTGACTAAGGCATCTGCTTCGATATTGCTAGCTCGACGGACGTAGTCAATGAAGAAAGCTTTGAATGATGTAGCCATATTGATAGCTGCTTCATGATAAGGTACCAGATCTTGATGTCGAACTTCATAGGTTCCTCTAACCTGGTTGACAACCAGCTTAGAGTCGCCGTAAACTTCGAGATATTCGATATCCAATTGCTTGGCTAACTGAAGGCCGATGAGTAGAGCATTGTACTCCGCTACGTTGTTGAAACAGGGTTCATCTAGAGAGTAAGCTCTTTGAATGGTCGATCCATCTGGAGAAACGATGACAACTCCGACTCCTGCTACAATGGCACCATTTGGTCCGATTCTGGATGCACCATCGAAGAATAGACGCCAGGTTGGAAATTCTTCAGAGATCATGTCGACTTCCAATGTCTCGTCTAGAATTTTATCGTAAAGCTTGGATGTTTCTGGCACAGGATGAGCCGCTAAGAAATCTGCCAGTGCTTGACCTTTGATAAACTTTTGAGGAACATACACCATGTCATATTGGGCTAGCAAGATGGCCCATGTAGCAAGGCAAGAATTGAGTGTACTGGGCTTCTTCATGAGTATCCGAAGAGGATTAACTCAGGATATGACATGAATAGTTTGGCCAATGATATAATGTCTCGTCTTTTGAACAGCGAACATAAGAGCTAGGCATTCTTTTTCGACTGGACTATAACGGTGTTCAGCACCAATCATAGTACGGCTGAGATAGTAGATGGCCTGTTCATGACCCTCTTTGTTCTTTTGGGCAAGTAAAGCACCCAATGAATGGTCCATAGTACGAACGTACATTAAGAATGAAATGCCTGAGATTGGTGGCACCAAAACTGGTGGGTTCATGAGATATCGTTTGATGTCATCGAATGCTTGTTGACATTCTTTGGTCCAAATGAAAGATACACCCTTCTTCATCAGTTGAGTGAATGGTCTGCAGCGTCCAGACAAGTTCGAAATGAATCTCCTGATGTACGCAAGTCGACCTTGGAATCCTCGTAACTCTTTTAGATTGCGTGGAGGACGCATCTCTTGAATGGCTTTGATATTCTCGGAATCCACGTGTATACCCTTAGAGGTAATGACGAAGCTGAGAAACTTACCACTAGAGACACCCAAGAATGACTTGGTGGGATTCATCTTGAGTTGATGTTGGCGCATGAGATTGAAGATAGTTCTCAAGTCTTGGATGTGATCTTCCTTCAGACGACTCTTGACGGCGATATCGTCAACATAGCATTCGACAGTTTTGTAAAGATGATCTCGAAAAATAGTACTCATAGCCCGTTGGTAAGTTGCACCAGCGTTCTTGAGACCAAATGGCATCACTGTGTAGCAATAGACTCCCCGAGGAGTGCAGAAAGATGTGTGTTTTTCATCTTCGGGATTCATCTTGATCTGATTGTATCCAGAGAATCCATCCATAAAAGATATTCGCTCGAACCCACAAGTATTGTCAATCATGACATCCGTGATAGGGAGAGAAAATTCATCTTTTGGACATGCTTCATTAAGATCCCGAAAGTCGATACAAACTCGAACTTTACCGGTTTTCTTCAGGACTGGAACAACGTTGGCTACCCACTCAGGATGTTGTTCTTCTCGAATAAAGCCACAATCGATGAGCTTCTTGACTTCATCATCGATTGCATCCATCATTTCCGGTTTGAATTGCCATTGTTGTTGTTTGACTGGTTTTGCATTCGGCAGAATATTCAATTTATGAGTAGCGATTTTGGGATCTAGTCCTGGCATGTCTTCATAACTCCAGGCAAAGACATCAATGTATTCTTTAATCCAAAGAATTAATTCTTGCTTGTCTATTTCTGGAAGGTTCTTGCTGATGAATATTGGACGAGGTGACCTATTTTCTCCTACATCGATTTGAACCAATTGATCTTCGGTAGGAGGTTCTCTTTGTTCGAATTGGAGTACCCACTGATTGTCCATCTGTTGAGCCCAAGGATCTGTTTCAGAACTTTCTTCAATGTCTCCATCATAACCTTCTGGAAGTTCAGCAGAGACCATATTGGAAGATACGACCAGTCGATGAACATCACCAATGCTAGTGTCAGAATCCCATGATCTGGAATCAGAAGAGTTAGAACGCTCCTCGCTATCAGATTCAGAGCCTGCTGGGGATAACAGTGGAGGAGAAGCATATCCGAGACCTCTTTTGGTTCTGCTGTTATACATCTCTGACTTTCCTTGTGGAACAGCGGTACGGAGAGGAGTTTTTCTATCCTTACCGTAGTTGAGACCACTCTTGAAGTCATAACCCATCTTTCGGACGATATCTTTTGATTGTTGACTGTAACAACGAAATTGAAGATGACCCGTGTCGTTAACTTTACTATCATCCATATAACTGAATTGTTGTTCTGGTCCTTTACTAAAAAGTATTGGATTTTCACTTTTCTTACGAGCGGGAACAATACGATATGAATCCTTTAGGTGTTCACATGAAACTTCTGTTTGAAGAGATTGTACAACTCCCATTGTAAATGATTTGAAGCTATTTAACATATCCAAATAACATTTAGTATGATAAATAACATCAGTATACTGGAAAGTAGATGCTTTTTCATTAATTTGTACATTCGTATTTACAGCAGGACCTTTAGCCTTAGCAGGATTGGTCAGATTGATTATAAGAGGGAGAGAAGAAGAACGTGGAGGAGGATTAGCTTTGTTACGACGGAGGTCGATAACAAGCAGCTCAAAGGAGGTGAGCTTCCTTTTCTCCTTGTTATAAGATAGATCGATAACAAGTGGCTCAGAAGAAGTGAGCTGCTTTTTATCCTTGTTACGACGTAAGTCAATAATAAGTGGCTCAGGAGAGATGAGCTCCCTTTTGTCCTGATCATTATCAATAGATTGTTTCTGGACTGGCAAGTGAATAGCCAGTGGTTTAGAAACTGAGGATGAGAAACACGCCCTTTAACAGGTATAATAAGAGTGTCTTTGGACACTGCTTCTTGGTCTTCTTCAGTATCCATGGCCAATACCACTTTCATAAATTCTTTCTTATACATACGAGCGTCATTGCAGTATGCTTCGACACCCTTAAAAGGATAAAGGTCTGCAACTTCTTTGTGAACTTCTCCTTTGTCATCGACATATTTAAAGCATTGATGAAGAGTTGATGGAACAACATTATGTTCATGGAGGAAGGGTCTTCCCAGAAGAGCGTTGTAAGAACAACCATGATTATCGATGATATAGAAGGTCACCTTTGTGCAAAGATTGCCTATTTGGAGTTTTAGGCAAATCTTACCCAAAGGTTCACTCCTTCCTTGGTTGAATTCCAAGATAGTAGTGATTGTGCTTGAAATACTATACACTGGTATCTTTAATGCATCCAGCATCGTCTTTGGCATGATGCTGAGAGCAGACCCTGGATCTATCAGGATACGATCGACTTTCATCGAATCGACATACCCTGTATAGTAGAGAGGACGATCATATCTATTATCCTCCATCAACATATCATCCTGAGTGAAAGTGATGTTTGGAATCAACTCCAGAATACTATGACAGTGACGGCAAGAGACTGGTTCTGATTCCGGCTTTTTGAGAAGAGTTAAGCAAGTTTCAGCCTGCATCAGAGCTTCACTTAAAGTTTTTCGAGTCTCTTTGGAAAGGCGCAAGAGCTCGAAGATTGATAGCCTAGCCGATGTATTGGCTAGTTGAGCCAATATATCAAAGTTGTACGACTTTTCAAGTCCTGTAGGAGATGATTTCTTCAGGGGTTTGTCAAAGCGGACTTGTTGCTTGCCTTTGTCAGCAACCACCAGCTTGGGAGGAATAGGTACTACAACTGGAGAAGATGTGGAAGGAATCTCTTCAGAAGAAGTAGATTGTACTGGAACAGGTTCAGAAGAAGAGGCAGGATTCTCTTGAGTATCAGGATACTCTTTCAAGTAAGCTTTTCCTGATCTGGTGCCTAACAGAATTTCTTCGTCAACTATGGGGTCAAAAGACACCATGTTGCAAGTCTTTGTCTTGCTTTTGGAGCGGTCTTTCTTCTTAGAAGAAGAGGAAACTTCGAACTCGAAAACAAGATCTGGATGGATCCACATAACTTCGCCGTTGTCAAGAGACAAGGGAACAAGACCTTCACTTGGTGGAGGCGGGAGATTCTCAATCTCAAGAGTAGCTTTGGGAATAGGAATGACACCGTGCGATACTATTTACGGAGGGAAGTCACCAAACTGGACTGAAACCGTATTTGTAGTAACAGTCTTCTCGTCTTGCTGCAGAGTGACAACACCAGCATTGACAAGCTCTTGAATTTTGCCTTTGAGTACATAGCACGCTCGAGTAGGATGTCCAATGAACCTGTGGTAGACACAATATTTAGGATGATCTGTCTTACCGACTTCATCAGGTTTCTTTGGGTCTGGGAGCTGAATCTTGTTGCTTTTGAGTAAACAATCAAAGATGCTTGCGGTGTCATTCTCGTCGAAGGAATATTCTACTTTCGGACGAGGTTCCCTCGGTGGAGTGCAGAAGGAGTAGAAGTGGATGTAGACGGAGCCACATTGACAGCCAAAGATTCTTTATTCTTGTTCAGATTGATGTTCAAAGTCTCTTTTGCTTTGCGATTGTTCTGGCGATTGCCACCACCTGATGTCTGGTGTTCATCTCGGTCGGGGTTAGACATTTGTACCCCCAATTGTTTGAACTTCTCGGCACTCACTTCAGCAGCTTTGGCATTGACAATGAATGAGGGCCAATCTTGGAACTGGGTAGATCCTATCCACATACTGATGATAGGCAAAAGATTTGCCTTACAAGTATCAATAGTGACAGCAGCTGGAGTTCCGGGAGGCATCTTCAAGGCTTCACGGCGGAACCGTTCGATGAAACTCTCAGCAGTTTTATTGTGTTTCTGTTTGATTTTGTTGAGAGCCGACATAGTCATGTCGTTGAATCCTTCATAGAACCGTTCCAGGAAGATTTGCTTGAGACCTGAGAAGGAAGTGATACAACCATCGGGCAAACTTCTGTACCAGTCGTATGCTACGTCGGCTAAACAACCGACGAACACTCTGGTAAGAAGAGCGTCATTTGGCTGGAGTTGAACGGTCATTACCTCAAAATGATTGATGAACTGACTAGGAGAAGTACTGCCATCAAATAAAGAGATCGTTGGAATCTTGTACTTTGGTGGGAACGAAACTTCTTTCTATTCAACTGGATAGGGCTGCTTGATCCCCAATCTTTGTAAGTTGTCTTTCTCTTTGAAGGCTTCGAACTGGGTTTGCAAGAGTTTGACAGCTTCATTGGCGTCTTCAGATGACAAAGAAGGAGCAGGTTGAGTTAGAGTGGTAGGAGGAGGAACAGCATTGTAAGCACTACCCCCAGCTCCTGATTGACTAGGTGTAGTTTGAACTTGTACTTATACAGGAGGCATTTGAGGAGACACTACCCCCAGCCCAGCATTGACAGGTACTGATGATGCTATGATTTCAGGATTAGCATTAGGTACAGTCGGTGGTGTGGCATGTTGTGCCACTATGATAGAATGCATACTAGCAACCATTTCAGCCATGGTTTTTAGCTTATCTTCTAGTGCAGCGATTCGCTGTTCCTGATTTACAGAAGTTGAAGCATCTGGATCTTCATTGACAACATAAGCTGTCACTTCCTTTGGTACAGTGGAGGACACTGTCTGTTCAGAGCTTTCGCTGTATGCATCATAGTCGGAGAAAGAGTCGTCTCCTGACTGAGAAGTAGGAAAATAACCCGAAGGATTTTGAAGAAGATTCTTTTGACCGATTGTATCTCGGCTTCGGGATCGGGTATGTCAAAATACTCCTTCAGAAGATTCTTGAAGTAAATCTAGATACCGTTGACTAGGACGGCGAGGTTTGCCGTGCTTGGAGTACTTTCTACCCCCAGTGTCTCGGAAAGTCATGTTGACAGAAGCGTACAAGACTTCTTCTTCCTCTGACACTACTTCAGAGTTTGCAAAAATCAAATGATCGAAGACAGATCATTTTGTTGTTTGACAACAACATTGGATGATGACTTTGTGGTTGCAATGATGATCAGATGGTTGAACTGGAGGTGTTGAGACGTTGTCCCGCTTTTGCCTGAGATGTTCTCGGAGATCGGGAACAATAGCAGGACGAGAAAAACTCTGAGGGATCTATTCTTTGATAATGTTCGGAATATGATTCCGATTCTTTAAATGTTTAATCCCTTGAGTATACAGGGAAGTACTCACTTCATTGGCATAAGTGTCAGGATCTTTGACCCTGGGAGTCTGCCTTTGATGATGTTTAGTCTTCGGCATTGGCTGTTTGCGTTTCACCGAAGTTGGTCTGTTAAGATAAGTCCTTAGATCTGCAAACTCATCCCCAGGGGTTTCTGTTTGAGACACCAGCAATTTTCCTTGTCTTGAGCGGGATATCTTGAGAGTTGGGAGGTCTATGAACTCTGCTACCGGAGTAGGCAGAATACCTCTTTGATCAGTACAAGTTTTCTTGTCATGAAGGAAAGAAGGATCCTTATTTGAAAGAGTTCTAGTACTGATTGGTGCAGAGGCACGTTCAGATGTATCTTCTACAGTAAAAACTGAAGAAGATTGAGAAAAGACCAAAGGACCTTTTCCTTAATTTTGTGAAGAAGGGTTAGCTAAAGAGCGTTTCCCTCTGTTGTCTTCCAAGTCATGGGACAAGAAAGTTTGAGAAAAGACCAACGGGCCTTTTCCTTTGTTTTGAGGAGGAGAAGGAATAGCCAAAGGACTACCTCCAGTGGATTGCTTCGGAGCAACAGTGTGTTTGGGAGGAGGAGCAGAGCTTTTCCCTTTATTATGAGAAGAAGAGAGTTTAGCCAAAAGGCTGTCACTCTTGGATTATGCAGGCATGCTTTGCACATGGGTGGATGGCGCACTGGTTCTGGCCACGGAGACTGTGGTTTGCGCATCAGGAGTTCTTGCCACAGAGTGCCTATGGTGGACTCTAGTTGTTGGAGTGTTGGTTTGCGCAGGAAGATTGGCAGCCAACTGTGCCAGAGGCATCGGAGTCTTGCATTTAGCCAAGGCAGCATATGAAGTACTCTGTATACTGGCAACAGCAGATTGCGCAGCATTAGTTAAGACAGATTGTGCAGCAGGCTTGATGACAAAAGCTTTGGACTGCGCAGCAGTCTTGCTGGCAGACTGTGCAGGAGTCTTGCTGGCAGCATCAATAGACTGCGCAGCAGTCTTTGGGACCCACACTGGGCGTACTTTGCTTATGGCAGAAGTGGTTGCAGTGCGAAAAGTGGTCTTGGAGTTGATCATAGCCTCGTAGGCTGTCTGGATGATCTTCATAACCAGTGTCTTCTACGTCTTTTTGATAGACGCTACGTCACATTGAGTTGTCACTTCCTCATCGGAGGAGAAAGTCATCCCCAGCAGAGTCGCCATTTTGTTTGTAAAAACAAAAGTATAGAACTTTATTGATACGAACTTTGTAAAAGATTACAATTTGAATTCTGGGAATGGTACAACTTTAGGAATCCAATCTAGATGACGATCGCTTTATCCCTTGGACGATGTGAACTCTGAAGACAATAGCCTCTGAAGTTGAAGACAACTCTGGAATTGAAGGCAAAAAGCCTCGAAAATTGAAGGCAAAAGCCTCGGAAGAATGCAGCAGCACTTGAGCAAGAACTCCTGGACACTCTGAACTTTAAAGTCTGATCTCTCTATGATCTGATCTCTGATCCCCTTGAATGGAGACTTGAAACTCTATTTATAGAGTTCTGAAAAATAACTGACTTTTAGTTATTCTGGACTGCGTATGATGGATTGCACAGCAATTAGATTGTGCAACAGTGGACTGCACAGGCAGTTGCTGGATCATGGGCCAACTGTCTTGGACACATGGCATCATTTGATTGAAATGCGCATGATCGTGTATAGACGGTTGCCACATAATGAACAAATGATGGCATGAATGCCACGTGTATTTTGTCATTTATGTTGATAGAACGCGCAACCTGATTTGCGCTGGCTTTGGATTGCGCAGACTTGGACTGCGCAGGAATGGATTGCGCCAACATGGATTGCGCTGCCAGCTGTCCTCGAGCGCCGTGCTGCACGATTAAACGAACAGTCACCTCGTTCTCCGCATTGTCAGCTGTCAGAAGATTTGATTTGTGTCAGGTAATAATGATGATTTGCCACGTCAGCCTGCGCGCTTGGTAGTGTGCGCAATTTAGTATTCACAATCTGTATACTGTGCAATCTGATGTCTGTGCAGTTCATTTGAAAGATTTATTTCTTGATCTTCTGACTTTGTTGATGTGTGCAACTTGATTTTTTAGGACCTACAGTTATCTTTTTATGTATCTTTTTAGCTTCACTTTGTCTGTTTGTGTTGTAAATTGTTGGCTTCACACATTACGGAGGAGCCAAAGTCATTTCTCTATTGACAAAGGGGGAGAAAGAGTACATACCAATTAAAAATAAATCCAAAAGCATACAATCCAAAACAAAACCAACCATGTTTTATTCAGGTACATTTTATTTATTTATTCTATTTCTTAGATATATTTTGGTATATACACAAGTTTGTCAATTATCAAAATGGGGGAGATTGTTGGCCCATTCCACGGTCACACCCGATTTTAATAATCGACATAACCTTAAAGTCAATACACAAAATATACGAAGTGCTGCTAACCATTTTAGGACGTCTGAAATCAATATCAACGAGCGTCGTATTGCATCATCAAGCATATACATTTCATCTATCTGAAGACTACTTTCATTGGGATCCAGTCCAAGTCTTTTTACAATTTCTTCTATATTTTATCTTTATTGAGTCTAGGACATAAATTGTAAGATCGACTAGGTAATACTGGCTTAGGTTAATCTCAGTTCACATTTCTAAAAAGCCTACCTATTCCCATTTCATTTCTACCAAAAGTTCAAAATCTGTTTTGAAACAGAATTTAACAAATATTTCAAAATTCTCCTAGACAGAACTCAAACCGAGTTCGGCCCTAGTTCGGTCCGAACTCTGACCGAGTTCGGTCAGTTTAAATTCAAATATCCGTTGCCTCCAAATCTACAAGCAACGTACATATGCGAAATATTTGCATCAGAACTCTGCCCGAGTTCGGTCTCAGAAAACACCTATAAATAGAATAGAGTTTTTTTTATTTCAAATCACTCATTCATTCTTTATCTTCTATTCTATTCAAAAAGTGTTTTCACCTGATCAAAAGCTTTCAAATCACACCTATACTTCTCTTAGCCAAAAGCCAGTAATATCTACTTCGATCTAGAGTCTTTTGGTATTCAAGAGGTAAAGAAGTTGTCCAGTTTACAACAACTATCCTTGTTGTGGAGCCGGTCGTGCGCTCGTCACCAAGCACGGTGTTGTGAAGTCGGTCGTACACTTGTTACCAAGTACGATGTTGTAAGAGACTGCAAGCTCTCATTTAGCTTGTGCCTTAGTGGATTAACATCGAGCAAGAGTACTCGAGACTGGATTAGTCCTCTCAGAGGGATACCAGTATACATCGCTGTGTCACTGAGTTTGATCTCTCTATCTCTTGCTACATTTATTTACTGTCTCTTATTTACTGCCATAATTATATAGCTTAATTTTTTTAAATTGGTGATTATTTTTTGCTGCACACACACACACACTCTATTCACCCCCCTCTAGAGATGCTCAACGGTCCTACATATAATCCCTGGCCAGATCTTACTTTAATTGCTTGGTTTTTTGCCTCATTTATATGTGCTCCCTTGTGGTACTTGTTATTCGAGGGTGACCCCGTTGGTTTTGTTTAGCCAGATCTCGTAGTAGAGCATGAGGATCCACTCTTCTTCTCTGATAACGATGGTGCATACTAGAAGCATGGCCGCTGAGGTACATGAATGAGTTTCTCCTTCACCACTCTGATATCTATATTTTGTACTATGGCATTTGGCCATCGGCACCTGTTTAGTTGGCAGTTCTGGATATTTGGTTTCCTTTACATAATTATAATTAGTCATACTGCAGCTGACTATGATTATGTACTATTGACTCTCTGTGCTAGCTGGTATTTTGTTTGGCTAGTTTTTATGATCGTTTTGATGAAGCATCGGGGACTCCTTACTGCTTTATCTTATATGCTCATTAATCGATGATTCTTAATTGAATGATTGAGACATAGTTGTTCTGTATGACCCTAGGAGACATGATTGTAACATGCACATCTAAGTCCAATGACAGCCGTAATCGCCGAATGACGTCTTCGTACCTTATACGGGGTAGTTGGCCATGCCCATCTCCGTATTTTGGTACTAGGTCGTGACAATAAAACCGTAGAATTTACTAGGTAGATCAACCATAAGTTATATACTAATGATTGTTCTCTTATTTTGCATGATATTTGTTGTGGGTTCAATAAGGGGAGTGACATATGACCACTAGCTTGTCGATTACATAAACCCAGTGGACAATACATGCAAGTTTACATGAGCGATCGCACATAGCATTATTACTATCATGCTTTTTCCTATTTGTATTATTGTCTCTATTTTTTGTGGTCTCCATTCTATATCATATTGTTGATCTTGACACTTGTGACATAGAGTTATCATATAGTTCTTTTATATTCAATTGTTAATGACTATTAATCATTTTACTCGTTACTCGTTCACTTGCATGACTGATCTATTAGAAATGTATTATAACTGTGATGGAGGATTGCATTGTTACTCATATACCTATTAGCCCATCCTATTCAAGTAATAGCCATTTGGTGTGTTCACGTCCTGATGTGCCGAATTAGTCCTTCACAATCCATATGCCGAACATGTGTTCCAAATGACACATGTTACACGTAGTTATTTTTACTTGTTTCTCCAGTTGATTCATGTTTTTCTCATAACTATTACTATCGTTCATTACTATACACACTTGTCACAATATTGTTGTTATATCATTTATCCTTCTAGAGTGATTAATTCCCTCTAGTGTAAAAATGTGCATGTCTATTATACCCTTACGTATAATGGAGTTACCGTAGAATAACCAAAACCTAAGCCAATCACATAACTGTCTTGTGCTCTGAAGCACTTATATATATGTTACAGTTACATTTTCTCTATTATATTTCTGTACTCAGTATTATATATACTTCTTATATTTCTGTACTTCTTTTACAGCACGTCATGTACTTTATTCTATTGTTAGCTCTATATTTTCTACCATACTTTGGAACTGCTTTCAGAGTTATGCATTCGCTCCAATCCTGACTGGATACGTTGACAAAATTTTACAGAGAACTTGGAGAATCCAGCTAGCCTTGAGGAGACACCAGTAGTACTTGGAGTAGATTGCTAGAGTGTTGTCTGGTTCTTGTTTTCAGTTATCTTCATGAGTTGTATTTATTTTGTACCCTCTATGTGTGGTGTTGATAACACTTAGACTCTTCAATTATGGTTCTGTATTTAAACTTTGAGATCTTTCTATGTATTTTATTTCATGTTGATATCCACCTTAATTATTTTGTGATTGAGTTGTATCCTTCTGAGATTGTCCCTTGTTTTGGAGAGTATATCTTTTTGGACAGATATATTATATTGTGTTAGATGTTGTTGAGACCTAGGACAGCGTTCTACCGCGACAGTGCGGCGTAGGCTAGACGTACCCACGGTCTCATGCCCTTTTACTGGATGCAGGTCGTGATAGTATACGGGACCTTCAGTGGGGCTAGCTACCCGCACTACAAGGGGCGCCATTATACCAGTAAGACGGTCCAAGATGGCGTGTCGCCAGTGACCTTCATATAGATAGGCCCAGTGGCTAGTTTTCGATCCTTCGGGATCGGGGCGTGACATAATGGTATCAGAGCACGGCTTTACGTCCTTGGAATCTTATTCGATTTATTTCAAATCAATGTTGCTACTAAGATAATTCAAAGTTGCTTTCGCGATGACTCAAATGTTGCTTCCGCGATTACTCAAAGTTGCTTCCGTAATGAAATCAAAGTTACCTCTATGATGACTCAAGTGCTTCCGCGATTGTTCAGTATTGCTTCCGAATTTTTCTAATTTGTTCCTTAACTGAAAATCTGTTGATTCTTCTAGTAGCTCACAGGGTGTTCCATACAATAAGTCTAAATATGGAGGCTGTGATATGTGTGCTTTATGAATTGCAAAACCCCTAAATTTCTAATACAATTTTTTTAATTAATATGGTATTGATTTTTGTATTTCGTATTTGTATGTCGCGTACGAGTTTGCATTTCCTAAATTTCTCGTCAAGTGCGAATAAGTGCGAAGTAAATATTTTTATAAAACGTTTTAATTATATAGATGTAGAAAATATTTTAAAATAATAGAAGATAAATATTTTATATTGCTTGAAGTTGTAAATACGTCGCGCCGAGGATTGTCAAACTTTATTTTTTATAAAAAATGCCATTTTATTTTATGGTACAAGTATAACTAATAATTTAGAAAACCTGTATTTTATATAAGTATTATTTTGCATGCGAGTGTATATATATTTGTATTTTCGAAATTAATTATTATCATTAATATATTATTTCGAAAAAGTATACTAAATATGGGTTGATTTAATATGTAATTAATTATGGTGATTTAAGTTGAAAAAAAATTATTAAGTTATTTAAATACAGTTTAAATTAGAGGTAGAATCTATCTACATTGGATTATATTTGATTAAGTTACTTTTAAATCAATTTGAATTAAATAGTGGAAAATCTAAGGAAAATTAAAACTCTTCTTAGTCCTTATCTAGATATATAAGACTTTTGTAAACCTCCTGATTTTTCAAAATAAATATTTGTGAAATTTTTGAATTTTTAAATAACTATTTATTGACTTATTATATAATTTGTATTATTTTACACATATTTACTATAGTGCTCATTGGTGAATTTAGTATAAAAATATATAAATCTATTTTTCTAGTACATTAAGGATCTAAACTATATTATACAAATTTTTTTCTCAAAGTTTTAGGATTTATTTCATAACTTTTATTACTTTTTACATGTTACTTATATTGTACACTATTTACATAATATAGAATAAATATTAATTTAGTATTAAATATTTCAGCTTGTATAAATGAGATTAGATAAAGGTTGTTTAAATAAATATTACCTCTATTTATTATCTATAATAATTTTAAATAATATTATAGATAATTTAGATAAATATGAACTATATTTTAAATTAATCATAATCCTAAGTCTAATAGGAAAGCATCACTATATATATCATATCCTAACAAAGCAAACTCCAATTTATTTAAATCAAATCCTATCTAATTTAGGAGATAAATCTGAAATAAATACCTATATAAATTCAATACATCCCCCTTCTATCAGCCATAATTCAAAATTATTTTTAGTCCAATAGAAACTCTAAAATTCGTCAGTAGAATTCAGTCCCGCTTTTTTGTAGCAAGAGCAACTTGGAACGACGATATCTCCTAGTTCCGCACTCTGTTTTGCCTCTAGTTTTTTTTTAGAAGAAGCGTATCGAGTTAACTTTCCAGAAACATATTTTAATAGACAAAATTCTTTCTGTAGATTTCTACAAAACTGTTTGAGTATCTAGTATCCCAAAAATAAACGTGTTTCAGTATTTTTTGCGATTTCGGGAGATTCCGGAAACGAAAATGTGATCCGTTTAGTTTTTCAGAAAGCTGATACAAAAATCTATACCATATCCTAATTCCAAAATTTAACAAATAAATCTAGTAGGTACAGTATTAATTATAATTAGATAATAGACTATTTTTAGCATCCGGAGATGTTTGTTTGGACCTTAGTTCCTCGGCAGCCGTTGTTCCACCTACTTTCCTGTCTGATTCGCTACCACAGTGCTCAGGACTCAGGTAAATATACCTTTTTAATTAACTGTCATATTATTTATTTTTTGCATTATTTACTTTGTTTCATATTTATTATTTTTAATTGTTATAAACTGTGCGTCCAAGCCACACTTGGGTGCAAGCGACTCTATTAGTCATTTTACTTTACTATATGCATGTTAACTTAGTTTTAGCAGACTACCTTCTTGTTGGAGGATATCCTTATATCTCCTTAGGCCATGACACTCACACTACACGGTTTGAGATATTTTGCTAGGAGAACGACTTATGGACTGGCCATCTCTAAAGTCGTGTGACGGTAGATCTTCGTAACTGCTATGACTAGGGTTTTAGAGACTCAAGCAGTTACAAAACCGGGTGGGTCATAGACGTGACTTGGTTAGTGTGAGAAATATTGGGGGAGAACAGTCGCTAGTACGTATGGGAATCCAAACAGGTAAACCACAGTCTCCGGATGGAACTGTGGCGATTTATATTTGCAGATGCCCTCTGACGTTTTGGTCGTTACGTACGGATACGGATGACTGGATGCCAGTTACGTACCAATAGCCTAAAATCCCACCCATGCGCATGAAAGTCCTCCAAATTGCACAATAGATGGTTAGCATTCCCTTTTGCATATTGATAGGAGAGTCTTGCATATTATTATTATTTGACAGTTCATATTAGCTTGTTCTTCCTGGATCTTGCTACGTCCCTCTGAGGACCTGATTATTCCCCAGGAGTGTGTTCATGTCTTCCGCAGGTATCTTAGCCGGGATCGTGGTCTTCTCCATTTATTCGAAGATGACGTGACTTGGTTCCTCCTTGCTACTTCAACTTAGTCCTTTTATATATCATGTACTTCTTTCTTTTTATTTTGGTTGGTAGTGGATGTGTCTCCACCCAACATATTATACCAAGACAATTCATTATATGATATCTTTTATTCCTTTATTTTGTGGATGAGATTAGTTAGTTATGGTTTACTGCATTTTATAGCTTATGTATACATACAAGGCCCTGTACTTCGTATGTATACAGCTGGCATGTCTACGTACTTAGTCCTACGTATTTTGGGACTGGGGCGTTACATATTTTTGTGGTGGCCCATGCAGGTCAAGTTTATCACTTCGGTTACGTTATTGTACCGATGTGAGCCTGCATATAGGAATAGAGTTAAGGATCTCATCCACATAATTGATCTCCTCCCTTGACTCCATTTCGATCTCTCAATCAACTTCCTTGATTCGTCTCTTGCTTGAACTCCTACCGTAATCTTATCATTTAATATCGGTTAGGAAGATGACTACACTGGTATATGCTCATAGGTCAAACACAGGGATTACATGGACAATTGATATGCATTGAGATCTTATTTGAGTTATAAAAGCATTTTTAACCTTAAGGATTAGGTAATTCCAAGTTGGAGTAGCGATATTACCGTCTTCAAAAGATTGTTAAATTTTTTACTACTAAGTGGTATACACAATAGGATAGTAGAATTAAGAAAACAAATTGAATCCTAATTTTAGGATATTTATAACTCATGGTAGTTATATATTTTTGACAGATATGAAATCGACTTTGAGGAAGATTTCAATTTTTTTAATTTTGTAATATGACCTATGATTTATAAATTGAGTTATGTTTTGAGTTAAAGTTGGATTATGAAAAAAAGGAGGGAATCTTAAGGTTTTAAATTGAGTCGTACGATTTTCGATTTATAAGATTGCTAATTTTGAGTTTTAAGTTTGAGGTGATGATAGTAAAATTTTGGTTTAAAATATTTTGGAAGATATGAAATCAAGTTTGAGGGGAAATTTCAAATTTTAAATTGTGTCATATGATTAATGATTTATAAATCTATTTAGATTTTGAGTTAAAAGTTGTGATTATGGATATCAAAAATTTTGGTAAAAAAAAAAATTACGGTTCATAAAATCTTGAGTTTAAAGGTTGGATTGATAATATAATTATGATAAGGGACACTTCAAGATTGATTTAAGGAAATTAAGTTTTTAAGTCGACGGCTTAGAAAGGATACAAATTATGGTAGATTATTTTTGAGAATATTATTGAGAAAACTTTTTGAGGGATTTGAACTAATAGATTTAGATATTGTATTGAGAGGCAACCAAGATGGATAGTAATTGCCATAACACTCATAACCATGATAGTAGTGTATACTCAAGAGTAGTTAGTCATCTACCAAACTATTTGACTGTATCTCAACATTGACTCATTCGACCACCCCTCGTGGCCTACTAACCGTTGCAATTTGAGAAATGATTTAATCGTTTCTTGACTATATCCACCTAGGAGACTATCTTCTCTCTGAAAACTGTGTCCCTAAATTATTTTACTAAATTCCTTAATTAATTTTATTTCATGCTTCAACTTGATCTTCTTTAATGTTTGTGCATTAATTGTCACTTCATGAACTCCCACTTTCTATTGTAGATCTTTTTGTGTCCTTTACTGTGACTTTGATATTTGGAGTGTAACACTAGCTGTTACCTTCCAACAAATTTTATATGTAAGACCTAGAAGAGCTCACCTTCATGTAGGTATATCATGTCCCACTCAAACACGTCCCTTGGTACTCTATTTTTATGATATGACTTTCGGGTCATAAACTAGACTATAACCTTTACCATGCTACCGATATATTTTTCGACCAAGGATAGGGACTCAACCTCGACTCAATTTTTTCGATCCGATATGTGATTTTGTTCTACTTAATTCCTTAAATGCTTAACTTTGTGTTTTATCTTGATTGCTTGACCCATTGTCCCATCATACTACTAGTTTAACTCTTGTAAGTTGGGTAGAATACCTCATGACCTGACAAACCTTTGTCCTTGTGACCCATATTGATAAGTTTACTTAGACTATAGAATTCAGAGGACCCTAACTTATCTAGTCAAACAAGCCATAGATAAGAAAATACTAGGACGACTGCATAAGCCCAAACTTCGGGCAAGACTTAGATTTTAATGGATCTTCGACTACTCCTTCATTATATTCCTTACTTATATTTTGACTATCTTATGATGCTAATTTAGTCTTAGTTTTGCAAGCTTATTCTTTTATCGAGCTTGTTCATGACATACGTGTTATTGGGGACGTCCACTAATACATTATCTAATCAGAACCGGTGCATGATGGTCTGATCAACCTAGTACACTTTGTTTCGCTTTCCATATATTGTTCAACGTGGATGGAGACAGTCAAACTTGGCCTCTAGAATTCCATCCGCGACTGCCTTGGCAATTCTTTTTGAAAATTTTCAATCGTCTTTGAACCACTTATTCGTATTCGATAATATCTTCTTCGAACTCTTTATTATTTTTGTCTTGCGCCTATATTAGAAAGATAAACACTCGTACTTGATATCCCCTTAGTTGCCCACCCTCTATTGACAAGATAGTTAACCACTGATCAACCAATGTGACTATATCTCCGTCTTGAGTTACCTTCTTTCTCTACCCTAGATTCATTATCGCAACCTTCTAATCGTTCTTGAAACTTGAAAATGATTCAAATCATTTCCTTAACCATACCTTAAACCTAGACGACTATATTCGCTCAAGAAACCATCTCTCCTAAATATCTAAATCATTCTCTTTGACCTACTCAATTTCTTTCTATTCTCTAATTCGTGTTATCAAAATTTTATTACCTTAACTAGCGACCCTTCTTCAATTCCATAACCATGATGTATTTTCGCAGATATCAAAATCACGATCTTCTAATGCATGTTTGTGTCGAACGTCATTTCTTCGCCTCATCCAAAAATTTAATCATATTTCTTATTGATGAATTCTTTCTATCTCCCCTACCCTAGCTATTCCTAAATTTCGAGGACGAAATTCTTGTAAGTTGGGTAGGATGTAAAGCCCCTAAATTTCTACTACGATTTTTTAATTAATATGGTTTTGATTTTTGTACTTCGTATTTGTACGTCGCGTACGAGTTCGCGTTTCCTAAATTTCTCGTCAAGTGGATATAAGTGCGAAGTACATATTTTTATAAAACGTTTTAATTATATAGATGTAGAAAATATTTTAAAATAATAGATGATAAATATTTTATATTGCTTGAAGTTGTAAATGTGTCGCGCCGAGGATTGTTGTCACGCCCCAGTACCGAAATACGGGGACGGACGTAGGCCAGCTACACCGTATAAGGTACGAATACGCTATACGGCGATGACGGCTGTCAAGTCTTGCTGGGTATCCTAGCATGCAATTAATCTATGGCCTAAATCCGATCTCATGTCCACAGGCAAATCACAATGAAACAACATTAAGAGAGATAATCATATGGAAAGCAGGGAATACTCATATGAAAATCAGGAATCTACAGTACAAAATAATAATGTAGACTAGCATACCTTCCCACAGTTCCTAGCATGGTCGGGAACTGAAGCACATCCTCCAAGTCGAGTCTGGAAGATCCACAGGGTCGGTCTCAGGCAATCTGGGAACAATCCAGGGTTGGTCAGGCCAACCGCAGTAAGTACCAGAAAGGAAGGCTCAAGGACGGGCAAAGAAAACCAGCATGATAAAATGTGACAGAAATAGCATCTAAAAACAGTAAATAAGGTAAGGATCGTGCGGTACCAACGCACGATTACAGAATATAAGGCAGCAATCCAACTACTAATACGTAAGTAACCAACAATCATAACAGTCATCCTAACATCCACTAATGCTTGCATCGCCAACTGGAACTCGTAGACTGTCATCGGAACAGTAACTCACCTCTACATCAAACAAGAACAAAGGAATGAATTACCGCACCGGGACAGCGTTACGTGCCAGCCAGCTTAGCAAGCAACAAGCCATACAATTATATAAATAAGCGACCACTCAAATGCCTACGGCTGTCTATGTGGAGGTTGGGTTACCCCAACAATGCAATATAGGAATCCTCAGATCGTGCCGTCCCAGCAGGGCTAGCGAGGCCAAGTATAGCATGTAAGAAGAGCACCGATCCCTCGTAAGGCCACCGGGCTTGCATGTCACCACCGGTCCCTCGTAAGGCTACCGTGCCGAGCATGCCATGTATATAATGTATAGTACATAAGTAGCCGAATATTGCCATCCACTAGTACGAATGGTAACAATATCCGTGGCGGCCAGCCTGCAGGTCATGACTAATGTCTGGGATAAGGCTGGTAATGCACGATCTCGGGATTCCGTTCCCCCCCAATGCTTCTACCAGTTTAAGTTGCCTAGATTAAACATACATTTATCCGGAATCACATGCCGTGGTCACATGATCATCCTCCTAGATGTCGCACCTCAGTACGAGAACGCTAAGTAAGAATCAACCTCGGCACCTATAGTCCCAGTTGTGATCCATAGTGTTATGCAACAAACAAGCAAGCAATCCTAACCACGCTAAGACTATAGGCCAACTACCTGATACCCGTGTAGGTAATCATATAATATAGCTAGAATATCAAGATAGCGTCGCAATGCCATACAATCATGGAAGTAGCACCTCAAAGAGCCAATAGACAAAGGGTACCGCAGTGCAAGGTCAGGGCCAGTACCTCAAAGGATAACTGGAATTATAGCACGGATACAGGTAGTCAGGTCTGGGACAAGGACAAATCTGTCAGTCACAAGAAGTCATCTGCCCACATCGTGGCATGGATATCAGGTCAAATACAAGACTAGTACCTCTACTATAATAACATCTCAAGCATGTATGGGAGCCTACAGCTCCAATCATCAAGTCGGTCCATCCACCAGATCAATCTAGCAAGAGTCTCCCCTCCATGATGGAGTTAACATCACGTCAATAAAGACAACCACCAAATACCAAGCTCATCCCCCTAACAATGCTAGGCCCTCTGACTCACAAGAATCCTCCAAGTCGATGATCACAAGCCACTAGAAAACAAGCCCCTCAACTACCAAGACACAGCAATCAAACCAGGTTCTCCAACTATCGAAATACACAAAGGTACCAGATTTTGGGCGTTTGGGAAGTCGAGTAAAAATCATATAATAATACCCTCGATATTCTTCTCGTTCCACGAGACACTCATACCCGTATCAAAATCCAAAAGTCCTCAAAGACATATCTGATCAAATTAGAACATCACCAAAGAACTAGCAACACTATCTAAGAATCCACTTAGTCTACCATAATCACTATCTCAATATCATATCTCCTCATAGTTAATCCTCGAACAAGATCATAATCCCAACACATGGGTCAACACTAATCAACGCCGTCGGAAGATGGCAAGGATTGTGTGAACCACTCTGGATCAGATCCACAACCCTTAAACCAAACAAGGACCAGGGTTGCAGATCTTTACCCGAGTAGAACCGCTCTCCTTACACAATCCGGCGGACAGGACAGATAATGGGATAACAACTAAACTAGAACACCATCTAAAAAGAAGGGTCACAGGTCAAGAGTCCAATGAGTGATACCGTCGAAAAGGCAAGGATTGCGTGAACCACTCTGGATCAGATCTAAAACCCTTAAACCAAACAAGGACCAGGGTTGCAGACCTTCACCCGAGTAGAACCGCTCTCCTTACACAATCCGGCGGACAAGACATGTCAAGACGCTAGGCGAATAATCTAGTCGGGAGTCTACCTAGCAGGCAATGGGATCAGGTACACTATACCAAGATGAACATGCATGAATCCAGTCCAACAAACCAAAGGAATGGTTCTGCCTAATCCTTCGAACCAAATTCCCAACTGGGAATTCTGGAAAAATTCGGCAGAGTCTCCTTTGTAATCTGGATGGGAGCACCCTACGAATAGGGGCTAAAACCACTCGGCGCTACCCGCCGCAGAATCGCAGAATCGCAGAATCGCAGGCTGAGAACACTAAGTCTCAGCTACCAGCAGCACTACGATGCGTACTGGGAACAAATCGATAGCCGAGAACACTAAGTCTCGGCCTCCAATAGTACTACGATGCGTACTGGAAACCACTCGAACCCGAGACCACTAAGTTCCGGCCTCCAGCAGCGCTACAATGCGTACTGGGCGCCAAGCCAACATGCATAATAATAAAATAACCGCCTCGCAGGGCGCACCACAACACATGTTCATAAATCCCTAACCCAAGCACAATCACCGCCACAAGTAAAGTTAGCCAAAGCCGTTACCCGACCGTGAGTCGGACACGGGGCATATAGGGACAATCCGTACAAGTGAGTCGTGCTCGTGTCCTCGGAGGTGTGGATGACCCATCCGAGTCGTCCGATACGGTCTATCCCAGTATCGGACCAAGCTATCCTAAGTTATCATCATGGCAGTTCTACTACTAGGCTACACTACTCATGGTTATACATTTACATGTACAACAAATTAAAATGTAATAAAATCCAGAAGAGAGGGCAAGAGCCGTCGATGAGCAAGGGATACTTGCCTAGAGGGCTCGGCTAGGTAAGCAAGTCTTCGGTAGTCGCGATCCAAGCTAGCACGCCAATCGAGATCCTCAGAACACACAATAAACAATCATTAGAATTAATAATAAATAATGACAAAATCATGAAGAATGGCACGAGGCTATACCGTACGGGTCCCACAAGCAGCACAGGGATCTGGCACGGAAACCGAGGCACGCGGACCGATACGGGCACTCAAATCGAGGTGCGCACGTATATCGAAATGCACACGAGAATCGAAATGACTCGAATATCGAGACAAACAGGAGACAACGTGTACATAAATCGAGACGTACACGTAGGCCGAGGGATCGCGAATATCAAGATGGTGCACGAATCACGCAACACACAAATCGAGACGTGCATGTGAATCGAGATGTTACAAAGACCAATACGGCACGTAAATCGGAGCGAGCACGCAAATCAAGGCGGTGCGCAAATCAGCATGCACACACAAATAGAAGCAATACTAAAACCGAGACGGAACAAAGGCCGAGACACGGGAATCGAGACAACGTACAAACTGAGATAACACGGTGCCCGAGACAGCATGGGGCTCGAAGCATCCTGCTGCCCGAGGCAACACGCGAATCGAGGCGACACGAGAACCGAGGCAGCACGTACACCAAGGTGTACGCGTATCGAGACGGCACATAACCCGAGCAGTACGAGGCCCAAAGCGTCCTGCTGCTCGAGGCGTGTACGGAGCTCGAGGGCTCGCTTCCCGAGACGTACGTAAAACGAGGGACTCGTACCCCGAGGGTGCGCTCTTCGAGGTAGCACGTTGCCCGAGGAGGAGAGAAAAAAAAGGACGGAGGAGCTCACCGGGGTCGGTCGGGCTCCGGCGGAGGGGACAGCAGCGGCAAGAGCCGCGCCGGGGAAGAACAGAGAGGGGGAGGAGACGCGAAGGCGAGGGTGCTGCCGAGGTAGGCGGCGGCCAGGCGGGTCGTGGCTCCCGGCGAAGGGAGGCAGCAGTGCCACGCTGAGCCAGGAAATGGAAGGAGGAGAAGTCGGAGACGGCGACGATGGCGAGGGCGGTGCTGGCTGAAGTGGAGGGGGAGGAGGCCATGGTGGTGGCAGCTCCAGGAAGAGGGGACGGAGGAGATGGGAGCAGTGGTGGCTGGAAATGGTGGTGGTGCTGAAGATGACGATGATGGTGGCGGAGGTGGTCGTGGCGGCCGACGGTGGCCGCGGCGAAGATGGTGGTGGTCGGGGGGAGATGGTGAAGGTGGTGGTGCTCGTGGGTATTGGTGGCGGTCACGGTGGCTGGTGGCCGGGCCGGAGATGGGAATGAGAGGGAGAGAGAGGAGAACGAGAGAGAGAGAGCTGAGGGAGAGTGAGCTGAGGGGCGGGGGAGAGAGGCTTAGGGCTAGGGTTAGGTTTTGGGGGGGGAGCTGGCGGCTGAGAGGGGAGTGAAGGAGAGGAGAGTTAGATTTTAGGGTTGGGGTTTCCTTTGGGAGGGTAGATATAGGAATTGAATCAAATGCAAAAATAATAATAATAATAATAATTGTAACAACACTAATAATAGGAATCAAGTGAAAATCATAGCTCAATAGTCAAGGCATATCAAGATCCAAAATAATAATATTTAAAAATGTATAAAATTTAAAATCATACAAATATAAAAATACGGTCATATACCTATTTCTAAAATAGGGATTTGACATCCTACCCACCTTACAAAAATTTCGTCCTCGAAATTTCAAAATTATCAAAATAGGGTTTTCAAAACTAGTACATATATATACCATGAAAACTCTACCCACCTTACAGAAATCAAGTAATACAATAAGAAACGAACAAAATCTTAATATGAAAACATCAAAGTGAGCAATGTCTAGCTAAATAAATCAACTCGCAAGGTAAATCCAAAACATCGAAAGAATCTCGAAAATCAAAGTCTCGCATACACGAAATAACCCCATAAATCAAAATAAGTATAGAATGTCGAAAACAATGTCAGAAAACGTAAAATCCCAACTGCATAAAGAAAAAGTAATAAATCCGCATAAAATCATAAAATACAGGATATCTGTCTCGAACCGATGTCCGTAGTTTCCGAATATCCGAAAAATGTGTGTCATGATCATTCCTTGCCACGCCATCCAGAATGGCTGCAAAAGATTCACCATGACACTATAATCGAGCGGCTGCAACTTTCGTTACCACGCCTTCAAGGTATACTAGGGTCACCCGGTACTCTCGACAAATACCCAAAAACGAATCAAATCCATAACTCACATATCCAAATCACTGAAAAATCACAAAATCTCTAACAATGTAATGAGAGTCCTAGAAAACAATCAAAATCCAAAATCCAGATGAATCGTAACACACATCCAAAAATATCTTCCATATTAACCACAAGATAGCTTTTCTAAGAAAATACTCCATATTCGTAGGAAAATACTCCAAACCAAGGATCCATATCAAAATATAATGTATAGCAAGTATATCTATAAAAATAATATCTGAAACAGATAATCATGAGTGCGGAACTGTCCGGAATCAAGGAAGCCGAATCGATACAAGAATATCCATCGGATACTCAACAAATGTTAAAATATCCAATCTCAGAGTCCTGATAAAATCTTCATTCTACAGCAGTCCAGCCAACGCTCGAAGAGGGCGATAATGATACTAAGTCAACACGAAGTCAACGTACGAAAGGGATAACAAGAAATCAACCAAGGCGAAACACCGGTAGAGAGTACAGAACCCAAGATAAATAATCATGTAACCCAAATAATAGAGATAAGATAACATCCCATCAAATAAGGTGATCAACATGACCAACTATAGGATCATATCTATCAAACAAGGATCAGAGGTAGATAACACGAATAAGACATGGCCAAGCAAGATAGGTCCAAGTAGAGATGAGGACCAGTTCACAGGTTCAAGAGAGCGAAGGACAAATGTAACAAATGGGAATACCAAGGAATAGTGGACTGAGATCAATAATCATATGATACCCAATAATATCACAAAACGAGACCTGCATGGGCCACCACTAAAACCATGTCACGTCCCAGTACCGAAATACGGGAACGGACGTAGGCCAGCTACACCGTATAAGGTACGAATACGCTATACGGCGATGACGGCTGTCAAGTCTTGCTGGGTATCCTAGCATGCAATCAATCTATGGCCTAAATCCGATCTCATGTCCACAGGCAAATCACAATAAAATAACATCAAGAGAGATAATCATATGGAAAGCAGGGAATACTCATATGAAAATCAGGAATCTACAGTACAGAATAATAATGTAGACTAGCATACCTTCCCACAGTTCCTAGCATGGTCGGGAACTGAAGCACATCCTCCAAGTCGAGTCTGGAAGATCCACAGGGTCGGTCTCAGGCAATCTAGGAACAATCCAGGGTTGGTCAGGCCAACCGCAGCAAGTACCAGAAAGGGAGGCTTAAGGACGGGCGAAGAAAACCAGCATGATAAAATGTTACAGAAATAGCATCTAAAAATAGTAAATAACGTAAGGATCGTGTGGTACCAACGCACGATTACAGAATATAAGGCAGCAATCCAACTACTAATACGTAAGTAACCAACAATTATCACAGTCATCCTAACATCCACTAATGCTTATATCGCCAACTGGAACTCGTAGACTGTCATCGGAACAGTAACTCACCCCTACATCAAACAAGAATACGGGAATGAATTACCGCACCGGGACAGCGTTACGTGCCAGCCAGCTTAGCAAGCAATAAGCCATACAATTATATAAATAAGCGGCCACTCAAATGCCTACGGTTGTCTATGTGGAGGTTGGGTTACCCCAACAATGCAATATAAGAATCCTCAGATCGTGCCGTCCCAGCAGGGCTAGCGAGGACAAGTATAGCATGTAAGAAGAGCACCGATCCCTCGTAAGGCCACCGGGCTTGCATGTCACCACCGGTCCCTCGTAAGGCTACCGTACCGAGCATGCCATGTATATAATGTATAGTACATAAGTAGCCGGATATTGCCATCCACTAGTACGAATGGTAACAATATCCGTGGCGGCCAGCCTGCAGGTCATGACTAATTTTTGGGATAAGGCTGGTAATGCACGATCTCGGGATTCCGTTCCCCCCCAATGCTTCTACCAGTTTAAGTTGCCTAGATTAAACATACATTTATCCGGAATCACATGCCGTGGTCACATGATCATCCTCCTAGATGTCGCACCTCAGTACGAGAATGCTAAGTAAGAATCAACCTCGGTACCTATAGTCCCAGTTGTGATCCATCCTTAGTGTTATGCAACAAACAAGCAAGCAATCCTAACCACGCTAAGACTATAGGCCAACTACCTGATACCCGTACAGGTAATCATATAATATAGCTAGAATATCAAGATGGCGTCGCAATGCCATACAATCATGGAAGTAGCACCTCAAAGTGCCAATAGACAAAGGGCACCGCAGTGCAAGGTCAGGGCCAGTACCTCAAAGGATAACTGGAATTATAGTACGGATACAGGTAGTCAGGTCTGGGACAAGAACAAATCTGTCAGTCACAAGAAGTCATCTGCCCACATCGTGGCATGGATATCAGGTCAAATATAAGACCAGTACCTCTACTATAATAACATCTCAAGCATGTATGGGAGCCTACAGCTCCAATCATCAAGTCGGTCCATCCACCAGATTAATCTAGCAAGAGTCTCCCCTCCATGATGGAGTTAATATCACGTCAATAAAGACAACCACCAAATACTAAGCTCATCCCCCTAACAATGCTAGGCCCTCTGACTCACAAGAATCCTCCAAGTCAATGATCACAAGCCACTAGAAAACAAGCCCCTCAACTACCAAGACACAGCAATCAAACCAGGTTCTCCAACTACCGGAATACACAAAGGTACCAAATTTTGGACATTTGGGAAGTCGAGTAAAAATCATATAATAATACCCTCGATATTCTTCTCGTTCCACGAGACACTCGCACCCGTATCAAAATCCAAAAGTCCTCAAAGACATATCTGATCAAATTAGAACATCACCAAAGAACTAGCAACACTATCTAAGAATCCACTTAGTCTACCATAATCACTATCTCAATATCATATCTCCTCATAGTCAATCCTCGAACAAGATTATAATCCCAACACATGGGTCAACACTAATCAACGCCGTCGGAAGATGGCAAGGATTGTGTGAACCACTCTGGATCAGATCCACAACCCTTAAACCAAACAAGGACCAGGGTTGCAGATCTTCACCCGAGTAGAACCGCTCTCCTTACACAATCCGGCGGACAGGACAGATAATGGGATAACAACTAAACTAGAACACCATCTAAAAAGAAAGGTCACAAGTCAAGAGTCCAATGAGTGATACTGTCGAAAAGGCAAGGATTGCGTGAACCACTCTGGATCAGATCAACAACTCTTAAACCAAACAAGAACCAGGGTTGCAGACCTTCACCCGAGTAGAATCGCTCTCCTTACATAATCCGGCGGACAAGACATGTCAAGACGCTAGGCAAATAATCTAGTCGGGAGTCTACCTAGCAGGCAATAGGATCAGGTACACTATACCAAGATGAACATGCATGAATCCAGTCCAACAAACCAAAGGAATGGTTCTGCCTAATCCTTCGAACCAAATTCCCAACTAGAAATTCTGGAAAAATCCGACAGAGTCTCCTTTGTAATCTGGATGGGAGCACCCTACGAATAGGGGCTAAAACCACTCGGCACAACCTGCCGCAGAATTACAGAATCGCAGGCTGAGAACACTAAGTCTCAGCTACCAGCAGCACTACGATACGTACTGGGAATAAATCGATAGCCGAGAACACTAAGTCTCGGCCTCCAGTAGCACTACGATGCGTACTGGAAACCACTCGAACCCGAGACCACTAAGTCCTGGCCTCCAGCAGCGCTACAATGCGTACTGGGCGCCAAGCCAACATGCATAATAATAAAATAACCGCCTCGCAGGGCGCACCATAATACATGTTCATAAATCCCTAACCCAAGCACAATCACCGCCACAAGTAAAGTTAGCCAAAGTCGTTACCCGACCGTAAGTCGGACACGGGGCATATAGGGACAATCAGTACAAGTGAGTCGTGCTCGTGTCCTCGGAGGTGTGGATGACCCATCCGAGTCGTCCGATACGGTCTATCCCAGTATCGGACCAAGCTATCCTAAGTTATCATCATGGCAGTTCTACTACTAGGCTATACTACTCATGGTTATACATTTACAAGTACAACAAATTAAAATGCAATAAAATCCAGGAGAGAGGGCAAGAGCCGTTGATGAGCAAGGGATACTTGCCTAGAGGGCTCGGCTAGGTAAGCAAGTCTTCGGCAGTCGCGATCCAAGCTAGCACGCCAATCGAGATCCTCAGAACACACAATAAACAATCATTAGAATTAATAATAAATAATAACAAAATCATGAAGAATGGCACAAGGCTATACCGTACGGGTCCCGCAAGCAGCGCAGGGATCTGGCACAGAAATCGAGACACGTGGATCGATACGGGCACGCAAATCGAGACGCGTACGTATATCGAGACGTGCACAAGAATCGAGATGATTCGAATATCGAGACGAACAGGAGACAACGTGCACGTAAATCGAGACATACACGTAGGCCGAGGGATCGCAAATATCAAGATGGTGTACGAATCACGTAACACACAAATCAAGACGTGCACATGAATCGAGACGGCATAAAAACCAATACGGCACGCAAATCGGAGCGAGCACCCAAATCAAAGCGGTGCGCAAATCAGTGCACGCACACAAATCGAAGCGATACTAAAACCGAGATGGCACGAAGGTCGAGACACGGGAATAGAGACAACGTGCAAACCGAGATAACACGGTGCCCGAGACAGTGCGGGGCTCGAAGCGTTCCGCTGCCTGAGGCAACATGCGAATCGAGGTGACACGAGAACCGAGGCAGCACGTACACGAAGGTGTACGCGTATCGAGACGGCACATAACCCGAGCAGCGCGAGGCCCAAAGCGTCCCGCTGCTCGAGGCATGTACGGAGCTCGAGGGCTCGCTTCTCGAGACATACGTAAAACGAGGTACTCGTACCCCGAGGGTGTGCTGCCCGAGGAGGAGAGAAAGAAAAGGACGGAGGAGCTCACTGGGGTCGGTCGAGCTCCGACGGAGGGAACAGCAGCGACAAGAGCCACGCCGAAGAAGAACAGAGAGGGGGAGGAGACGCGGAGGCGAGGGTACTGCCGAGGTAGGCGGCGGCCAGGCGGGTCGTGGCTCCTGACGAAGGGAGGTTACAGCGCCACGCTGAGCCAGGAAATGGGAGGAAGAGAAGTCGGAGACGGCGACGATGGCGATGGCGGTGCTGGCTGAAGTGGAGGGGGAAGAGGCCATGGTGGTGGCGGCTCCAGGAAGAGGGGACGGAGGAGATGGGAGCAGTGGTGGCTGGAAATGGTGGTAGTGCTGAAGATGACGATGATGGTAGCGGCGGTGGTCGTGGCGGCCGGCGGTGGCCGCGGTGAAGATGGTGGTGGTCGTGGGGGAGATGGTGAAGGTGGTGGTGCTCGTGGGTGTTGGTGGCAGTCACGGTGACTGGTGGCCGGGCCGGAGACGGGAATGCGAGGGAGAGAGAGGAGAACGAGAGAGAGAGAGAGCTGAGGGAGAGTGAGCTGAGGGGCGGAGGAGAGAGGCTTAGGGCTAGGGTTAGGTTTTGGGGGGAGAGCTGGCGGCTGAGAGGGGAGTGAAGGAGAGGAGAGTTAGATTTTAGGGTTGGGGTTTCCTTTGGGAGGGTAGATATAGGAATTGAATCAAATACAAAAATAATAATAATAATAATAATAATTGTAACAACACTAATAATAGGAATCAGGTGAAAATCATAGCTCAATAGTCAAGGCATATCAAGATCCAAAATAATAATATTTAAAAATGTACAAAATTTAAAATCATACAAATATAAAAATACGGTCATATACCTATTTCCAAAATAGGGATTTGACAATTGTCAAACTTTATTTTTTATAAAAAAAAGGCAATTTTATTTTATGGTACAAGTATAACTAGTAATTTAGAAAAACTGTGTTTTATATAAGTATTATTTTTGCATGCGAGTGTATATATATTTGTATTTTTGAAATTAATTATTATCATTAATATATTGTTTCAAAAAAGTATATTAAATATGGGTTGATTTAATATGTAATTAATTATGGTGATTTAAGTTGAAAAAAATTATTAAGTTATTTAAATACAGTTTAAATTAGAGGTAGAATCTATCTACATTGGATTATATTTGATTGAGTTACTGTTAAATCAATTTGAATTAAATAGTGTAAAATCTAAGGGGAATTAAAACTCTTCTTAGTCCTTATCTAGATAAGACTTTTTTAAACTCCCTGATTTTTCAAAATAAATATTTGTGGAATTTCTGGATTTTTAAATAACTAGTTGTTGACTTATTATATAATTTGTATTATTTTACATATATTTAGTATAGTGCTCATTGGTGAATTTAGTCTAAAAATATATAAATCGATTTTTCTAGTACATTAAGGATCTAAACTAAATTATACAAAAAAAATTCTCAAAATTTTAGGATTTATTTCATAACTTTTATTACTTTTTACATGTTACTTATATTGTACACTATTTACATAATATAGAATAAATATCAATTTAGTATTAAATATTTCAGCTTGTATAAATGAGATTAGATGAAGGTTGTTTAAATAAATATTACCTCTATTTATTATCTATAGTAATTTTAAATAATGTTATAGATAATTTAGATAAATATGAACTATATTTTAAGTTAATCATAATCATAAGTCTAATAGGAAAGCATCCCTATCTATATCCTATCCTAACAAAGCAAACTCTAATTTATTTAAATCAAATCCTATCTAATTTAGGAGATAAATCTGAAATAAATACCTATATAAACCCAATATATTCCCCTTCTATCAGCCATAATTTAAAATTATTTTTAGTCCAATAAAAACTCTAAAATTTGTCATTAGAATTTAGTCTCCTTTTTTTTTAGCAAGAGCAACTTGGAACGACGATATCTCCTAGTTCCGAACTCCGTTTTGCCTCCAATTTTTTTAAAAGAAGCGTATCGAGGTAAGCTTTTCAGAAACATATTTTAATAGACAAAATTCATTCTGTAGATTTCTACAAAATTGTTTGAGTATCCAGTATCCTAAAAATAAACGTATTTCAGTATTTTTGCGATTTCGGGAGATTCCGGAAACGAAAATGCGATCCGTTTAGTTTTTCGGAAAGCTGATACAAAAATCTAAACCATATCCAAATTTCAAAATTTATTAAATAAATCTAGTAGATACAGTATTAATTATAATTAGATAATAGACTATTTTCAGCATCCGGAGATGTTTGTTTGGACCTTAGTTCCTCGGCAGCCGTTGTTCTACCAACTTTCCTGTTTGATCTTCGCTACCACAGTGCTCAGGACTCAGGCAAGTATACCTTGCTAATTAACTGTCATATTATTTATTTTTTGTATTATTTACTTTGTTTCATATTTGTTATTTCTAATTGTTATAAACTGCGCGCCCAAGCCACACTTGGGTGCAAGCGACTCTATTAGTCATTTTACTTTACTATATGCATGTTAACTTAGTTTTAGCTGACTACCTTCTTGTTGGGGGATATCCTTATATCTCCTTGGGCTATGACACTCACACTACACGGTTTGAGATATTTTGCTAGGGGCACGAGTTATGGACTGGCCATCTCTAAAGTCGTGTGACGGTAGATCTTTGTAACTGCTATGACTAGGGTTTTAGAGACTCAAGAAGTTACAAAACTGAGCGGGTCATGGACGTGACTTGGTCAGTGTGAGAAATATTGGAGGAGGACTGTCTCTAGTGCGTATGGAAATCTAAACAGGTAAACCACAGTCTCCGGATGGAACTGTGGCAATTTATATTTGCAGATGCCCTCTGACGTTTTGGACGTTACGGACGGATACGGATGACTGGATGCCAGTTACGTACTTATAGCCTAAAATCCCACCCATGCGCATGAAAGTTGTCCTTTAAATTGCACAATAGATGGTTAGCATTCCCTTTTACATATTGGTAGGAGTGTCTTGCATATTATTATTATTTGACAGTTCATATTAGCTTGTTCTTCCTGTATCTTGCTACGTCCCTCTGAGGATCTGGTTATTCTCCAGGTGTGTGTTCATGTCTTCCGCAGGTATCTTAGCCGGGATCGTGGTCTTCTCCATTTATTCGAAGATGACGTGACTTGGTTCCTCCTTGCTACTTCAAGTTAGTCCTTTTATATATCATGTACTTCTTCCTTTTTATTTTGGTTGGTAGTGGATGTGTCTCCACCCAACATATTGTACTAAGACAATTCATTATATGATATCTTTTATTCCTTTATTTTGTGGATGAGATTAGTTAGTTGTGGTTTACTGCATTTTGTAGCTTATGTATACATACAAGGCCCTGTACTTCGTATGTATACAACTGACATTTCTACGTACTTAGTCATACGTATTTGGGGACTGGGGCGTTACATGAATGTTTAATGATACCAAAATGAATAACAATAATGCGATGCTATAAAAAGTTGGTAATGTTGCTTGATGTCTTAAGTGTGGGGTTCATAGAAGTCGATTGTTATGTGGCAACCGGCAGTGGGTGATGGCATGGTATGTTGGAACATGAATGTGCATAGTAAATCTTCGAGTTGGCTTATGTGTTGGCTTGGTTATGTTTCAGATGCGGATGTGAGAGAATTAGTTGGTATTTGTGGTCGACAGAGCCACTGCAGGATAGATAGTCCAGAATGGATGTTGGTTTGATGCGAAGAGCAATATTGTGTTAGGAATGACTTGAGCTCTGAGTGGTATATGGCTCTACCCTCTTAGCGATAAGACATCCCTTGACCCTATTCATAATATAGTGATTGCTTTACCTATAAGGTATTAGGTAGTATTGAGTCGTAGCTGGGATTACAATTGATACATAACGGCTACGCATATCCCTTGATGATTAAGTTCGAATAAGTCGCTACGAGATTTTGATGAGTTCAGATAAACCGTTGCTAGACTCTGATAGTTAGCCGTACTGGTGCTGTCCTAAGTGTTGTAACTGAGGCTGCATCACGAATACGGATGCCAGGTGCTGGTGCTGACATCCTCGGTACTCCTTCTCCTCCCCTACTCTGTGAATGAGACCTTTTTTGGCCTCCAGTCCTTAATGACAACCTTTGTATAGTAAGCTCGTGCCTCCGAGCCGCCGTCAATACTGCATCGAATGTCTGGTAGTTATGCCTCTCTACCAGCTGTATAATCTCTAAGTGAAGTCCCTGCTGGAACCTCATTGCCCTCTCTGGATCCGTCGCCACCAACGTCTGAGCAAACCTACTTAACCTGCAGAACTCCATTGCGTACCCTTCAACTGTCCTGCTAGCCTGATTGTGGCCGATGAACCTCTGCTGGAGCTCGAACTGTGCCACGATACCAAAGTACTTAGTCTTGAACCTAGTCCTGAAGCTATCCCAAGAAATAGGACGCCTCAAGCCAACTTCCACTGACGCCGACCAATCGCGGGCAAGGTCCTGAAGCTGCAATCGGACCTGATCTATCTGCTCCTCAGCTGGAACCTTGGCCGCCGTCAAGATGGCCTTAGTATCCTGTAACCATGCATCCGCCGTAACGGCATCCTCCGTGCCATTAAAATAATTGGGTTGAGTCGGCTAAACCAAACCGACGCACACGATTCTGTCTTCATATTTCTCTCTAGGGCTACCTGCAAGCCCTGGTTCAATTGGACATTCTATTCCTGGTTCTGCACCTGCTGATGTTATTGGACTGCCATCTGGTGCTGCTGGGTTTCCAATAACCCCCTGATGATTCGCAATCGTGTCGATGTGTCGAGTGCCACTGGTACTGTCGGTATCACTAGAGGTACGGGAACCTCTGGCCTCTGCTGCTCAATTGGCTCATGCACGACGACGTTCTCGATATCAATTTGTCCAGGTAGAGGTGCTGTTCCGTGCTGATCTCCCACTGGACCATGCTCTACTGGATTCTCTTCCAAGCCGACTCCTCCAATAGCTGAGAACGAGGTTTCCCTAAAGGGAAAGGATACAAGGTATCAAAAGACAGAACGAGAAGGAATCGAGGATGATAATCAAGTTAGCAATCAAGGTAGGGGAAAGAGAAAACGAATCAGGAGATCAAAGAAAACATGTTTTGATTGAGACTCCTATAATCGCAATACTCCATAAGTCTGAAAAATAGACCTACATGGGCCACCAATAAAACCTTGTCACGCCCAGTACCGAAATACGGAGACGGACTATGTCAGCTATCTCGTATGAGGTACGAAGACGTTAAACGACGATTGTGGCTGTCAAGAGACTAGGGGTGCATGCTACAATCAGGTCTCGTATGGTCTCACAGAGCATCTATCTCTCAATCAATCAAAGCAAGAAGCAGTAAATAATGATCATATAAGATAAAGCAGTAAGGCGTCCCCGACACTTCATCTAAATGATTGATGAGACTAGATACACAAAATGATAAGCTAGTATCGAGAGTTAATAGTACACAACCATAGTCAGCTGTAGTCTGATTTAATTACAATTATGTAAACGGGAATTAATGTCCTGAACAGCCGGATAATAGGTGTCGGTGGCTAAACGCCAAGTATAAAATATAAAAATATCAGAGAGGTGAAGAAGAAACCCACTCATGGTCCCTGGCGCCCAATGCTCCTGGTATGCGCCATTATTCGGGTAGAAGGCTGGATCCTTAGGCGCTGCTATAAAATCTGGCCAAACAAAACCAACGGGGACAGGTCCCAAATAGCAAGCACCACAAGGGAGCACATAATGAATAAGACAAAATCCAAGGAGTAAATTAGGACCTGGTTCATGAGTTATAGGTTTATACCATATCATCGAGACAATACGACATCCTTATAACCAAACAAGGACACACGGTGCCAATATCGCGCCAAGATAAGATAAATACTATAACCATGATCAGGTTAAGGGCTCCTGGTCACAACTTCGGTCCATAGCCTATCACAGCAGAATAGCCCAACCCAACAACCAAACAAGGACATGTGTTGGACCACGCACCACAATAGTCCATGTTTCTTAGTTACTAACATAAGAAACATCACAAGCAAGTCAGTTTATAGGCGGCTAATCAATCCTACGGCTTTCTATGATTTTCCTGAGTTATCCCGGTAATGCAAATATATATATAGAAATCCTCAGATCGTAACTTATCCAAGCAGGGCTAGCCAATCCATTATTAACGCATAGCACATTGATTATGCACCGGTCCCCCGAAAGGCTACCGTGCGGAACATATAAACATAGCACATAGGAGCTGGATATTGTTATCCACTATAGAAAGATTAAACAATATATGTCGTGTCTAACCCGACACGTTAGGACAGGGCTTACGTGGGTGGTAACGTACGATCTTGATATTTTGTTCCCTCCCAATGCTTCTACTGATTTAAGTTGCTAAGATTAACCCTATGTTGATCTTGGAATCATATGCCGTGGTTACATGATCATCCTCCTAAATGTCGAACCATAGTACGTGTACCCTAAGCATAATTCTACATTCGGCTCAAAGAGTCCCAAATCTCGATCCATGCTTAGTGTAATGCATCAAACAAACGATCAATATACCACGTCAATATTACTGACCAATCACCATGATTGTGCTAGAGAGCATGCATGTATTGACATATAAAACGAAGGATCACTTAGCACAAAGAGTCACACCTCAGTGCACTCATTAATAGCACCGCAGTGCACACTAATATTGTATCTCAATACACACTTAGAAAAGGTACCAGCACGTATACAGGTAAATCAAGTCAGAAACACCGTCAAGTTAGGAACACGGTCAAGTCAGAAAAGTCACATGGACCCCTCGTGACACAGAAGTCACATAGGACACATAGTTTGGGTATTCTAATATGACACAAGGTCGGGACAGGAAATCAAAGTCAAATCAATAAATTCATCAAAACTAGATAAAATACCAATTCATAAAATCATGCGCATGGGCCAAGACATGCGCATGGCAGAAAAATTAAAAGTGTAAAGTCCAACAAATAGACGCATAGGTCACGTGGTCTCATGTGCCATAGGCTCAACGGGTCAGGCTAAGCAAAGAAGGCGCTTGTGGCACGGGCCCACGGCGCACGGAGAATGGGTGCACATCGTGCGGGGAACAAGCGCGTGCGTGTGGAAACAAAACTGGCCCACGACGGACGGGGAACGGGTGTACGGTGCACGATGCACGAGCACGCGGCATACGAGGCATGCGACACATGCAGACAAAACTGCACACGACGTGCGGAAGAACGGCATGCGAGCGTGCGACAACGAATCGTATAGGCACACGACGCATAAAATGCACCGCGTGCGGATGCACGACGCACGGGGCATGGATACACGGCGTACGGGCGTGCAGCAAAAGAATCGTACAGGCACGCGGCACACAAAACACGCAGCACGCGGATGCATGGCGCGTGGGCGTGTGGCAAATGAATTGCGCAGGCGCACGGCGTACGAAACACACAGCACACGAATTTAGGGTGCGCGGGCATGCGACAAACAAATCGCGTTGGCATGCTGCGTGCGAACGCGCAGCGCGTGGATGCATGGCGCACGGGGCGTAGATACACGACACGCGAGCTCGCAGCGAATGAATTACGCAGGCACGCAGCGTGCGAAATGCGTTGCGCACGGTTGCACGGCGCACGGGGCACAGATGCGACAAATGAATCGCGCAGCATGCGGATGCACGGCACGCGAGTGCACGGCAAACTAACGTGCAGGCGCATGGTGCACCAAACGTACAACATACAGATGCACGATACGCGGAGTGCGGATGCACGATGTACGGAGTGCAGATGTACGATGCGTGGGTACACAATAAATGAAATGCGTAGGTGTGCGGTGCGTGAAATGGACAGCATGCGGATGCACGACGTGCAGGGTGCAGATACACGACGTGCAGGCGTGCGACAAATGAATCACACAGGCGTGCGGCCCATGAAACGCACGGGGCGCAGATGAATGACGCGTGGGGCACGTATGCACGACGCACGGGTGCACGAGCACGCAGTTGGGTCATCGTCCCAGGCAAGAAGCTTTTGGCCATGGAGTTCTTGAAACTTCTAATGTCCATAACTTGAGCTATAGGACTCGAAATCAAGCAAAATAAAAGCCAAAATTGAATGAAATCAAATTCTCTACAATATGGAATAACTATTTTTTGAAAACAACCCATTTTGATAGATCAAAACCACAAAAATCCATAAAACCCTAGTTTTAGAAACTTAGATCTACACAAAACTAGCCATTAAAATCAAAAACTTTAAGAACTAAACTTATAGAGAATGAAAAGATGAACAATCTAGACTAATAATATCAAAGAAATAACTAAAAATGAAAAATGCAAGTGGTCTCTCATTTGTGCAAGATGTACTTGCCTAAGTGGGTTGGTTGAGGAAAATGAATGAAAGTGTGAATGAGGAAAGAGAGAGAGGAAGAGAATATATACAGGGTGGGGGTTGGCTCACTAAACCCTAACCCTAACATGACCTAACCATATAACTAATGACATGTTAAATGCTACATGATACAACTAATTAAATTAATTAAATAAATAGAAACCTGACCACAATACGGTCCAAAAATCATATCATCAAAGCAGTAAACCATGCCTACAACCAAACAAGGATAAGGGATGGCACACTAATCCACGACGAGATACAGTTCCATGCCATAGCCGGGTACAAATATAGGATACATACAATCAAGATACAAGTGCCAGATACCATATACAGAAAAAGCAAAAATTTATGTATTTTGGGAACAGAAAGTGACAAATATAATTGGCTGACTAATCAGCCCTAAAGATATCTGCAAATGTCAAGTTGGTATTCTCATGTGCATCATATTTTTCACCAAGTAGGTTATCATTGTCCGTATCAAGAATGGCGTATGTTTCAACCTTCTGGATTTTCTGATAATTGGCTACCACTTCTTTGGATGTACGACAGGTACGGGACCAATGACCTTTACATCCATATTTGAAGCATGTGTCTCTTGGTGCTATATTATTTTCATTTTCTTGATCTTCGTTTGGAATATGGTTTTTCTATTTTTTCCATAGTTTAGTATGTCTACCACTGCTGGGGTGACCGGTGTAGTGCCCCGCCCATACATCATGCCTCATTTTTGTCTATGGGGTGCGTGAGAAAGGAACACCATCGCTATCGATTCAGTTGGAATCGATAGATCGGGGATCAGTTGAATCGGACGAACAGAAACGATTGAATTAAGATCATTTTCTCGTTATGGAAAGGCTTCTTCGGAATCAAGTCTCATATTGAGCGGGTTGTGCCTCGAGGATAGACTCTGCGGCTGAGTCGAGAGAGACCTCTCGTTGCTCTATTTTTCATGTCATACTTTCTCTTTGGCTTTGGTTTTCGTGAATGCATTTTCGTGAATATTTTTGATGGTTTTTATAGCTTGCATTTTCGAACTTCGCATTCGTATCGAACTCCTTGAATGACACAACATTCTAATCAGTTGCTTATGTGATTGTAGGTGATCGTGTAGGCGACGTCTAAGCGCGGCCAACCAGTCCCTCGCCTCAAGCAAGACTAAGGTGAGTGGCTAACCTCATTCACCTTGACTCTCTGGTTTTAAATCAAACAAGAACCATAAAATGCATGCTCGTACTCGTAGTGTAGAATCAATAAATTATGGCACGATTCTTCATGAAATACTTGCTATAAAACTGCTAACATGAAGCTGATGCATACTCTCTTATGCCACATTTAGTTAGTCCTATGTAAATGAAAGATTGAATCGATTAACAAATATCGCAATGATAAGACTAAGTGCATAAAAATGGTTAAGTTTCAAAAAAGAATAGTTCGGTCATTGGACAACTTCTGCAAATGGTCTAGTTTCCTCGAACGGTTGCCTAGGCCAAGGAACCGATTCGGTCTAGAAGGAACGAGTATAGCAAGTGCCAGCAGGACTGGCACGGGTAATTCGGGAACTTTTGAGTAGGGTTCGATATCTGCCGTGAAAGGATCGTCATCTAACCCAGCTATAGTCCATAATGGCTTGATATTGCCAGTGCCTTCACACCCTTTCACTACTTGAACTAATACTCGTGATACGGGATGAATATGGATAGTTGCTCAATGTATAAGATTTTTATATGCTTGTCTATTAATATGTTAACATGCAAATCGATCAGGATGGTTAGAAAGATCACAAAATAGCTAACATGTTTTATAAAACTGCTTGAACAAATGAAAGCTTGGGTCTAAATGAGCCACTCACCAGTACATGTGATCGTACTGACCCTCGCTCTCTACAGGTGCTACGAATCAAGAGGAACACGCCAACTAGGGAAGGCGACGTTCGTGTTTCGAAGCTTCGATCGCGTATCGAAGACTCTCGCTGCTCAACTTTTGAAGACTCTCTGTAAACAGTCCATGAAGATATCTTGACTTTCCTCCATTCCAGGTGGCTGGAATGCTTTTATTGTAAATTGAGGGATGCATATATGGAATGACTATCTCATCGGCGTTCATTTTTTAATCGAGTCATGTTGTAAGCCCGCACGGCATGATTGTAATAGAGTCTTGTAATATGATGTCTATTATCAATAAAATGATAAATTTCTCTATCTCAATGTATGTTGTTCAATTTCTCTGTGTACTCTCTTAAATGTTGTGTTTCGGATAATCTTATGACTATGCCTTGTGTGATCGCAACCTAGGTTCGCACGGCTTCACGCCCGGGGGACGACTATCGAATCTTCAAAATAGGGGCATGACATAATGGTATCAGAGTATGACTTTACGTCCTTGGCCTCCAGTTCTGAGTCTCTAGTCTTGAACCGTTGACCTCGTATTGATGAGATGAGTTGTTCCATACTGTGAACCCGGATATTTTCTAAAACTAACGAGAGTGGTTTGTCCATTCCAGAAGTTGCGGAACCTCCGTCAGAGGACGAGGCGAGCGCTTCTAGCGGCTCAAGTAGTTCCGAAGTCGAGCCTTCCGTCAACCTGATGGGGAGGATGCCTTCCGAAGCTAGGCCTTCCGGCAATCCTATGGAGCGAATGCTGCATTTGCTTGAAATACAGTAGAGGCAGGCCGCAGCATTCCAACAAGAAAGCGAGAAGTTGTGCCTGCAATCCGAAAGGCGACAGGCCTAATTTGAAGCCCGGTTCGAAGCACAATTCAATATGCAACAAAGACAACTTGATACGCTGTGGCAGTTAGTGCAAACGGTTATGACCAACGGGAATTCTGTAACCCGTATAGTAGAACCTGTGATACGACCCATTGAAGTCACACCCAGGGAGCCTTCGCCTCAGTTTACACCGCCAGAGAATAACACTTTCAACATCACCAACTTTAAGAAGGCATTTCATACTTCCTTCTCCGGCACAGAAGACCTGTCTGTCGCGATCGATTGGCTAGAAGAGATCAAAGATAATTTTGAGCTCCACGTCATCGATGAAGCCAAACGTGTTGCTTGTGCTCAACTTCAACTTCAGTTGAACGCGCACGACTGGTGGGCTGTACAAAAGCAAGCGATCCATCGTGATGACTCCACCGTACCGATCTCTTGGGCTACATTTCATAAGGCTTTCAAAGTTGCATATTTGCCAATGGCGATCTGTCATGCAAAAAAAAACAAGTTCATGTAGCTAAAGCAGAAAAACATGACAGTACGTCAGTATGCTGCAGAATTCAACAGACTGGCCCGATTTGCTGGTGTCTATCTACCAATGGCGACGAGTCGAGCTCGAAGATTCTAAGTGGGCCTAAGGCCTTCCATTTCTGCTCACGTGACTGTGCCTGAGTATTAAACAATGGGCGAGTCAATCAACCATGCCCTCCGCCTTGAGCCTCAACACCTTCCAGTCGCTACTGGCGCTTTGTATACTTATAATCACAAGCGCCATGGCAATACAGGAGGTAACAATGCATACAAGCGTCCAAACCGCGGCAACAGAGACGGCAACCAAGGAATAGACCGAGAAGTCTGCGATCATTGCCACAAGGAGGGGCACGTGGCGAACGAATGCTGAATAAAAAGCAGAGCATGCTTCGTGTGCATTCGAGTAGGGCACGTCGTACACAACTGTCCTGAAGGTGGGCCAAACCAACGCCCTCCACGACTATAGTACCAGCAAAATCGAGGCCAAGCACCTCGGGCTCCTCAAGTCGTGCAACCTAATGGCCAAGACCACCATCCTAATGCCTAGGGACGAGTCTACGCTATGACCAGAGATAAAGCGTTCGCATCTAATACAGTCATGACAGGTATACTGATTTTTAATAATAAACCTGTTCATGTATTGTTTGATTCAGGTGCTACGTATAGTTTTGTATTAGCAGATTTTGTTGCCGAGCATAAATTTCCTATGACACCGCTAGGCCTCAATCTTAGTGTAAATATACCATCAAATACGTCACTACTTGCACACTTAAGCTGCATAGACGATATCACCTGTATCAGAGGTAAACAAGTATATATTGATGTGATAGTTTTTGATATTAAAGACTATGACATCATACTGGGAATGGATTGGCTCGGTGCTTGCAACGCCACCATCGACTGTACAGGAAAGATGGTTACCTTCTGCATACCTGGAGTGCCAGAATTCTGCTTTCGTGTGTTGAAGCATCGTCGACCTGCATGATGATCTCGGCAATATATATATGCTCGAAAGATACTGCATGCCAGATGTGAAGTCTATTTAGCGTTCGTTCGAGACATGCGACATGATAGAACAAACGCAGGTCAGATCGACGTTTTGGCAGAATTCTCAGACGTGTTTTCGAACTAGCTTCCCGGCATGCTACCTGATCGAGAGATCGAGTTCACCATCGATATATTCTCCAACACCCGACCGATCTCCAAAGCTCCATGTAGAATGCCCCCTACATAACTTAAGGAACTCAAAGTCTAGTTGCAAGAGCTGCTCAACAAGGGATTCATACGGCCTAGCGTCTCGCCATGGAGAGCGCCTGTGTTGTTTGTCAAGAAGAAGGATGGCTCAATACGTCTTTACATCGACTACCGCGAGCAGAACAAGGCCATCGTCCGGAACAAATATCTATTTCCCCGTATAGATGACATGTTCGATCAGTTACAGGGAGCCTCAGTATTTTCTAAAAGTTTATCTTCGATCGGGTTACCATCAACTCAAGATCAAGCCGGACGATGTGTCGAAGTCAGCCTTCCACACTCGATACGGCCATTACAAGTTCCTGGTAATGTCGTTCGGCCTAATGAATGCATCTGCTGCCTTCATGGATCTAATAAATCGGGTGTTTTGACCCTTCCACGACAAGTTCGTAGTAGTCTTCATCGACGATATACTCGTCTACTCAAAGGATAAGCAGCAACATGCTGAGCACCTGCGGACCGTACTTCAGACCCTTCGTAAAAATTAGTTATATGTAAAATGAAGTAAGTGTGAATTCTGGCGGAGCAGCATATCGTTCCTTTGGGACATCATTTTTGCTGAAGGCATTTCTGTCGATCCAAAGAAAGTTGAAGTCGTTGTTGATTGGAAATGGCCTATATCAGTCAGCATGATTTGAAGCTTCCTTGGCTTGGCTGGATACTATAGATGCTTCGTGAAAGACTTCACGAAGATCGCATCGCCTCTGACTCGCCTCACTCAGAAAGAATTTGCGTTCGAATGGTCAGATGACTATGAAGCTTCCTTCCAGGATTTAAAGCAACGGCTCGTCTCGGCCCCGATACTCGCACTTCCAGAAGGGAGGGAAGGATTCTAAATTTTTAGCGATGGTTCTGGTCAGGGTTTGGGGTGTGTGCTGATGCAACAAAATGATGTGATATCTTTTGCTTCCCGAAAGCTAAAGCCGTACGAAAAAAAATATCCCACTCATGAGCTGGAGTTAGCGGCGATTCTGTTTGTATTAAAACTGTGGCAACACTACCTTTATGGTATGGCGTGCAGGATTTACACGGATCACAAGAGCCTCAAGTATCTATTCACTCAGAAGGAGAAGACTTGCGACAAAGACATTGGCTTGAACTAATCAAAGATTATGACTTGACTATTAACTATACGTCGGGCAAGGGAAATGTTGTGGCAGACGCTCTGAGCCGAAAATATATTATCTCGTTATCCATCGATAGCATATTGCTACAGAACCTAGAAGAGATGGGCATCGACCTCCGGGTTCGATTCAGGGGAGTGTAGTTGGCGTAGTTGCATCTAGAGCCGAGCTTGCAGGAAAAGATCAAGACCGTTTAGAAGGATGATCCGTACCTGAAAAAAGTGCGAGAGCTAATTTCAATGGATAGTGCTACCAACTTTGCAGAAGATGAAACCGACGTGCTTCGATTGAAGGACAGTTATACGTTCCGGATGATTTAGAACTTAGAAAGGAGGTATTGACAGAAGCGCACTACGTGAAGTACTTCTTTCATCTAGGCAGCACCAAGATAAACAAGGACCTCCGTATGACCTTCTGGTGGCATGGAATTGTCACGCCCCGCTCCCGTAGGAGCGATCGTCCTCGCTAAGGCGTGATGTCGTACGGGCCTAGGTTGCGCCCGTGCAAGGCCAAGTCCAGAAACGACCGATTTGAGATAGGCCACAGAGTCGCACAGAGTGTCCCCATTTGCAGCAAAAAGTAAATGAACACAAATTGAAGCAAATTCAAACTCTTTATTGATATTCAAGAAGTTTACAAGCGGCGCTAGGCCGAATTTACAAGTCTCTCAAGCTCTCTCTCTGAACATAAAAGGTGTGCCAAGTGGCTTACAAGATGGAGTGATTCATGGCAATGTTCTGATACATTATGTCCTGTATGTGGTGCTCCAGATCCTTGCAACGCTCCAAGGCTCTAGAGATAGCTCCGTGCCTTAGCACGTTCGAGGAAAGCTCCGTACCCGCCGACGTTTCCTGCTTCCTGCAAGCAGACTGTGGGGTTATCAGTACACTGTTATGCACTGGTGGGGAGGCTAGCTCGCCCACAATGCTATCATTACCAAACACGTTCTATTTACTTTTGTGCATCACTATCATTCATTATCTTTCTAATCTTGCCTTAGGATCAATTTCATGGCATATTTTATAGCCTATCTCGTGTTGCCAATTTCAAGTGTCGTATGGAAATATATGCATAACTTATCCACACTTACCGTCCGGCCTTCCCTGTCCAAAGTAAACCAAGTTAGTCAACAATTCATAGGAAATAACTTAACGTGATTCATGTGAACTTTCAATGTCAAGGGCGTGTCCCTGCCTCGGGTCCTAGCACGTCGTAGACGTGTTTTCTAACTCCTTTGCCGAAGTACTCTCGATCATTTGGTGTGTCATATTCAAGCCTGTTTAGAAGGCACATTTAGTTAACTTAGACTACTTTGATTTCAATGCAAGGACTTGCACGTGGATTGCCACCAGCAAAGCCCACTTAACTCTATATGCACCGGTCGCTGGCACCACAAGCCATTTTGGACCCTTTTTCCCTTGGTATTTCGCAACTATTCAGAGCGTGCGGCTGGTACACGTTGATAGTGTCTTGAAATATCCTGCACTTACGTCCCCCGGGTAGCCAAGCCCCCCTCCAGGCAGCCCGTAAGCCCCTTTTGATTTCCGCCTAGGCCGGCCACGATCCTCCCTTTGATCATGCCGCAGAAATCCCTTATATCTCCCACCTCCCGTATACGAGGGGATTGTCCACGACCATTTCTTATTATTTGTCATTTTAACTTAACGGCTGTCTCCGAGCCGTAGGCTAACCCTTAGCCATAATGCGTTATAGACCAGATTGGCGTCCGTACAGTGCGGATAGCGAGCCCCGTTGCACGTGTCCGTCATACCTGTCGCTAACCATTCATTTCCTTTTTATCTTTTATTCATTCTTTCTTTCTTTCTTTCACTTGTTTGTTCGTTTATTGATTCATTCACGTATTCATTCTTTCATTCGTTGGTTCATTCATTCACTTATCCATTCATTCTTTTATTCACACATTATGCAACTCCCCGTGCGGGAGTCGCCTTGGCGACCCATCGGCCCCATAATCTTTCAATGTTGCTATACTCTACTTGGAACGACTATGTTGATAGTCTTCCTGTTTCATTGTTGTAATCCATTCATTGTTTCATTGTTGAATGCATAGGGAACTCGAATATAAGCCTGTGCCTTAGCACGAGGGTGGAGCGCGGTGCGAGAGTTGTCATATTTTTTTTATGTTCCTTTCCATATTCTATACAAGCATACAAGATGGGATTATTCCCTTAGCTAGGTGCGTTGAGTCATTTATTAGCATGCACGGTGTTATCGACTAGCGACTCTAGCAATAGTGTCCGTATTGTTATGTGTCTAGGCTAAGCAAAGATGGGTTCATCGGAGCCACCCACCTTAGCGATGTTCGCATCGGCCGAACGATACTCCGAGCGCGCCTTTGAAAGTCTAAGTCTGGATTCATCTTGACGGACCAATGTAAGCTTTGCATCGATTCTTCATCAGGTCGATGCCAACTCTTCGGGTCGACGGCTCGTTTGAGTCGTTGTACTTGCCGTTTGAATCGGCGTTCCGCTAGGGCAGAGTGGGTCATTACAGGAATAAAGAGAGACGTGCACTCTTTATGTCACGATGCATGGCCTGTCAGCAGGTAAAAGCTGAACATTAGAGACCGGGCGAAGAGATACAGAATCTGACGATTTCGGAATGGAAGTGGTTGCACGTGTGCATGGATTTTATCATTGGTCTGCCGAAGACGCTACGAGGAAATGATGCCATCTGGGTCATCATCTATCGACTAAGCAAGTCAGCGCATTTTATTGTCATCAAAGTTACTTGGAACGTCGATCGCCTGGCTCAGATTTATCTTGACGAGATAGTACGGCTGCACGGAGTTTCAGTATCTATCGGCTTTGATCGGGATGTACGATTTCTATCATATTTTTGGAGTAGCCTTCAGTCGGCTTTGGGTATGAAATTAAACTTTAGCTTCGCTTACCATCCCCAGACCGACGGTCAAACGGAGCGTGTGAACCAGATTCTCAAAGACATGCTACGGCTTTACGCAATCGATTTCAAGTCGAGTTGGGACATTCATCTACCTCTGGATAAATTTGCACACAATAACAGTTATCAATCCAGTATTCAGATGGTGTTGTACGAAGTCTTATACGAACGGAAGTGCATGTCACCCATTTGTTGGGACGAAGTCGGAGAGCGACAGATTCTTGGCCCGGAGCTGGTGGAATATACCATGCAAAAAGTTTGGCTCATTCGAGAAAGATTGAAGACTGCACAAAGTCAACAGAAAAGCTATGCCGATATCCATCATCGACCCCTCGAGTTTCTAGAAGGTGATCACGTATTTCTTAAAGTGTTGCCCATGCGAGGTGTTACCCGATTTGGTACAAAGGGAAAGCTGAGTCCAAGATTTGTTCGGCCTTTCTAAATACTCAAGCGAGTTGCCCCAGTGGCCTACCAAATTAACCTACCGCCAGCGCTATTGGATGTGCACGATGTCTTCCACGTCTCTCAATTACAAAAGAACAAGCATGATAAAAGCTACGTGGTAGATTTTGGTCAATTGGAGCTGAAGGCCGACTTATCATATGTTGAAGTTTCGATCCAAAACTTAGAGCGCAAAGATAAGCTGCTTCAGAATCAAGCGATCTCTCTCGTCTGCGTACTCTGGCATAATCATTCGATCGAGGAATCGACCTGGGAGCTTGAATCGTAGATGAAGGAGAAATTTCCTTCATTGTTCTCTTAGAAGTAGGTTCTATTCTTAAGTTTCGAGGGCAAAACTTTTTTTTAGTTGGTTATGGTGTAGTACTCCATTCCTACATCGTGTCTCGTTTCCGTCCACGGGGTGTGCGAGAAAGGAATATTGTCTCTACCGATTCAGTTGGAACCGATAGATCGGGATCGGTTGAATCGGCCGAACGAGAATAATTGAATTAAGATCATTTTCTCGTTATGGAAAGGCTTCTTTGGAATCAAGTCTCATATTCAGCAGGTTGTGCCTCGACGATAGACTCTGCGGCTGAGTCGAGATCTCCCGTTGCTTTGCTTTTCATGCCGTACTTGCTCTTTGGCTTTGGTTTTCGTGAATGCATTTTCGTGAATATTTTTGATAGTTTTAATGGCTTTCGTTTTAGAACTTTGCATTCGTATTGAACTCCTTGAATGGCACAATATTCTAATCAATTGTTTATGTGATTGTAATTGATTGCGTAGACGACGTTTAAGCGAGGCCAACCAGTCTCTCGCCTCAAGCATGACAAAGGTGAGTGGCTGACCTCCTTCACCTCGACCCTCTGGTTTCAAATCAAACATGAAACGTAAAATGCATGCTCGTCGTAGTGTAGAATCAATAAATTGTGGCACGATTCTTCACGAAACACTTGCTATAGAACTGCTATCATAAAACTGATGCATACTCTCTTATGCCATATTTACTTAGTCCTATGCAAATGAAAGATTGAATCGATTAACGAGTATCGTAACGATAAGGCTAAGTACATAAAAATGGCTAAGTTTCAAAGAAGAATAGTTCGATCATTGGACAACTTGTGCATAAGGTGTAGTTTTCTCGAACGGTTGCCTAGGCCAAGGAACCGATTCGGCCCTAGAGGAACGGGTATAGCAAGTGCCAGCAGGACTGGCACAGGTGATTCGAGAACTTTCGAGTAGTGCTCGCTACCCGCCGCAAGGATCGTCATCCAACCCAGCTATAGTCCGTGATGGCTTGACATTGCTAGTGACCTTCACACCCTTTCACTACTTGAACTAATACTCCTGACACGGGATGAATATGGACAGCTGCTTAATGTATAAGATTTTCATATGCTTGCCTCTTAACATGTTAAGATGTAAATCGATCAGGATGGTTAGAAAGATCACAAAATGGCTAACATGTTTTATAAAACTGCTTGAACAAATGAGAGCTTGGATTTAAATTAGCCACTCGCTAGTACATGTAATTAATCATACTGGCCCTTGCTCTCTACAGGTGCTACGAATCAAGAGGAACGCGCCAACTAGCCAAAGGCGACATTCGTATTTTGAAGCTTCGACCGCGCGTCGAAGACTCTTGCTGCTCAACTTTCGAAGACACTTTGCAAACAGTCCAAGAAGATGTCTCGACTTCCCTCCATTCCAGGTGGCTGAAATACTTTTGTTGTAAATTGAGGGATGCATCTATGGAACGACTATCTCATCGACGTTCATTTTCTAATCGAGTCATGTTGTAACCCGTACGGCATGATTGTAATAGTCTCTTGTAATATGATGTCTACTATCAATAAAATGCCATATTTCTCTGTCTCAATGTGTGTTGTTCAATTTTTTTACGTACTCTCTTAGATGTTGTGTTTCGGATAACCTTATGACTATGTCTTGTGCAATCGCAACCTAAGTTCGTACGACATAATGCTCGGGGACGACTATCGATTCTTCAGAATAGAGACGTGACAACCACGCTTCCCTCTTCCTCTATAACCACCTCTGCTAGAGTTTCCATAACGTCCTCTGCCTTTTCCTCCGGAATATCCGTAACTGGCATTCACTTCAGGGAATGCTAGTGTTCCAGTAGGCCTAGTATTATAATTTTTTATGAGGACCTTATTATTTTCCTCAGCAACTAGTAGCATAGAGATGAGTTATGAAATCTTAGAGTAGTGTTGCTGTCTATATTATTGTTGCAACAAAATATTTTTGGCATGAAATGTTGAGAGGGTTTTGTCAATCATTTGCTCCTGTGTAACGCCCCAATCCCAAAATACGTAGGACTAGAAACGTATCATGCCAGCTGCATACATACGAAGCACACTCCAATATATGGAAACTTGTATGTATACATAAGCTGTAAAATGCAGTAAACCAAGACAAACTAAATCTCATCCACAATAAAAAGAATAATAGTATAAAATCAACTTGAATATTTATGGTACAATCGTTGGGCGGAGACAACACTACCAAAATTTATCGTTTTAGCGACGGCCACATCCGTCGCTAAGACGACGGTAATTACTATTAGCGACCGATTGCCGACGAATATTGGCCAAAAAAATCCGTCGGCAATCAGCTCGTCGCTAATAACCTTCCGTCGCTAAGTTGTCGTCACATGACGGAATAGCGACGGATATTCGACGTCACAATACGAAGCATTAGCGACGCATTTCCGACGGACTGTCGTCCACTTCAACTATTAAGTATTGAACTGTGTAGGCAATAGCGACGTAAATTTCCGTCGGTAACCCGTCGTAACAGCGTATCAGATTGTATCGTTCCGTCGCTAATTCGTCGGTATTCGTCGGTAATTAACGACGAATTTGCGACGGTATTCTGACGGACTATCCGTCGATCTGGTTCTGGAAATGCTTGGCATTTCCAGCACCATGGCAACGGAATAGTAGTCGCTACCGCGACGCCACAGCGACGGATTGCTGACTGATTATCCGTCGCCATGGTTCTGAAAATGTCATGCATTTCCAGAACCATGTCGACGGATGTTCCGTCGCTAAGCCATCGCCAGATAGAGCGACTGATTAGCGGCTGATTATCAGTCGCCCTGGCGACGGCCATTCCGTCGCTATTTCGTCGAAGCTTATACCACCAGAACGTTGCCGACGGATAATCCGTCGATAACCCGTCGCTGCCTGGAAACAGTTTAAAAACTCCAGATAGCGACGGATTATCCGTCGAAAACCCGTCGGCAACTGGGAATATCCGTCGCTAAACGGTCACTAGTCCGTCGCTAACTGGGTTTTTTGGGAAAAAAATTGCAGCACTTTCCCTGTTCATAAATGTATGCATAAACCAAACCAATATATAATGCACACCAATTATCCAACAATCACACAGACCAAATATATAATGCACACCAATTATCCAAGAATCACATAGACCAAATATGCACATACGACCAATTATCCAAGAATCACAGACCAAACCAAATTAATAGAAAATAAATATCAATTATCCTAAAGAGTAACATAATATCCGGTGCTATAAGCCGATTATAGCACAATTAGTTCAAAGCTCTCACAAATAATCCAAATTTTCTTAATACAACATTTTAAGAAGGAGGAGGTCGATTGTCCGTTCCCGTATTCGACCGACGCATATACTCCTCCACAAGGTACGGAGGCAAGGCGTCGTAGACAGTGCTCGGAAGTCGGCGAAGCTGCTCTGCGGACATGAGATCCAGGAGTACCGTCACAGCCGTAGGCGGTAGCACAGGGGCTTCAGGGTTGAAAGAAAGATGGCCCATGAAAGACGGACCGACACCTGCAGTCGACGGACCAGTAGAAGACGGACGAGCACCATCAGCAGACGTACCGGCAGCAGCAGACGGACCGACAGCAGGCGGACCGGCAGCAGCAGACGCAGGCGGAAAGTGCGTGGCAAATTGCTCCCGCAAGGACGACACCGCCTCGTGCAGCTGCGTAAGCTGCGACCTAACATCATCGTCTGCCCGGGCCACGGGAGGAGGCGGTATCGGTAGAAATCTCTGCGTCGCCAAATGCAATGGCCCTAGGGAGCCGACTCCGTACAGGAACCCTTTCTTAAAGCCGCCGACGGTATCTACGAACAAGTCGTTCCGAGCGGCCAAAGAAGAGGGCGTCCGGAAGGGCGTCGTTTCACCGACATCCTCGATGTCAGTTAACTGAGTCCGACTAAGGGCCTCACGATACGCAGCCTATCAAATGAATGTGTTTATATTATAAGATTTACCTAAGTTGTAATCTAAATCCTATGTTTCACTAAGTTAAGTGTGAATCCTAAGTTTACCTAAGTTATAGTCCGAATACTTTTAATTCTAACGTTAATCTCATAAACATAAGTACTTACATCAGTCTCCTTGGCCCTCTCGTCGACGAAGCTCCCGTCCTTCCGTCTTTTGTGCGTATGCTGGAAGACGTCGTACATGGTGACCGATTCTGGCGCCCTTCCCTCCTTCACCGCCCGTTGGGCCTGCATACGAAATTTGCGTAGAAACTAATTAACTCCTTTAATTAATAATACCTAATTCGATAGTGAAATAAATTTACGGTTGCTCACCAGATCTGTAAGTGTCGCTGCGTGAGACCTTGATCCCCCCGTATGAAGGCCCGCGGCAGATCGGTTCACCTTCGCCTTCTCCGATTTCTCCTTGTACGCAGGATTATCCATCATGCCTAAGAGGTCCTCATAATAATCCTGTCGGATCCAATTCGGCCTCGTATGCCCCATTTTTAGGTCATGAATCATATCCCGTATCTTCTTCGAGCATGCGCTTCTGTAGGTCCTGCAGATCCCCTCCTCGCGGTGGAGGGGCCACCAGTACGTTCTCTAACACAGAAAATCAATTATCACGTAATTTACAAAATGGTTGATTAAAGAATCACATAGACTTAACCAAAAAAATATAGATATACCCTCAACTCGTCGAGCCAGACGTACTGCACGTTTGGGGGCACCGACGTAAAGTTGAGGTAGGGACCGTGGAAGTTAGCCCTGATAATTTCTCCAAGGGTCCTGCCAACATTAAACGGAAAAAACCTACAAAGAAGGAATGACTGGATTATTAACTTGAATAAATGAAAGAAATTTAATAAATTAACTTAAATTTACTTACGAGGTCCCCGCGGGCCATAGCTCTCGTCGGAACTCGCCTCTCGGCCTCTCTGGTGCCGTCGGAGGATCCGTGGGTCCGCGTATGTACTCCCCAGTAACCGGATGGAACCGAGTATGGGGGTACTCCGGGGCCCACTGTGCAGTAACTGGGGCATCCCCTGGTGGATCCGCTGCTGGTGGTTCCGATAGCGGATCGGATCCGCTAGCAGATCCGGACTGATGCCTCGATGAAGTGGTCGATCGAGGGCGGGATGCGTCTGTGCCCGGGGTACTCTCCGGGTCGGGCTCGCTCGATGGGGTCACATCCCGGGAACTCTGAATGCGACCACGACCACCAGCACTAGTACGACCACGACCACGACCCGCACCACCACTACCACCACCACCACCACGACCAGCACCACGACCACGGCCAGCCATCATGACCTGTAAATAGAACACAATTAACAATATGAAAGTGTAAATGGATATAAAAAACTAAACTAAAATATACATACCACCAGTAGGGAGACGAGTGCCGCCGCGACGAAAAAGACTAGGAGTGCCATCTGCAATAAGTAAATAATCGAATGAAAAAAATATGAATTCACGTAATTGCTTTTATGAGGTCAAACTTAATTCACATAATTGGAAGTGTTTTTACTATACAACAATATTTAACCTAATCATCGTCTTCGTTCTCATCCTCGGCCTCGTCTTCATCATCATCCTCCTCATCCTCATCCTCATCCTTATCTTCATCGTCGATTTCATCTGTATCATCATCCCCATCAAATTCTTCTTCTTCTTCTTCTTTTTCTTCTTCTTCTTCTGCCTCAAAGTTTGGGACAAGACGCCTCTTTCTTTCCTGGTTGACAGCTAAGTCTTGTGTATCAACCTCTTCCTCCCCTCTATTTTCCTCAACAATATCTTCAACATCCATTGTATCTGAGTGTTGTCCCAAGTATTAGGACTTTTCGATCTGGTCCTCTTGGTATGCTGGGTCTCCAACGTTGAATGTATTTCTAGATTTAATCTTGTATACTGCCTACCAGTCAAATCGATCTCTACGACGCCTTGGGTAGCTTGTATAGTAGACTTGAACAGCCTGATTTGCTATCGCAAATGTATCGGACCCTCTATACCTCCTACGATGATTTATATCGACGAATCCAAAATGTTTATCGATTCTCCAACCGATATTTGGTGTCATATCGAACCACTCACATTTGAACATCATAATATGCATATCATATGGGCCAGTATATTGTAAATCTACAATATCCCGAAGCACTCCATAATAGTCAAAGTCCGGCTCGTCGTCATAGACGGTGCCTCTTATGCAAATACCGAAATCCTTGGTATTGATGTCGTCATTGATAAATTCGACATTTATAGCATTCTGAGTTGACTTAAACCTGAAGCCATTAACGACATAGCCTGGCCAAGTCTTTATTTGCTTCTTCGGTCCCAGTGCCAGATAACGAACACTCTCATGAGTGAGTGTTGTTTCAGGCAATAAAACCTGTAAACAAATATTTATAATTTAAATATTTCAGATTATATATTAATAATCTCAATTATAATCACAGTTACTTACGTATTTGCGAAACCATGACAGAAATGTACAATCAACCTCTCTTTGAAGTCCCTCATCGGTAATATCGGGTCTCCTCATTTTGATTTCATCTCTAAATTCACTATTAGAGAAAATAAGAATATATAAGTGTAGTCACTTACTTCATCAAATTCGAGATTATAACGAGTGCAAGTGAACTGACTTACTTCTCCAAATCTCTCACTTCTTGTATGTCACAGTTTAACAAGACATATCGGTGAGCGGCATCATACTCGTCGTCTGTCAACCACCGTCTTTTACTAGCCCCAACAGGCTTGCCCCTTACATTGAATATTCCTCTATCCTCAACGTCCTCGTCATTCCTTTGAGGTCTATTTCGATTTGTCTTAACATGAGTATCGAAATAAATGGAGCAGAAGTTTGAAACCTCTTCGATAAGATATGCTTCGCATATCGAAGCCTCTATATGAGCTTTGTTGCCAACTTTCTTCTTTAGATGGTGTAGGTATCTAGAGAGATAAATTATCTTGAGAATTAAGAAAGAATTTTAAAATAAATGGAAATTCAGCTTAAATTATATCGATATTTATGTACCTTTCAAATGGGTACATCCATCGATAATGAACAGATGCACCGACACGGGCTTCGTATGCTAGATGAATCGGTAGATGTTCCATGCTGTCGAAGAAGCCAGGAGGAAATATTTTCTCCAACTTGCAAATTGTTAAGATAATCTTCTCCTCAAGTTCAACCATGTGTTGCACATTCAACTTAGTTGAACAAATATCCCTAAAAAATATTGATAGTTCGGCCAACGGAACCCATACAGCAGAAGGCAACAACTCTTTCAAAGCAATGGGCAGTAATCTTTCCATAAACACGTGGCAGTCATGACTCTTCATTCCCGTTAGCTTGCGTTCATTGAGGTCAACGCATCTAGACAAATTCGACACATAGCCGTCGGAAAATCTTAAAGTAGATACCCACTTGCAGATTATTAATGTATCTTCCTTGCTCAATGTGTATTGTGCTATCGGCTTACTTAATTGTCCAGCAGCTCCCCTTTGTATCAAGTTCAGATAAGGACGCTTGTATATCTCGGCAATGTCTTGTCTTGCTTTTGGATTGTCCTTCGTCTTTCCTTTAATGTCCATGACGGTATTGAAGACATTATCGAACACATTCTTTTCGATATACATAACATCAAGATTATGCCTTATAAGATTATCTTTCCAATAAGGCAAGTCCCAGAAGATACTCCGTTTGGTCCAGTTATGGGTTTGTCCGAACCCATCGACACGATTGTTCGATGGATCTTCCATTACAGTGGAAAAATCCTTTACATCTTCCCAAATATCGTATCCCGACTGCCTGGCAGGCGGATGAGAAAATTCTTGTTTTCCAGCTCTGAATGCGTCCTTGTTCTTTCTCCAAGGATGACTCGCGGGCAGAAATTGACGATGACAATCAAAAAAAGAAGTTTTTTCTCCATGCTTAAGGCGGAACGCCTTACTATTTTGCATGCATATCGGACAAGACAGGGTGTCGTGAGTACTCCATCCCGACAGCATACCGTATGCGGGAAAATCATTGATTGTCCACATCAGTGAAGCTCTCATCTGAAAGTTCTGTTTCCTGGAAATATCATACGTCGTGACGCCGATCTCCCACAGCTATTTTAGCTCATCCACCAACGGCTGTAAATATATATCGATATTCTTCGTCGAATTTTTGGGACCCGGTATGATAGCTGTCAAGAACATATAAGGAGTCTTCATACACATCCATGGTGGCAGATTGTAAGGGGTCAGAATGACCGACCAGCAGGAGTATTGAGATCCCGACTGCCCGAAAGGGGCGAATCCATCAGAACATAGCCCCATGCGTACATTTTTGGGCTCTACAGCAAAATCTGGATGGCAAAAATTGAAATATTTCTACGCCTCTCCATCCGAAGGATGTGACAAATCTCCATCGTCCTTTGTGCGTTCTTCGTTGTGCCACGTCATGTGTTCTGCTGTATTCTGAGACATATACATCCTCTGCAAGCGCTTCGTGATCAACAAGTAATGCATATACTTGTAAGGACGTCGTTTTCTAGTTCACTTTCCTTTTCTCCTGACTTTCTTGTAACGATCCGCATTACAGAAGCGGCAACTTTCTACATCCTCGTTCTCCTCGTAGTACAACATGCATCCGTTGCGACAACAATCTATCTTGTCGTACCCCAGTCCCAGTTGTCGGACCATCATCTTCGACTTGTAGAAGTTTTTTGGAAGCTCTTTGATTCCTTCGGTAACACCTCCTTCATTAGTTGTGTAATCCGATCATAGCAAGTTTGTGGAAAGTTAAAATTGGATTTTATGTTCAACAACCGCATCATCACTGACAGTACGGAATGTGGATCACAACTAGGATATAAAGAAGTTTCAGCATCCTGAAACATATCATAGAACTCCTTCGCCTCGGGATTAGGATCCTCCGGATCAAAATTAGGCCCTGCCGCGTCGTACACCATATCTCGTGCAAGGTTCTGCACGTCTCCATAATCAACGGAGCATTCATCGTCATCGACGACAAAATCCGCTGCAGCATTATCATCAAAAGCATAAGTAGCAGTATTCGTAACCTGTCTTTCGGCATATAGTTCACCTTGCGATGACCACAGGCCGTAATCACGTACGAAACCCTTACGGGTCAAATGATCTCTTACACTCACCACTTCTTCGTAACGTCTATTGCGACAATTACGACATGGACACTTGATTTTGTTACCGTCCATAAACTGAGCTTTGCTCATGGCATACTTAAGAAACACTTCCACGCCTGCCTGAAAATCGTCACTCACACCTATTCTGCTCTCGTGTTGTCGTTTGTACATCCATGTACGATCAACGAAATAACGATCCATCACAGATTAGATATAAAAATCTGTATAGTAAGACAAACTAAACAGAATTAGTATATAATCATGTAACTGGTGGATCCGCTAGTATTCTAGCTCTTGAAGAGAAAAATATAAATACAGTTGTTACTAATAGTTCGATACCGATAGTGCGATACCGATACCGATACCGATAGTACGATACCGATACCGATACCGATAGTTCGATACCAATAGTTCGATACCGATAGTTCGATACCGATAGTGCGATACCAATACCGATAGTGCGATACCGATACCGATACCGATAGTTCGATACCGATAGCATGGTTTAAAGTATCGGCCGATACCGATCCGATACGGCCGATACTGATACGGTTTGGCATGTTCCGATCCGATACCGACCGATACCAAATATTGACCGATACCGACTATGGGGGTCTTTGTTCCGGTCAATTCGGCAAAACCAATCGGTAAGGGTGACTACTATTTCATATAATTTCAAAACTACTAAGAAATAACGCTGAAATACATAAAATTATGTCTAAATGTATAAAATATATGTTTTTAAATATAAATAATTTATTAATAATTATTTGTTTTCCAATACCAAAGTCCGATACTCCGATACGATACCGCCGATACTACCGATATCGCCGATACCAATACTCATAGGAATAGTCCGAAACCGATTCCGATACCGATTGTGAACCTTGACCGATAGTGCGATACCGATACCGATACCGATAGTGCGATACCGATACCAAACTGAATCAATCTATCTATTTCTAAATTGCAAGAGTCCACTTCTAGGATATGGGAGCTATATCCTAAATATCTAGTCTAAAATTAACTTTGTTAGGATACTAGAGTGTCCTTATTATCTAGCAAGCACTACCTTAGTCTAGTCACACTAGCATTAATTACCTATAATTTCTACCATGTCTATAATCAAACATTACACCCCAAGCCGTCCTGCATGCTAATTATAATAGGCACGTATATATGTATATCACAGTTAGATTTATAGACCATGAACCCAAACACACTTATGCAGATGAAGAACTCGCACTGTCCTTGACACAGTGAACATATACACCATGAATCCAAACTCTATATTCACATTTACTAATCCAAACACCACCAAACTAATGGATAACACCCAATATGGATAACACATTATTTAGCCAATATATAAACTTAGATGAATTTGATAAGCAAAGCCCCCCGCCGCCCCCGACCAAAGCCTGCCGCCCCAAGCCCGCCGCCCAGCCCCCGACGCCCCCGCCCCAAGCCCGCCACCCAGCCCCCGCCGCCCCGACCAAAGCCCGCCGCCCCAAGCCCCAAGCCCGCCGCCCAGCCCCCGACGCCACCGCCCAGCCCCCGACGCCCCCGCCCCAAGCCCGCCGCCCAGGCCCCGACGCCCCCGCCCCAAGCCCGCCGCCCAGGCCCCGACGCCCCCGCCCCAAGCCAGCCGCCCAGCCCCCGACGCCCCCGCCCCAAGCCGGCCGCCCAGGCCCCGACGCCCTCGCCCCAAGCCGACCGCCCAGCCCCCGACGCCCCCGCCCCAAGCCAGCCGCCCAGCCCCCGACGCCCCCGCCCCAAGCCCAAATGTCCCCAAGCCCGCCTCCCCGCTGCCCCTATGTCAACACCGCGACACAGAGAGAGAGAGAGAGAGAAAGAGAGAGAGAGAGAGAGGGGGAGAGAGGGGATTACCTTCGGGAGAGAGAGAGGAGAGGACGCCGTCGCCGTTCACCGAAGCCGTGCGAGAGAGAGAGAGACAGAGAGAGAGAGAGAGAGAGAGAGGAGAGAGATTGAATTTGGGGGGAATGCCAAAAGTTTCCCCCGCCTTTTCATTTAAGTCTAGAACGTAAATTTAGCGACGGAATCGCGACTGCTAATAATCCGTCGCCAGGTAGTCGCTAATATTGATTATCCGACTGAATATCCGTCGCTAAGTCGTCGAAAATATGTCCCGCCAATTTCCTACACAATTTCCGCCAAATAATCGACTGTGTAGCGACGACGGTAAATTCGTCGCTATAACACCGACAGTCTAGCGACGGATGTACGACCTTTCCTCCCCCTAAAATTAAAATAAAAATGGCAAATGCGTATAGTCGGAAATCAGTCGCTGAGCGGCCACGAAACCGTCGCTAATACCGACGGAAAAAGTTCGTCGCTAAATGAGTGTATTTTGGTAGTGCAAAGTCCACTACCAACTATCAAAAGGAGATAAAGTATACAAGAAAATGATCCATGAAAGTATCAAGACGAACCAAGAGCGATCATCTTCGAAGAAATAGAGACGACCACAATCTTGGCTAGAACACCTGCAGTAAACCATGAAAGCACACACCTGGAGAGATAACCAGGTCCTCAGAGGGACGTAACAAGATACAGAAAGAACATGCCATATGAACTGAATATAAATGCACCATAAATAAAGATAAAGTAAAAGTGTCCAAACCATAACACAGCTCAATATCCCATCATCGAAATAGTAGGCTACCCCTACAACCAAACAAGGACAAGGGGTAACTTACTATTCCGCGATGTGACATTTTCCCATGCCATGATTGGAACATAAAATTTGCTAAGGTCTCCTAACCTTTCTAGTAGACAATTTAGAAGACATATCGATGTATGGGCAGGTGAAGGCTGACTCCCTAGGAAAACTCACAACATGCACACGTCAAGTACCAATACTATCAGCCGACATAACTCGAGGCTAGCGGCCCACGTGACCCATCAGTCAACATAGCTCGAGGCTAGTGACCCTCGCGACTCGACTACCGTATTACGCAGTTACTACAGCTTTTGGATTTGGGTAGCCCATACATTTAACTGTCTTCTCCCTCCCAAGGTCCCTAACAGAAGGTAGTTCACTAAGACTAGGTCCATATGCATACAAAAGACAAGAAGGAAAAATAACCGAAATAAAATAAAGTGAACAAAATAGCAAGTACTGGATCCAACTGAGAACAAATAATAAAATATACAGTAAATAAATAAATAAATAAAGGTGCATCTAATTATGAACAGTAAATAAGGCAAGGTATCTTGCCTGGTGGTGCAAAATGGCAAGTCCAGGAAATCACAATGTCAGCCAAGAAACGTCACAATCTCCAAACAACTCCGGACGCTGAAACAAACATCAAAAACGTACTCGGTGTAAAAGATATACCTAGAAAACGCCTGTCCAAAAGTTAAATTCTGGAACAGGGATAAAATTATAATTTCGGGTCAAAACGATGTCTGCCGTTGGACCCACTTTGCACCGAAATGCGTGCCAATATCTAAGGTCTCTAAAATCGTCAAACTACATGTCTACGGATTTGTTTTGATGAGACGAACCCAACGGTATGTCCAATTTTGGATTCCGGTGGACTGTGCACAAAATCGCCCGTTGAGTGTGATTGTGGGCCCGCCAAAATAGCGTCCCGATCAATGGTCTCAAAATCGGACCAAACTTGGCTCACAGGACCAGAAAATTATTTTGAGTTCAATGGCGCAAGTTTCATCGTGATATGATGAGTGTGCACAAAGTTGTGACTTAATTTACAAAGGGTCGATACGGGGGTATCTCGACGGATACGTACTGATTTCGTCGCGCATATGCAACGAAATCGGGTTCCGTCAGTTCCCACACGTCGACAACATCCATACGCTCCTTTCGATGTGTATAGTGCGCGACCACGTCGCCCGGTTTGTCGGGGCGCACGCCGTATCGGGGTATTTTTTCACTTTTTGAAAACAGAATTTATAATTTTTCGTAAAACTTTAACAACGTGTAACTTTCTACATACTAGATGAAAAGTGAATCCAGAAGGTGCGTTGCAATCTAGGTTATGTTGTCTTTGACTATCTTTAATTAGTTTTTACGAAAGTTTAATGGACAGCGAGAAAAGTGGCCGACAAGTTGATGTTTTAAAACAGTTTTTTTAATATTCAGAAAAGTGGGTTTTTCTCCAAATTCGTCTCAATTTTTCAAGAAAGTTGGATGGCCATGTCAAAATCCACCTAGAGGATCTCAAAGAGGGTCAAGTCTACTTTCCATAAAATTTTACGGATCGAAAATCGGTGTTACGAGTAAAAAGTTACGTCTTCGGGAAGTAGGGTACCTTGAGTGGGAAAACTGCTCCGTGGATGACGAGGGGCTGACTTTCGATGCTTCGTTCGTCGCGCACACAACTCCGTTGCTGGTGAAACGAATTCGTAGGCGAAGAGGGTATGATCAGCCTCAACTTTCGTTTTGGAAGATTAGGATTTTGAGGCTTGTGGAAAAAGTTACATATATAACAAGTTGTGCCAAAAACCTAATACTAATGGGTTTAGGAAATTTGAAATTCCCACGGGTTGGGTTCCTCGGGTGGGTTGCTGCTACACACAGCATGCTTTCTTGGGGGTAGGACCCGCCCACATGGGGGGGTTTAGTTATTAATAAAAAAAATTTCTCTTTTCTTTTTTCCTTTCTTTTCTAAAACTTATCTACTTATATATATATATATATATATATATATATATATATATATATATATATATATATATATATATATATATATATATATATATCCATAAATACACAAAAAATCTATTTAAAATCCAAATACCATTTAAAAGTCAACTATCCAATTATTTAATATATTTGAGCATATCTACATATATATATAAATTCAATCCTTAAAATAATCAACTCAAAATAGCAATAATATTTAAATAGGAAAACATGTTTATTAAATCTCCACAAAATAACTTTAATAAAAATAAATTAATAAGATCGTCCCAATAAGTGCACTTACACTGCACACCCTTTTCCGGGTCCACAAAATGTACTATTGCACGATATTATTTAATAATAAAATACCAAAAATAGTACGAATAATTAAATAATTAGAAATTGCACATGAAATTCTAAAGTAATTTAGAAAATATTTGTATATACATAAATATGCCTACTTGGCCACATTTGGTCACACAACATGCTTACATGGGATTGGGTTCGGTCCGGGCCCTAGTTCGGACTGGTTTGGACAAACCGGATCATCAAAAAAAATTAATATATAAATTAATATCTAAAATAAAAATATTTTAAATGTGTTATTTCACAACTCACCCTGGTTTTCCTAGTTTGGACAAAACTTATGGCTCGGTCTTCCATGGCATGGCTAATATACTAGTCAAGGCACACTGCTACAACTTCCGTGCTAAAAGTCATGGTCGTCTAGTGCTCCAAAACGCAACAATGGCTAAGGTCATTTTCTAAAAAAAAAAATTAATAAAAACCATTTTTACTATAAATTCATTTTTTTAGTCTAATAAAATAATTTAAAAAAATAGGGGATTTTACATCCTACCCAACTTACAAGAATTTCGTCCTCGAAATTTAGGAACAATAGGGTAGATAGGGTTGAGGGGTAGAAGGAGTAGTTTAATGCGAGAATATAGCCACATGGCTAAAGTGATACCTTGGGTCCATTTCTCACGTACAGTGCATTTTCTCTCTAAAATAAGTAAAAGACAAGAACAATAGAGGGTTCAAGACGATGCTATTGAGTACCATACGTGGTTCATAGACGACAAAAATAATTCAAAAGAGAATTGTCAAGGCTATCGTGGATGAGACTCTAAGGCAAGTTTAACTATGTCTCCATCCACGTAGAATAATATACGAAGGCGAACCAAAGTGCAATAGGTTGATCAGACCATCATGCACCGATTCTGATTAGACAATATGTTAGTGGGTGCACCCAATAAAATATGTCATGATCAAGCTCGAAAAGAATAAGCTTGCAAAAAAAAACTAAAGCTAATTTTAGCAGCATGAGATTGTCAAAATATGAGTAATGGAGGTAATGATGAAGAAAATTAAATAGTCCATGATCTTTTAAAATCAAGGCCCGCCCGAAGTGTGGGCCTATACAGTTGTCCTAGTTTTCCTCACTTACGGTTTGGTAGACTAGATAAGGTAGGTTTCTTTGAATTTAGAGTCTAAGTGAACTTACCAATGTGGTTCACAAGAAAAAAGGTTTGCTAGGTGGTGTGGTATTCTACCCAACTTACAAGAGTTAAACTAGTAGTGTGATGGGACCATGGGTCAAGCAACCAAGATAAAGTACATCACTAAGCATTAAAGAATTTAAGTAGAACAAAATCACATATTGGGTCGAATGAATTGAGTCGATGTTGAATCCCTATCCGTGGTCGAAAAAATATATCGGTATTATGGTAAGGATTTTAGTTTGGCCATTTTGACCATAAGGTCAGATCAAGAAATAGAGTACAAGGAGATGGGTTTTGGTGGGACATGATATGTCTACAGGAAGGTGGGCTTGTCTAAGTCTTATATATGAAATTTGTCGAGAGGAAAAGTGTAGTGTTGGACTCCAAATATACAAGTCACGGTAGGGGACGCCAGAAGTTCAAAAATAGAAAGTGGGAGTTCACGATGTGATTAATTAATGCACAAAATAAAGAAGATCAAGTTAAAGCATGAAATAAAATTAATTAAAGAATCCATAAAAATAATTTAGGAACACAATTCCGGAGAGAAGATAGTCTTCTAGATGAATACAGTTGAGGAACCATTAGATCATTATTCAAATTGCAAATGGGTTAGAATGTCGCAATTAAAAGATCTAGAATTGAAGGAAGGTCGAGTAAGTCAAGGTGGAAATACAGTCACATAGCTTGGTAGATGACTAACAACACTTGTATACATACTACTATCATGGTCATGAGTGATATGGCAGTTTAGTGTGAAATACTTCTAACTCATTAGGGCTACTTTTGTGGCCTACCATTAATATTTTAACTCGTGTTTCCTCCAACAATTTCTGAATAAATATAAAAAAATAATTTAATCACCAAAATTTGTACTCACTCCAAGCCGTTCAAATTTATCATAAAAATTTAAATCACTATCATAAATCTCAAAGCAAATTTTATCATGTTACTACTAACCTTTTCCAAAATTAACGTTTAAATTCAACTATTTAACTCAAGAGTTCATAATTCACGAATCCATAAAAATTTCACAATCAATCGAAAATTTAACACTCCAAAATTTTCAAATAACTCATAATAAAACTCTTAGCATATTAAAAGCAGACTCAAAAATTAAGCTCAATGCTCTCATCAATTTTAACTTCTATTTATGCTAAGTTATTCAAACAAAATCACAACTTTTAAATGGTAACTTCCTTTAATCAATCAAATTAACTTTCCATCACATCCTTCGAAATTCTCCCAAAAATTTTAATATTAGCAATCCCTCATTAAACTAAATTTTTAAATAATCTTATCAGTCAAAATTCCTTCTTCTTTTTTTACCAAAAATCTAAATAGATTTGGAAATCCTCAATCATAGGGCACCATTTAAAATAAAAATTTCTCAAAAAATCGTTTTCATAACTTCAAATATTTTAAGCCAAAATTTGCCATCATTACTTCCACTTAAAATTCAAAATTTACTAAACACACAAATTGCAAGTTGTATGACTCAAAATTAAATAATTTATACTGCCACATTTAAAATCTACGATCATTTTCAAACCAAATTTATAACTATTCAAAGGTGTATAACTATAATCCAATAATTCATATATGTAACAACTCGAAATCAAATCAATTTTATATTTGTTTAAGGATGTATATCTATCACCCAAAACTTATAAATATTACAACTCGAAAAGTAAATAAATTTGATACTTGTGCAAAGATGTATAGCTATAACCCAATAAATCATAAATATCAAATCTCAAAAAGCCAATCAATTTCTTATATCAAGGGTATAAAGATTCTAGCTATTTTTTTTTCCTGCAGTATCAATCCTGTGGTGTTTACTATTTAGAAATCTCAAGATTAAAACTTTCCGTGGCAATATCCTACTTTACAAATTACTAATCCTTAATTCACAAAAAAAGCCTTTTTAACTCAATTAGAGTCTTGAATGTATTCCAATTGCCAATATAACCATTCTAGCTATGTGTTTGACCTATGAGCATATACTAGTGTAGTCATCTTCCTAGTTGACACTAAGCACGAAAATAAGAATCAACGGTAGAAAGGAATCAAGCAAGATGCAATTCAAGGAAGTCGAACGAGAGTTCAAAATTTGAAGCCAAGGGAAGTGGTCAAGCTGTATGGATGAGATTCCTAGATTCTAATCCTATGTTGCAGGCTCACATCGGTACAATTACGTAACCGAAGTGACAAACTCGACCTGCATGGGCCACCACAAAAACATGTAACGTCCCAGTCCCAAAATACGTAGGACTAGAAACGTATCATGCCAGCTGCATATATACGAAGCACACTCCAATATATGGAAACTTGTATGTATACATAAGCTGTAAAATGCAGTAAACCAAGACAAACTGAATCTCATCCACAATAAAAAGAATAATAGTATAAATCAACTTGAATATTTATGGTACAATCGTTGGGCGGAGACAAAGTCCACTACCAACTATCAAAAGGAGATAAAGTATACAAGAAAATGATCCATGAAAGTATCAAGACGAACCAAGAGCGATCATCTTCGAAGAAATGGAGACGACCACAATCTTGGCTAGAACACCTGCAGTAAACCATGAAAGCACACACCTGGAGAGATAACCAGGTCCTCAGAGGGACGTAACAAGATACAGGAAGAATATGCCATATGAACTGAATATAAATGCACCATAAATAAAGATAAAGTAAAAGTGTCCAAACCATAACACGGCTCAATATCCCATCATCGAAATAGTAGGCTACCCCTACAACCAAACAAGGACAAGGGGTAACTTACTATTCCGCGATGTGACATTTTCCCATGCCATGATTGGAACATAAAATTTGCTAAGGTCTCCTAACCTTTCTAGTAGACAATTTAGAAGACATATCGATATATGGGCAGGTGAAGGCTGACTCCCTAGGACAACTCACAACACGCACACATCAAGTACCAATACTATCAGCCGGCATAACTCGAGGCTAGCGGCCCACGTGACCCATCAGTCAACATAGCTCGAGGCTAGTAACCCTCGCGACTCGACTACCGTAGTACGCAGTTACTACAGCTTTTGGATTTGGGTAGCCCATACATTTAACTGTCTTCTCCCTCCCAAGGTCCCTAACAGAAGGTAGTTCACTAAGACTAGGTCCATATGCATACAAAAGACAAGAAAGAAAAATAACCGAAATAAAATAAAGTGAACAAAATAGCAAGTACTGGATCCAACTGAGAACAAATAATAAAATATGCAGTAAATAAAAAAATAAATAAAGGTGCATCTAATTATGAACAGTAAATAAGGTAAGGTATCTTGCCTGGTGGTGCAAAATGGCAAGTCCAGGAAATCACAATGTCAGCCAAGAAATGTCACAATCTCCAAACAACTCCGGACGCTGAAACAAACATCAAAAACGTACTCGGTGTAAAAGATATACCTAGGAAACGTCTGTCCAAAAGTTAAATTCTGGAACAGGGGCAAAATTATAATTTTGGGTCAAAACGATGTCCGCCGTTGGACCCGCTTTGTACCGAAATACGTGCCAATATCTAAGGTCTCTAAAGTCGTCAAACTATATGTCTACGGATTTGTTTTGATGAGACGAACCCAACGGTATGTCCAATTTTGAATTCCGGTGGACTGTGCACAAAATCGCCCGTTGAGTGGGACTGTGGGCCCGCCAAAATAGCGTCCCGATCAACGATCTCAGAATCGGACCAAACTTGGCTCACAGGACCAGAAAAATATTTCGAGTTCAATGGCGCAAGTTTCATCGCGATATGATGAGTGTGCACAAAGTTGTGACTTAATTTACAAATGATCGATACGGGGGTATCTCGACGGATACGCACTGATTTCGTCGCGCATATGCAACGAAATCGGGTTCCGTCAGTTTCCACACGTCGACAACATCCATACGTGTCTTTTGATGCATATAGTGCGCGACCACGTCGCCCGGTTTGTCAGGGCGCACGCCGTATCGGGGTATTTTTCCACTTTTTGAAAACAGAATTTACAATTTTTCGTAAAACTTTAACAACGTGTAACTTTCTACATACTAGATGAAAAGTGAATCCAGAAGGTGCGTTGCAATCTAGGTTATGTTGTCTTTGACTATCTTTAATTAGTTTTTACGAAAGTTTAATGGACAGCGAGAAAAATGGCCGACAAGTTGGTGTTTTAAAATAGTTTTTTTTAATATTCAGAAAAGTGGGTTTTTCTCCAACTTCGTCTCAATTTTTCAAGCAAGTTGGATGGCCATGTCGAAATCCACCTGGAGGATCTCGAATAGGGTCAAGTCTACTTTCCAGAAAATTTTACGGATAGAAAATCGGTATTACGAGTAAAAAGTTACGTCTTCGTGAAGTAGGGTACCTTGAGTGGGAAAACTGCTCCGTGGATGACGAGGGGCTGACTTTCGATGCTCCGTTCGTCGCGCACACAACTCCATTGCTGGTGAAACGAATTCATAGGCGAAGAGGGTATGATCAGCCTCAACTTTCGTTTTGGAAGATTAGAATTTTGAGGCTTGTGGAAAAAGTTACATATATAACAAGTTGTGCTAAAAACCTAATACTAATGGGTTTAGGAAATTCGAAATTCCCACGGGTTGGGTTCCTCGGGTGGGTTGCTGCTACACGCAGCATGCTTTCTTGGGGGTGGGACCCGCCCACATGGGGGGGGGGGGGGGGGGGGGGGGGGGGGGGTTTAGTTATTAATAAATTTTTTTTTCTCTTTTCTTTTTTCCTTTCTTTTCTAAAACTTATCTACTTTTATATATATATATATATATATATATATATATATATATATATATATATATATATATCCATAAATACACAAAAAATCTATTTAAATCCAAATACCATTTAAAAGTCAACTATCCAATTATTTAATATATTTGAGCATATCTACATATATATATAAATTCAATCCTTAAAATAATCAACTCAAAATAGAAATAATATTTAAATAGGAAAACATGTTTATTAAATCTCCCCAAAATAACTTTAATAAAAATAAATTAATAAGATCGTCCCAATAAGTGCACTTACACTGTACACCCTTTTCCGGGTCCACAGAATGTACTATTGCACGATATTATTTTAATAAAATACCAAAAATAGTACGAATAATTAAATAATTAGAAATTGCACATAAAATTCTAAAGTAATTTAGAAAATATTTGTATATACATAAATATGCCTACTTGGCCACATTTGGTCACACAACATGCTTACATGGGATTGGGTTCGGTCCGGGCCCTAGTTCGGACTGGTTTGGACAAACCGGGTCATCAAAAAAAATTAATATATAAATTAATATCTAAAATAAAAATATTTTAAATGCGTTATTTCACAACTCGGCCTGGTTTTCCTAGCTTGGACAAAACTTATGGCTAGGTCTTCCATGGCATGGCTAATATACTAGTCAAGACACACTGCTACAACTTTCGTGCTAAAAGTCATGGTCGTCTAGTGCTCCAAAACGCAACAATGGCTAAGGTCATTTTCTTAAATAAAAAAATTAATAAAAACCATTTTTACTATAAATTCATTTTTTTTATTCTAATAAAATAATAAAAAAAATAGGGGATTTTACATCCTGGATAACCGGTTCTTCACACAACTCAAGACTTGATGTAATATTGAACATAGCTGAGTTATATTCGGATACTGACTTGAAATCCTGGAATCGAAGATTGATTCATTCATTCCTCGCTGCTGGAAGGATGTACTGCTTTCTGGTGGTCATATCTATCCTTCAGGGATTCCCACAGAGTTTTTGGATCTTCTATAGTGAGATACTCATTCTACAAATCAGCATGAAGATGTCGACGTAAAAAAATCGTCGTTTTAGCCTTTTCTCTAGGACTAATTGGCTTTGTTGGAGTACTCAGTTTATGTACCAGGTCAAGGGAGCTGAGGTGAAGCTTAGCATCTAATTTCCAAGCGAGATAATTACTTCTGTTAACTTCTAGGGCAGGAAATTCCAACTTGGTAAGGTTTGACATCTGGGGATAAAAAAATTGTATTATTATCGTGTCAACTATATATTTATACGCAAACTAGACTTCAATCTTCTTATTAGAAATTCTAAGATTTTGTCAACTATATATTGGTTGTCAAAATTTTGGCCTTTCGGGGGCCAACAACCCGCTGCAACCTGCAAAAACTAATATGTGGGCGACTGGTTCCCCCGGGCATGCAACGCAACACTATCATGCATGCACCCATTTTGGATGGCATAAGATTAAAGCAATTTGTATTGCAGTAAAATCACAAAAATGAAACGACATGATCGTATTATATTTTCATACCACAATTTTGTTTTTATTACTTTACTAATAACACATGTCATGTGTGGCAATATCTTAGAAAATAGTACAAGAACCATCTAGGTTGGTTTCTCTTGTACAATTTTTTTTCCGCATACAATAGATAATAAATATGCCAACAAATAGTAAGAACATTTAGTAAAAGGCAGTATTATAGACCACTAAATGGTCATATATAGTCAATGTCAATCACTAGAGTAAGCCATATTATTGGCATTCTCTCGAAAAGTCTAAAACATATCACGAGCAAGCAAAATACATCTAATGATAAAGCTAAATCTCAGTCAGCCAGTAAGCGTGATCAACATGGCCAAAAGCCTAATCTTTCAGTTACAGTCATAATCCGCCAAGAGAGTTAATCTGTCTAGTAAAACCATGTTTTTACAAACATAAAATGGTTTCTCAATAGAATATTTGAGGGTTAACAACCTACGGAGTGAGATAAGCATGCATGAGCCATTTCAACTTTTACTTAGACCTCATTACTCTTTGCGTTGGACATAATGCACCAATAAATAGCTATTAAAACATCTTATTTGTGTTGGGCAGTACTGGAAAGAAAAAAAATTTATCTTTTAAAATTCAAATGAATTAAGATCATAAGCCAAAACCAATAATATAACAATTTTATTTTTGGTTTAAAAATATAAAAGCATCAAATCTTTCTAACTATATCATATAATATATTTATCCTTACATATTTTCTTGAAATAAATAACACTATAAGCATCTCTTAGTTTAAGAAGAGAATATGAATGGTTGCAGCATATGCATTATCAAATCTATAACATCCTAATGGATTATGACTTTGATGAATTAACCCAAAATTGAAGATTAAATAAATCATTATTTTGATGAATTAACCCAAAATTGAAGATTAAAATTATTTCTCATACAGTTTTAAGCAAAAGTTGGCTAATTAAAAAATGTCTATAATATTGTGATGTATCTTGTAAGCAAAAAAATTAAATAGGAACCATAATATACGATCTTCTGGCAAATCATCATGAATTATATAAATATGGAATAGAATAACTTGGAATCAAACTAGAGTTCCTTCATCCAACATATAATTTTGGCAAATAAGAAAAGGAGATGGAATGCAATCTAAAGGACATCCTTCTGAAAACTTTTTTTTTTTTTTTTTGATATACTAAAGGAGATCGAAATTTGTTTTGATATACGTTTACAGGACTTCTAAACAAAAAAAATATCAGAAATTTGTTTTCATTTCTGGTCCACAGAGGACAATGGAAGGATATGAATCAAATATCAGAACTGGGTGCAACACTGCACCGAAACCACTCGCACTACTATTGCAAAAAAAAAAAAGGAGTAACCACATAAAGCAATAGCCAATATATGATACATACAACATAGAAATGCTTCAGAAGTTGGTTATATTTACAATATAAAGTATTTCTTAACAATAAAGGAAAATAAAAAGAATTACATTACATGTGATGACAACAATTTTTACAGATGAAGACCACACACGTAAAAAAAAATCAAATAAGCTGCTAAGCATAAGATAGATACGTCAAAAGTCTATTCATAACGTTCGTAAACCACTAGCACCATAAAAGACTGTCAAGCATATGACTCAAAAATGGAAACATCAAAACTCTATTCCTTGTCCGAGCTCTCTAGCCTAGTGGTATTAGAGCAGACATCCGGAGGGGCCGGCAAGGTTCGAGCCTCCCAATTGTGTGTGTGCGTGTGATTTCAAAAAAAAAAAAAACTCTATTCCTTCTTTTCAGAGCAATTATTTTAGCATAAAGGACATTGTGATGCCATAAATGTGGTCATTGAAATTGTAAATGAAGTACTCTAAATCACCTAGCATGAAATGACTTGAAAGGTTTTCACCACTTAATCCGCTAACATTGACAATGAAGCAAAACAAAGGCAACTAGGGGTGAGCAACGGTTCGGTTCGGTTCAAACCGAACCGTTTATGCAAAAACCGATTGATCCGAAAATCGAATATCACAAAACCGAAAACCGAACCATATTTGCAAAAACCGAATCGAACCGAACCGATTAAAGTAATTCGGTTTTCGGTCGGTTCGGTTTTTTGGACCCAAGTGAGCCGGGTCTATACTAAAGAAAATGTATACCAAATGGAAAAAAAAAATCATCAAACAGAGGGATGAAAGCACGAGAACAAAGCAATATTATAGTCTAATAGTTTATGGATTGAGAACAAAGTATGAGAATAAATTATTACATCAAACAGAAGGGATTAAGAGTTCCATGAGAACAAAGCAATAATATATCTAACAGTTCCATGGATGAAAGCATGAGCCGGGTCGCCACCAACGTCACCATAAGGTAAAGTCCTCCGCCGACGGGACTTGGGTCTTCCGTCTCCGGCACCGCGGGGTAGTGGGGGAGGAGAGGTGGGCGGCGATGGCAGAATATGTGACGGCGGAGGCGGGCTGGGGAGGAAGAGGAGCGGGGAGGAGAAGGGAGGAGAGAGGAAAGGGAAGCTCTAATTGTAGCCTCCAGATCCAGAAATGGAGGAGATGAGAGAGAGTGTTAGGTTAGATTTTTTTGGGTATATATGGCAGCAGGGGTAGATGTGTAATAACACAGTTCGGTTTTCGGGTCGGATTGGAAACCGATTCCTAAAACCGTGACCCGAACCGAATTAATTCGGTTTTAGCTTTTATAAACCGAACACCGACCCGTTTAGCATATAACCGATCCGAACTGCTATTTCGGATCGGGTCGGGTCGGTTTCGGTTTGAAAACCGAAAATTGCTCACCCCTAAAGGCAACTTCCAATTAGGCACTCAAACAGAGACTAGCATATTTCAATGCACGTGGAAAAAACAACAAAGACTTTATCTCAAACAGAATTTATCATAGAATAATTTGGTAGAGAAAAGTTTGAACAGCTTATGTTAGCCAACAAACTCATGAGTCTAGCCGGATTTCTCCGAAGAATATTCATGGACAAGAAAATAAGACATTTAAGCGTTACAACTGCCACAAAAAATACCAAAAAAAGTTTGTTAGATTATATTTGTAACTATGTAAATATGGCCCATAAGTCCAACCATGTAGACCCTATATATATTGTAATCAGCCCCCATCAATGAGAACATGGCATTATTATTTCCTACATGGTATCAAAGCCTCCAGAAAAATCCTCGCCGTCATATTCACCATCCCCTACGCGCCCGATCCGGTGCCGCCTACGCGCCCGCCGCACCGATCCGACGACCCGACCCAGCCGATCCCGACGCACCGACCTCGCCGATCCCGAGGCGTCGACCCCGCCGATCCCGACCCACCCGCCGATCCCGACGTGCCGACCCCGCCGATCCCGACGCGCCGATTCCGTGCCGGATCTTCCCCGTCCGCACCTGACCGCGCGGCCCGATCCCGACGCGCCGACCCCGCCGATCCGAAGGCGACGACCCCGCCGATCCCAACCCGCCGATCCCGACGCGCCGACAGCGACGATCCCAACGCGCCGACTCCACGTCGGATCTTCCCCGTCCGTGCCAGACCGCACGGCACACCCCGTCCGCGCCGGATCACCATCCGTGCCTGACCCCCGTCCGCGCCGGATCTTCCCCGTCCAGCGCCTGAACGCGAACGATTCGTCGGAGTTGTACAAACTTTTGTACACCCGACATCCGCTCACCCCTACGCGCCAGATTCGGCGTCCCTGATCGCGGACAATTCGCCGCCGACCCCGTCCATCAGCGGCCGATTCGTCGGAGTTGTACAAAATTTTGTACACCCGACATCCGCGATGGCAGATGATGCTGCGTTCCGCTACTCCGTCACGACTGGCAGTGGCGGTGCACACAACCCAAATTATCCTAATCCGAAGGATCCATATTTTCTGAGTTCTGCTGATCAACCAGGAAATATCATTACTCCTATTGTTTTCCGCGGACCGAACTATGCTGAGTGGTCTCGGTCGATACGTCTCTCCCTGATCTCTAGGCGAAAGATCACTTTTCTGGAAGGTACTGAAATCAAACCTGTTAATGATGCTAGTAAATTGCTTGATTGGAGATGTGTGCAAGCGCTATTGGTTCAATGGGTTCTTAATACCATTGATCCGTCTCTGAAAAAATATTTACTGTACTTTGAGGAGGTATATCCATTATGGAACTTGTTGGAGAAAAGATTTGTTGTTAGCAATGGCACTCGGAAGCAACAAATTAAGGTGGCTTTGGCTGAGTATAAACAGACGGCTTCGATATCCGTAGAAACCTACTTTGGAAATTTACAGTCTTTGTGGGATGAACAAGCTGCTTATTTTTCATTGTCTACTTGTACCTGTGGTGAACTTGCTGCAAAGCTACAGGCTATGAGGGATGAAGACCACTTTCAGGACTTTATGTATGGGTTGAATGCTGAGTTGTATGGTCATACCCGATCTAATCTTCTGGCTCAGGATCCTCAGCCAAGTTTAGATCGGACATACCAAGCAGTCCGTGAGGAGGAGGATATGCGAAAATCTCAGGTCCAATCCACTAAAGAGGAGGTGTTGGCGCTGACTATCAAGACTTCACCTCGTCTCTCTACTACTTCTAATAGTAGAACCTCAGATTCCAGGGACAAATCAGGTATGATCTGTACACATTGCAAGAAAATAGTTCATGATGTTGCAACTTGCTCTGCCAAGATTGGCTAACTAGAGTGGTGGGAGACCCGTCCTCGGCGTGAGGGCGGACGTGCTGCTGGTGGTGGCAGAGGCCCGACACCACAGTAGAGACGTGATAGGGGACGCGGTGCTGGTGGCGCAGGGGTTGTTCATCATGTCGTCGCTGCTAGTCATGGTGTCCTTGCTGGTCTTGCTGCGAGTTCGACGGATACGATGCATGGAGGGTATCCTTCACCACTCTTAGGTGAACAATGGCATAAACTGATGAGCTTGCTGGGTAATGTCACGTCCCGTTCCCGTAGGAGCGATCGTCCTCGCTAAGGCGTGATGCTGCACGAGCCTAGATTGCGCTCGTGCAAGGCGGGTTCCATAACGGCCGATTTCAGCGGCTGCGACGGGGTCGTCGCACAGAAGTCCCGAGCAGAGATATTGAATAATAGCAGCGAAAGTTTAGAACAAACACAAGTTATTCAAAAGAAGCTCTTTTATTGATATTGAAACATAAATTACAATGGGGCGCAAGGCCAAGATTACAAGTCTCTCAACTCACTCAAGCTCACATTACAAGTCACTCAGCTCTCTCTCATCTCTCAAATACAGTCTTGAGCCGGCGGAAGCTTCGAAAGGCGACGTCCATACATTATGTCCCGTATAAGTCTTTACTCCATGTGGCCGCACGCTTCGAATCGCCAAAGAACTCCGTGCCTCGACGCATCCAAGCGAGCTCTGTGCCACGAGCTTCTACCTGTGCCTGCACATGTAAACTATGTGGGTGTCAGTACTCAACTGTACTGGTGGAATGAGCTCCTCGCCCACCCATATAAACCCGATACGTTATTTTACTTTGTGCAATATAGTCCCTTTTTATCAATTGTCTTTCTACTCTTGCCTTAGGATCAGTTTTAGGACAGACGCCTTGGCCTATTTCGTATTTCAAGACCATCCCGTGCTTACAACATCGACGTTACCCTATCAAGTCGTGTTTGCCTTACGGTACTTAATCAGAGACGCAACTACGCGATGAGGCTTCATTTCCATGTGATCGTGCTAGGAATCCATCGTGTCGTACCTCGTAACTCAGGGTGACTAAACCATATCGTCACCTCGCAGCCCTTGCTACTTTGATCACCAACTGACCCAATCAAGACTTGTGAATGTTAGAGTCACTCAACCAACTTTGCCTTGGGGCGGTTTCCCGACTTAAACTCAAACAACTCAACCAACTTATGCAACTTATATGCCGACAACTCAAGACTCGACGCCACATCTCGTGCCGAAGCACGTCGCCTATGTTGTAGCCATTCTTAAGCCCAAACATTTGTATTCTAACTACACACACATTCAACAACTCAACTCAATCCAAAGACACACACACGGATTGCCGCCATGCTGACTCATCTATATGATTTGGTCATTGACTCCCAGAGCCATCGTGGACTCCTCTAGCTTTTGTTAGACGGGCGTCCCTTTCAGCGCAAGATAGCTAGCCCCGCAACAAGTCCCCGCCTAACCTGTGCCCAGCACAGCTAATTACTCGTTTTCAATCGCGGCCGCAACGGTCCCATGGCCGTCGGGTTGCCGTGCAGGGAAACGACCCACCTTGTCGATAAGTTGTCCATGACCATGCAAGACTCGACACAAACTGACGTCTGACAAAGTCATGCTACCTCTTTCTTCTGAGACCGCCTCGCCGACCTGTAGCCGCGAGCATACTTCTTTCTTTTGAGACTGCCTCGCCGACCTATAGCCGCGAGGCCTCGCCGACCTGTAGCCGCGAGCATTATTTCCATGTTACCATATTATTTTATTCAATTTAATGCCTATTTGATAGTCCTTTCTCCAAAACTTATCTAATCAACCGTGGTTTATGCCTTAAACACTAAGTCCGTGCATCGTGCCTTAAGCCAACCGTGTTCTACGCAACACTCCTGCCCCAGTCGACGGGCCTTGAGATCGTAGGACTACTTAACTTGGACAAACCGTAAAAGAGCGGGACGGTACTTGTAATGTCTTAGGTCGACCGGCATAACTTTGCCTAACTTAACTTCGCAATAACTTAACGAGCAAAGGCTGCGTCAAGCTTTGCCTCAACGGATCGTGCCGTGCACGCATCCAACTTGAACGACCAAGTCACTCGGGTGCCTAGACTTAGGTCATAAGCCGCTCAACGCAACTTAACTCATGGGAAAGTCAAGGCTATGCCAAGCCTTGGACGACGGGACCGTACATGCTTTGTGAAGCATTCATGCGGGCGACGCCTATGACTTAGGCTAACTCTTAGCTTTTGTACCGAAGACCAACTTTTCTTCTCCCAAGCCACGGGACGAAGGACCGAGTGTCATTTTCAAAGCACGCCGTGCACCAACTCTAAGACGGCCGTTGGACCTTTCCATATTCTAACTCAATTCGACCCGTCGGGATTATTCCCTTTAGCTATGTGAATTCGTCTCTTTTATTATCAAGCCTACTTGTGCAAGTTGAAAACATGCGATTTATTATGTGAAGGCTAAGATGAGACAAGTTCACCGAAACTACCCCACCTGAGCGAGCGGTTGCCTCGACCGAACGATGTCTCCGAGTAGCCGTTGCAAGGCTAAGTCCGAACGCCGTCGGCATTCCTATTCCTCCGATTGACTGAGCGGGACGGGGCACTACATCATACACCACTCAGAAAAAGTTTCGTCCTCGAAACTAACTGAGTACTTACTTATTGACTTATCACTTTACTCAACATTCAAGAACTCTCGCACACTCTACGCTTATGCGTTTCCCAAATTCGGGCCACGCTCGTGCTACCTATAATCTTTTCTTCTAAACTCACGATCTTAAAATCCTTGACACTTTCCTGTTCCTCAAGTCTCGCTTGAATTCAACGTATCACTTAGTATGGACCGTGCACATATTTTAGGCGTCCCCAAAATACATGCATTTCAGCCAAGCCTCGTGATAGCGAATTCTGCCATTACCGCTCGAGTCGGATCATGCACACATTCAAACATCCTTGATATACATGCATGTCAGCCTAGGCTCATGAGTGGTATTTTCATATTCTTGAATCATTCCATTCATTAATACCAATATCCCAACCAATCAATCCTCAAGATCACTCGTACCGATACTAGCTCTCGCATCATGGACGTCTTACCTAATCTCTAGGCTATGTCCTTAAACTAAGGTCATTCGTCAGTATTGGAATCATAGTTCCCAAACAACAATATCAACACTGACCCCATCCTAAGGTCAAACCAAGTTGATAGTACGGGGGTTTGCTACCCAAGCTCGCATCACTCTGATTTCTAAACTTCGAGCATAGATTGCCTACACACATCCCAACTTTCGTCGCACGGGGTCTGAGTCGTTCAGCAAAGCCATCCTACGATAACTCAAGTTTCAACCAATTCCTTGACTTATCGATATCACTCGTTTATCAAGCCATTTCGTATAGTCTATCTCTTTGAACACGTTCGACATATTCCACCATCAATCTCTCCAAGACAAGCACGCTACGACACAATTCACCGCTAAACCAAAATTTCACATTCCATACTTCCGAAGTCATCTATTCTAATTTACGTAATCGATCATAAGGTCGTCTAGCTTAATAATATGTTGCGCCCCGATCTCACATGAGTCAGATTATCCACGGTGGGCATGAATCACCATGCACGCTCCCGCGGAATAGTCATCCTCATCGGGACGTAACTCTTGTTTTGTGTCTAGACTAATTCATTCTCGATGCATGGTTAGACCTACTCAATCCTCAAGTTTATTTCATTCATCAATCGCAAGTCTAAACATCCTCAAATTTTCCTTCGCATCAAACCGACAAGTCGAGACAATCAAAGTTGCCGCATCCTGATTTTTTGAGTTCGATCATTCCCGCGACATGAATCACCATGTCAGCGCTCACGCGGAACGATCGCCCCAAATCCGACGCAACGCATGTGCGAGGCTAGAGTTGCACTCGCGCAAGACAAGATCGTCGACGTTGTGGCTATCAACGTAACCATCAAGACACAATCATTTTTATCCAACAATCATCTCAATCAAAAATCCTAAGTATAGCATCCAACCAAATAATAACACTTGCACGATCGATATTCACCGAGTTAGAGTACCCCCGAGTTATCGCATAGCGATCTTTGATACGCCTCGATACCATCGACGATATGCGTAACCTGACGATCTTCCTTTGCAACCAAAATTTGAGTCGTACGAACGATGCTATCGTCCGACTGGACAATCTCCTCAACATTCAATTCAAGTTTAATCATTATCCCTCGAATCATTCACAACATCAATTTGTTCAAATCTGAAATCACGTATATTCATCCGTCTATCTTAAATCATCGACTGACGTATTTCCTCGATTCGCATCAATCCTTTGCTAACTCAAACATCAAGCAACATTCAATCCAATCCTTAGAGTCATTTGTGTAACTTCTAAATCAAACCTTTCATGCCTGCAATCTACCTATCGTGCTAACTTTTCTTATACAATCCGCCTATCGATTTCCTTTATCAAGTCATCCGTTCGCTACACCTTAACTTTTTCTGGATTCGATTTCACCTACCCAATCATTTTGTATTTCATACTCGCGCAATCTTCGATCCCGTGCATGTTCCGTGTACGTCAATTCTAGGTCGTTCGAATCCACTCATCCAACTTCAAGACTAAAACTCATTCATCGATACTCAATCTATGGATTTGCATATGTGAGACGCTTGCTGATAGACTCATCGACACCCCGCATCCTCCATTGATCGATCGTCATTCCTGAGCCTATCGTATACACCACTCAAGAATGAAGTCATTCAACAAATTCTCAAAACTATCATTCAATTCACAATCTACTTCCTCGAATTTCCGTCCGAACGATTCCTTAAATTTCAAGCACGCTCACCTTATATCGCACCGACGATAACATCGTCGTTCGATAGCACCCCTATCGATAGTCATCTCGATTTACTCAATCGAGTTAAATTTATTCTTGTTCGACACTATTCAATTCCCGCACTCGACTTTTCTAAGGTCGACGCAACTTTGGTGTATATGCCCAGCCCGACTTAGCCAACCGTGCTTACGTAAATCATCTTTTTGTTTTGATAAAACTGTTCTCCTATGTTTTGCAAAATAGATAGACTTATTGTATGGACATTCTGTGGGACATTTGAGAGAGAGCGCACCAACGATATCAATATACAGAAGCAATATTCAGAGTTCGCGGAACAGCGGAGTTAAAGAATTCAATCGGTAGTCCAAGGACGTAAAGCCGTGCTCTGATACCATTATGTCACGCCCCGCTCCCGTAGGAGCGATCGTCCTCGCTAAGGCGTGATGCCGCACGAGCCTAGATTGCGCTCGTGCAAGGCGGGTTCCATAACGGCCGATTTCAGCGGCTGCGACGGGGTCGTCGCACAGAAGTTCCGAGCAGAGACATTAAATAATAGCAGCAAAAGTTTAGAACAAACACAAGTTATTCAAAAGAAGCTCTTTTATTGATATTGAAACATAGATTACAATGGAGAGCAAGGCCAATATTACAAGTCTTTCAACTCACTCAAGCTCATATTACAAGTCACTCAGCTCTCTCTCGTCTCTCAAATACAGTCTTGAGCCGGCGGAAGCTTCGGAAGGCAACGTCCATACATTATGTCCCGTATAAGTCTTTATTCCATGTTGCCGCATGCTTTGAATCGCCAAGGAACTCCGTGCCTCGACGCATCCAAGCGAGCTCTGCGCCGCGAGCTTCTACCTGTGCCTGCACATGTAAACTATGTGGGTGTCAGTACTCAACTGTACTGGTGGAATGAGCTCCTCGCCCACCCATACAAACCCGACACGTTATTTTACGTTATGCAACATAGTCCCTTCTTATCAATTGTCTTTCTACTCTTGTCTTAGGATCAGTTTTAGGACAGACGCCTTGGCCTATTTCGTGTTTCAAGACCATCTCGTGCTTGCAACATCGACGTTACCCTATCAAGTCGTGTTTGCCTTACGGCACTTAATCAGAGACGCAACTACGCGATGAGGCTCCATTTCCATGTGATCGTGCTAGGAATCCATCGTGTCGTGCCTCTTAACTCAGGATGGCTAAACCATATCGCCGCCGTGTAGCCCTTGCTACTTTGATCACCAACTGACCCAATCAAGACTTGTGAATGTTAGTGTCACTCAACCAACTTTGCCTTGCGGCGGTTTCCCGACTTAAACTCAAACAACTCAACCAACTTATGCAACTTATATGCCGACAACTCAAGACTCGATGCCAAATCTCGTGCCGAAGCACGTCGCCTATGTTGTAGCCATTCTTAAGCCCAAACATTTGTATTCTAACTGCACACACATTCAACAACTTAACTCAATCCAAAGGCACACACGCGGATTGCCGCCATGCCGACTCATCTATATGATTTGGTCACTGACTCCCAGAGCCATCGTGGACTCCTCTAGCTTTTGTTAGACGGGCGTCCCTTTCAGCATAAGGTAGCTAGCCCCGCTGCAAGTCCCCGCCTAACCCGTGCCCAGCACAGCTAATTACTCGTTTCCAATCGCGGCCACAACGGTCCCGTGGCCACCGGGTTGCCGTGCAGGGAACCTTGTTGACAAGTTGTCTATGACCATGCAAGACTCAACACAAACTAACGTCTCACACAGTCATGCTACCTCTTTCTTCTGAGACCGCCTCGCCGACCTGTAGCCGCGAGCATTCTTTCTTTTGAGACCGCCTCGCCGACCTATAGCCGCGAGGCCTCGACGACCTGTAGCCGCGAGCATTCTTTCCGTGTTACCATATCATTTCATTCAATTCAATGCCTATTTGATAGTCCTTTCTCCAAAACTCATCGAATCAACCGTGGTTTATGCCTTAAACACTAAGTCCCATCGTGCCTTAAGCCAACCGTGTTCTACGCAACACTCCTGCCCAAGTCGACGGGCCTTGAGATCGTGGGACTACTTAACTTGGATAAACCGTAAAAGATTGGGATGGTACATGTAATGTCTTAGGTCGATCGGCATAACTTTACCTAACTTAACTTTGCAACAACTTAACGAGCAAAGGCTGCGTCAAGCTTTGCCTCAACGGATCGTGCCGCGCACGCATCCAACTTGAACGACCAAGTCACTCGGGTTCCTAGACTTAGGTCACAAGTCGCTCAACGCAACTTAACTCATGGGCAAGTCAAGGCTATGCCAAGCCTTGGACGACGGGACCGTACATGCTTTATGAAGGATTCATGCGGGCGACGCCTATGACTTAGGCTAACTCTTAGATTTTGTACCGAAGACCAACTTTCCTTCTTCTAAGCCACGGGACGAAGGACCGAGTGTCATTTTCAAAGCACGCCGTGCACCAACTCTAAGACGGCCGTTGGACCTTTCCATATTCTAACTCAATTCGACCCGTCGGGATTATTCCCTTTAGCTATGTGAATTCGTCTCTTTTATTATCAAGCCTACTTGTGTAAGTTGAAAACATGCGATTTATTATCTGAAGGCTAAGATGAGGCAAGTTCACCGAAACAACCCTACTTGAGCGAGCGGTCGCCTCGACCGAGCGATGTCTTCGAGTAGCCGTTGCAAGGCTAAGTCTGAACGCCGTCGGCGTTCTTATTCCTCCGATTGACTGAGCGGAATGGGGCACTATAGGTAACGATAATCCTTCCAACCCTGGTTCTTCAAACTCTGATCGTCTGATGGGTAAGAATTCTTCTGTCCCTTGGATATTCGATACTGGGGCTACTCTTCATGCGACAGGTTCTCGTGACTGTTTAGTTGATTGCTTTGAGGGCCCTGTCTGTCCTGTGATTTTGTCTGATGGGAGCACTATTGAGGCTGTTCTGAGAGGCAAAATATTTTTGACTGCTTCATTGGTGTTGACGGATGTTCTTTATGTTTCGACATTAACTTGCAATTTGATCTCTGTCTCACAATTGATTGGTGCCAGAAATTGTGATATGTTATTTACTCCTGATTTGTGTTTTGTTCAGGACCGAAGTATGAGGATGGTGATTGGAGCAGGTGACCAAAGGGGTGGACTTTACTTCTTGGGGGAGGTTCCAGCTTCTTTGGCTTCGGTGATCCTGGCATACAGAGAGAGTGATTCCGAGGTTTGGCATAGTAGACTGGGGCATCCTTCAGATAAAGTGATACAGACTTTACCTTTTTTTTCTCTGGTTGTGGTGTGTTTTCTCATAAGGCTTGTGATATTTGTCATCAAGCTAAACAGACTCGTGATACTTTTTCTGATAGTAGTAGTCGTGCTTTGAGATGCTTTGAACTTATACACTGTGATCTGTGGGGACCATATCGTGTTCCGTCATCTAATGGGGCACGATATTTTTTTACTTTGGTGGATGATTTTTCTAGAGCTGTTTGGGTTATTTTATTGAAGGATAAGTGTGCTGTTTATTCTATGTTTTTTAAATTCATTGCTATGGTGAAGCATCAGTTTGGGGCTGATATACGTCATGTGCAGAGTGACAATGGCACTGAATTTAATTGTTTACGAGATTATTTTTCATCTCAAGGTATATTGTTCCAAACATCCTGTGTTGGGACACCTCAACAGAATGGATGGGTGGAAAGAAAACATCGACATATTTTAAATATAGCCAGGGCATTAAGATTTCAGGATTCTCTTTCCGTAGATTTTTTGGGGGGAATGTGTTTTGGGTGCATGTTATTTGATCAATCGAACCCCTTCTAGTATCTTGCATTTTAAGTCTCCTTATGAAGTTTTATATGGTTCGGCTCCTTCGTATGATCATCTACGTATTTTTGGTTGTGTGTGCTATGCGTATGATTTGAAATTCCGACATGATAAATTTGCTAGCAGGAGCAGAAAATGTATCTTTGTTGGGTATCCACTTGATAAAAAGGGATGGAAACTGTATAATTTGGAGACTGGTGAATTTTTTGTGTCCCGTGATGTTACTTTTTATGAAAAAGAATTTCTTGGGTGCGGCTCTGCTAGCGAGATGTCTTCTGCGACACGCCATACATCTGTTGCGGTGTCGGGAGACGATATAGAGGCTTTTGGGATGGTACCGACTACGGTTGCTGAGGCCGGAGTGGTTGCTGGTGGCTCGGCACCGAGTGACGAGGATACACAGGTAGATGCAGAAGTATTGACAGGAGAGTCCGCTGGAGGTGATGCGGATACTAATGCTGATACAGGGGATACAGTGTTGCCAGAGGTGCCCAACGACTTAGTATTGGAAAGAAGAATGAGAAAGAAATCACAGCTAGTGCGATTACAGGATTTTGTGACGAATGTTGTTCGAAGTAAAAGTCCTCCCTTCACCACAGTTTATCTATTCCCGTCACTTCCTCAGGTACTTCGTATCCTCTAACACAATTTCTAAGTTATAACATATTTACTGCTGGACATAGACATTTTCTTGCAGCTATCACTGCAGGTGTTGAGCCTACTTCATATCGCCAGGCCTCGCGAGATCCAGGCTGGCGCACGGCTATGCAAACTGAAATACAGGCTCTGTAAGATAATGGGACATGGAGTCTTGTCGATTTACCTCCTGGGAAGAAAGCATTGGGAAGTAGATGGGTGTACAAAATAAAGTACAAATCTGACGGCAGTGTTGAGTGTAGAAGCATGGAAAAGAACAAAGAATAGCCTATGTGGCTCTAACAGAAGGATCCCCATGCGGCTCAAAAAATCCATTAACATCCATACGATTCAAAGTCCTTTAGAGCCTCATGCGGCTCGGATAGCTCCATGCGGCTCAGAAAGGAGCCATGTGGCCCTCACTAGTCTCCTCTACAGCTGGCCATGAACCAAATTGCCGTATTTATTGCCATGACGGCTGACAGCCCTGACAAAGTGACAGACCTAACATAAAGTCGAAATAATGACTCTGACATGATGGCGTGTGCCTAGGAAAACGAAAAAAATCTTTTTACAGCCGCCACAATCTACCAAATTCCAAAGCTCCCCATGCGACCGTTACTCTCATACGGTTCGTCTTCATGGGGGCCGTCTTTATGCGGCTCACCTCCTGAGAAGCCACCCTATGCGGCCAGTATTCTCATGCGACTCGGATCATGGGGCCATCTTTATGCGGCTCACGTCCTGAGAAGCCACCCTATGCGGCCAGTATTCTCAGGCGGCTCGGATCATGGGGACCATCTCTATGCGGCTCAAATGCTGGGATGCCACACTTATGTGGCCTTAACACGTGGCTAGGTTTATGCGGCTCAGCGAAAAACCACTCTCATGTGGCTCAGATTTCATAGGCCATACTTATGCGGCTGCCACCTTCATGCGGCTCTGTCAAGACACTCTGTTCCTGTAGCCCACAGTTAGGACACGTGGCAGAAGATCAGTTTTCCCCGCATTCCTATAGCTCGCAACATGGTGATGGTGGGACACGCGACACCAAATCAATCAAGATTTATTCATTCAGATTCAGTACAATCATCATAATTATCCGGATCAAGTCAGATTTATTGCAATCAAGCGGATTGAACACGTGGCAGGAGATCCGAAGTGACGGCTGCATATCATAAAGATTTGTGGCAATCAACATTAATTGCCCACAGAGATTTGATGCAATCTACATTAATTGTCTAGATTTGCTACAATCAGAATTAATGGCCAAGATTAATTGATCCTCAACCGCTGACTTCTCAAGGAGGCAATCATTGGCAAACCCTAATGATCATACCCCACTCCTATAAATAGCAAGGTGTCATTCCCTTGCAAATGGCGGGCGAAAAAAAAAGAGAGTACTACAGAGACATCTAGAGATCTAGCAACAGAAGGCGCAAGGGAGTCTCCCCATACGTCCAAGAGCATTTCTTTACCAGAGCCAAGGCTACGTCCGATCGCCCAAGGAGTAAGGCAGAGCTGCCGTCGCTTTTTCGAGCCTCTGTCGTCACCTCCCAGAAAAACTAAACGATTGTACTTAGATTGCTGTACCTAGGTTTTCGTCCCTAGGCTTTCTTTGTACGAACGAGTTTGTATTGTGAAGTAAAAGTCCAATCCTCCGATATAACTGTTCTGTTCTTTTATAATCAATGGCAAACACGATGGCGACTCTGTTGGAGACTAACTTCTCCACGGCTGAGGAGTTGGTGACGCAATCAGATGCAGCCACACTTGGCTCCACTCAACAAATGTTGGTCGCCCGGTTTGACCAGCAGGCGTTTGAAGAAATACTCTCCGACGGGAGCGCTGGCCCGGTCCACCGGCGAGCCCGCACAAAGAAGGCCCGCAGAGAGTGGAGACCCAAAAATTTTGCACCTCCCCAAGTTCTCGAAGAAGTACTCTCTGTTGCCCGAGACAGCGAAGAAGTCTCGCTTGCGGCCCCACTTCAGACCATAGAGGACTCTGCTGTCCCCAAGTCCGGCAGAAGAAAACACTATGATGCTGGACTTGCAGGGACAAAGAGGAACTCTATGCAGTCCAAGCCGCATAAGGGTGCCAGCCACATGGAAGTTCATGCGGCCGCAACTGCCAACCGCATGGAGAAGACTCATGCGGCTACAAATGTCAGCCGTATGCAGAAAACCCACGCGGCCAGAACTTCCAGTCGCATGCAGGCAGCCTGTACGGCCATGACATCCAGCCGCATACAGAAAGTTCATGCTGCCACAAAAGATAGCCGCATGCCGACAGCCTGTACGGCCACAATTCCTAGCCGCATACAGAAAGGACATGCAGCCACATATACCAGCCGCATGCAGACAGCCTGCACGGCCACCAATCCCAGCCGCATACCATCTATCCCATGTGGCTCACGGTCAGTCTTCGACCGCCTCTCATATGGTCCTGACCACGAAGGCTCTTTGGAGCATATGCCAGACTCTGTTGTGACCAGCTTGGACTCTTCCAACTATGCACTCTCCGGTACTAGAAGGATGAAGTCTCGGGCAGCACGAGCTCAACGAGCTCAGTCGGCTGTCCTAACTTCTGACTATCAGGGCGTCCCGCTAACTATTACGCGGTCCCCTGATGGAAAGTTGTACAAAACTATCCGTGTCCAGCCTCCAGTAGCCGACGGACGGGATAGTCATCGAGAATCTCCCAACAATGATCAGGGGCAAGTACTCGTGTAATCCCCACATCAGGGAGCAGGCGGGATGCCAACATGCTCATGTGCTCAGAAATCCCAGACTCACAAATCGGGTGACTTGCGCAATGTTGTTCTTCACAAGCACAAGGAGAGAGACGAAGATTGGATGTACAATGAGTCCTGTCAAGGACATTAATGCACCCAAGTCATAGTCAACTGCTGCTGTAACAAGACAGCAGCACAAAAAGACCGGCGGTCCGTCTTCCAAAGGCTGCAACACCCAAGCTCAGAAGACGAGGCGCTTCTCGTCGCCTCTTGCAATTCTGCTCTGAAGATTCCTGGCAGCGGAAGAGGGAAGAAAACAAATGTCTCCAGCCCAAAAACTTCAACCGGCGTAACCAAGAAAATTTCTTCTAAACGGTTGTCTACCATCGTTGCAGGAGGAGTTTATCAAGGTACCCGCTCAAAGATGAAATCTGCCACACTGGGAGATTCGTCCACATCTATGGGAGGCATTGGAGCCGGGGGTAGCATTTCTCCAAATATCCACAACAACCCGGTGTTCCAAGAAGATAGGTCGGAGGAAATGGTTCACCCGACAAATACAGCAGATCCCGACGTCCCCGAGGACGTCCACAACTCTCAAGACGAGGCAAGCTCTGAAGCTGGGGGTACCGCTCTTTCTGAATCCGAACCAGAGGAGAACATTCTCACATACCCTGACGACTTCTCCGTACGAGGGTACGACTCAGAATGCACGTCCTCTACCGTTCCTTCCATCTCTCATCATATAAGGACGGTATTTATGACAGACAGCAACCAAGAAGGTCCCAGTGATCGCCAACGCATCGACACTCTGGAGGCCATACTGCATGCCTTGGTTAAATTCGTAGATGAGATCAAAACGGCCCTTCCAACTTTGCAAGGAAGGACGCCTGGCCAAACAAATTTGGGTCCCGCGGTCAATACAGACTCGAACTCAGCTGCGCCAAACCCGGGCGATAATCCTCCTGAAATATCGGCTCCCACCGCTGCAGACGAGGCCAGGGAGGCAAGAAGGGAGGTCCAGGAGCTTCGGGCCATGTTTCAAGCCCGAGAAGCTTGCCAGGACCTCAGGATACGACAACTGTATCCTGCCACGTGGAGAGATGTTCCCTTCCCACCAAAATATAAACCATTCCACATCAATCCATATGACGGGAAGACATCTACAAGCAGGTACATCACCTACTTCGAAGTCACAACCGACCATCTGCCCCATGATGATGCCATCCTTACACGATTGTTCATCGGAGCCTTGGAAGGGGTCGCCTTCGACTGGTACCGTAACTTGCCGAACAATTGCATCCACTCCTTCACCAGCTTCAAACGCATGTTCTTAGAGAGGTTCTATGGAGTAGGACAAGACGTGACAATGTCCACCCTCATGGACGTTGTTCAGGGAGAAAAGGAGCTAACAAGAAATTATATCGAACGGTTTCGCCAAACCGCGATGAAGCTGCCTTCCGGCAACCCTGATTCCTCCTTGATTGAAATTTGCCAAAAGAGATTGCTTCCCACAATCAGCCTCTGGATGGGCGAAAGTCAATTCAAGGATTGGAAGACGTTCATCATCAGTACCACTAGCGCAGAAGACAAGGTAAAGAAAGCCCACCAACTGGGATTGCACATCTCGGATGGGGAAGACAATGGCAAACGCCCTAACGTCAACAACAACAACGGTGGTAATTCTTCCAGCAACTGAGACAACATGGGCAAGCAAGCTATAGTGGCCGACACAGCCCCAAAGCCCGAATCAACGCCGGCAGAAAAGCAGTAGCCTCAGATGACCTATTCCTTCGAGGATGGCCATGTTAAACCCATCTTAGACATGCTTATCCAAGGAGGACGAATTCAGCTCCCTTCTCCCAGGCGTGAGCCCCATCTTGTAGATATGGAGAGTCCCAAGTATTGCCACTACCATCGCTATGTTCACCATGCTACACATGACTGCTATCAGCTGAAACGATACATCCAACGTCTCATCGATTCTAAGGCCCTGGCCATTGATTTCGAAGAGGTGACCGTGGCAGCCAACATGGTGTCAGTACAATTTGGCAGCTTCCCTCCGACAAAGACTCAATATGGAGTAGTACCCGTCCCTAGAGCAAAGATGGAGGTCTCTAACCTTCCACCTCCCCGAGACCAAGCAGCTGGTCTAGTGCCCCTTACTACATCTCGAAGGGAAATTATGTGGGTCCATCCGAACTTGGTACCTAAGGTGACTCAGTCCGCACCTCCCTCCACCAGTAAGAAGAAGAATGGAAAAGTCAAATCTTGCCGTACGATCTCGACAGAGGTCGAAGAAGCTACTGCTGTTGTTACCCGCTCTGGCGCACAAACCCAACCTCCACCTGGTAACTCGGCCGAAGATCATCAGCCGACAGCTGCTGATGCTCCAGGACCTCTGCAGCCTTTGATGACCGATAAGCCTAGGCCGAAGGAGACTCGCTTCGACAAACCTCTCCGAAGAGAGACGCCTCATGGGCTAGAGAGGCCATACAACTTTGACATCCTGGCACAATTGGCCAACACACCAGCCAAATTATCACTATACGAGCTCTTGAAGCTCTAGAAAGATGTCCGTATCGTATTAAGTGAAGCACTCCAGAATGCTAACGTATATCTGGCTCAGTCCAATCTCACCGGGGAGGATTCGTCGGCAGATCTCCAAGACAGCGCTTGCACGGGATCAATGCCCAACGTTGTCTTCACTCCGCAGGATATGCTTATCAAGACCAACCTGCACGATCGCCCCCTGTATTATACTGGGTACATTGGCGATATCAAGGTCGATCGGATGCATATTGACCCCGGGTCCTCCATAAGCATCATCCCGAAGAGCCTACTACATCATCTGCGTATCCCAATGATCGTCTGATGCCGACGAGCACCGCCATCAGCGGTTTTAATTCGGGCAGGAGCTACCCGATCGGGAAGATTCGCCTAAAGTGCCAAATCGGTGACCTTCAGTCAGAAGTAACATGTTATGTCATAGATGCGGATACTTCCTACAATATTCTCCTGGGACGTCCTTGGATACACGATTATATGATCGTGTCTTCCACACTGTACCAGTGCTTCAAGTACGTCGACAAGCACGGCCTTGTGAGGACAGAATTTGTCGACATCGATCCCTTTAAAGGGGTCGAATCCTACTACTTAGATTCATGCTTATACGAGAAGTCAAAAAAGCATCTTGCCGAAGGAGACACTCAAGCTCAAACTGAGGCAGCAACCGGATCAGAAGAACCTTTGACGATCCACCTCCAAGCCCGCAAGCCTGGCATAACTGTGCCCCTTACAGCCACTCTGCGTAAGGACGCAATTAGCCTCTCTGCACAGGAGGAACAGATGATAATCCGACTGCCAAGGTCTGGCCAAGCGCTAAGACCCATGACAGAGCCATTGACAATCGGGTTGCCTAAAGCTAACCAGCGACAAACGGGGGAGCTCAATTCCTCTGTCAAGCCGATGACAATTCGTCTTCCCAGGATGAATCGGCAACCGGGCACTAAGCCAGGGACCACTAGCCAGCCAACAACTCCCCGCTCAGCAACGAGCGCTAAAATGGGGGTAGCTAGTATGCCAACAACTCCACATTCTGCTCCACCCATGGAGCCCCTGATAATCAAGTTGCCCAAGTCATCCGCTCAGTCTGCATTTACACAGGGGGTGGCTGAAGAAGAATCTGAGCTGGCCAAGTATGTGGCTTCTTACACTGATGTTCCATCTGCAGATGATGTAATCCCACTGGAAAAGATACCTTACTTCATCAATAAAGGGCTATCTTTGAATTATCTCGAGCTTAATAAGCTCTGTACAATGTATGCTATGGAACACGGTATAGGCACTCACCTGCACACACAAGTGATAAATGTCTACACCGCGAACTAACTTACTCCAGTGGAAGACGCTTACCGCATAATCGAGGGAGACGATCACCCAATCATCTTCGGCCAGAAGAATGATCCACAGCCCTTCAAGATAGAAAAAGTTGAGCCCGAACCCAATACCGGGAGATTGCCCCTTTATCTGTATAGTTCCCAATCCAAGTACCTTATGCAAAAACAAGGATATGATCTAGAAACTACACCAGGCTTAAACTACGGCACCGAACGGCGGTTACCCTTACAGTCGCCGGCCCCTGCTGGAAACCACGAGATTATTACAGCAAAACCAGATGTGGGCTAGGTTTTGTCACACCTGCGACGATACCTAAAATCTCAGACGAAGAATGCGACTGGCATTCACACACAACCGGATCACCCACTTCCGATTCAGATATCAGCATCGGGGATATGATCAGGCAAGTCTGGTCCGTCAATATGGCATTTGCCGACGCCTACGAAGAAGATGAAGACATTCCCGAACTTCTTGAACTAGAGCCATAGGCACAACAACTAGATGCACAGTGGAAGAAACAGTTCGAACAAAGAGAGCCTCCCACCGAGGACGAGGTTGTACAAGTCGATCTCGATGATGAGTCCTCTCCAAAGCCCATCTTCGTCAGCAAGAATCTGACAGACGAAGAGCGAGAATCCCTACTATAACTCGTCAGAGAATACATCGACGTGTTCGCCTGGAGCTACGAAGATATGCCAGGACTGAACCCCGAGATTGTACTTCACAAGCTCAACATCCGTTCGGACACAAAACCAGTCAAGCAACAGCAACGTCGGTTCCGTCCTGACATCATGAATGCCATTGAAGCCGAGGTAAACAAACTGATAGCCAGCGGCTTCATCCATGAGGAACAGCATCCTGACTGGGTCGCCAACATAGTACCAGTCCTCAAGAAGAGTAAAAAGATTCGAATCTGCATCGACTTTCGCAATCTGAATGAGGCATGTCCTAAGGATGAGTTCCCTCTTCCTATCACAGACATCATGATCGATAACACATGCGACTTTGAGCGTATGTCATTCATGGATGGTTTTTCGGGGTACAACCAAATCAAGATGTTCCCTGACGACGAAAAGCATACATCATTTCGAACACCAATTGGCACATACTGCTACACAGTCATGCCTTTTGGTTTAAAGAATGCTGGCGCCACCTATCAAAGAGCTATAAGATTCATCTTTAGAGACCACTTGCATAAGACAGTGGAATGCTACGTCGATGACATCGTCGTCAAAAGCCGCTCTAAGGAAGATCATCTACATGATCTGAGGACAGTGTTCGACCTGATGCGAGTGCACAATTTGAAAATAAATCCCACAAAATCCTTCTTAGGCGTATCCAGCGGGAAGTTCTTGGGTTTCATCATTACCTCCCAGGGTATCCACGTAGACCCTGAGAAAACGAAGGCAATCATGGAGATGGGTCCCCCGAGAAATCTCCGTGAACTCTGAGGCCTTCAAGGGAGGCTAGCCTACATCAGGAGGTTTATCTTTAACCTCTCCGGACGATGTCAGCCATTCACCCACCTCATGAAGAAAGGCGTTTCATTCGCATGGGATGAAGAATGCCAGCGCGCCTTTGACAGCATCAAAGAATATCTGACGAACCCTCCAGTCCTGGTAGCCCCGATCGCTGGAAGACCATTCTTGCTCTATGTACGAGCGATGGAACATTCTCTCGGTGCTCTGCTAGCACAAAACAAGGAGGCAGGCCACGAACAATCTATATATTACCTCAGCCGAATGATGATGGGGCCGGAGCATCGATACACTGCCGTAGAGAAAGAGTGCCTTGCTCTGGTTTTTGCCATTCAGAAGACGCGACACTACGTCACGGGACAAACCATCTATGTCATATCAAGAGTCAACACCCTCAGGGTCCTCATGACTAAACCAGGTGCACTCAGCTCTCGCCTCGCTACTTGGGCAATATTACTGTCCCCCTACCACATGATCTTCGTCCCGCAAAAGGCTGTTAAAGGTCAAGCTCTGGCAGACTTTTTAACAGCTCATCCGAGTTCGGAGTCAACCAAAATAGACGAAGAGATTCCAAACGAGGTCGTTAATTCAAATATGGCCTCCCATGGTACCATATGGCGAATGTACTTCGATGGCGCTTCTAGAACTGGGCCTAAGGGCAACATCGTCGCTGGAGTAAAAATAGTACTGGTTTCTCCTACCGGGTTGGTGATCAATCGCGCTTATTCCCTCACGGAGCCCTGTTCAAACAACGTGGCCGAGTGCAACGCTTTGGTCATTGGTCTCCGGCTTGCAAAAGAGCTGGGGTAGAGCACCTCGATGCATACGGCGATTCGCAGCTAATCGTCAACCAGATCCGGGGCTCATACGAAGTTCGCCATGAGGACATGATCCCCTACCACCAAATAGCGATCAACATTATCTCGTCCCTGGAGAGGTTCTGCATCGAATACGTTTTCAGGCTCCAGAACATTGAAGCCGATGCCCTAGCAGGGCTGGCCGCTTCCCTAGCAGTACCGAATCATGCTCATCATCTGGTTGACATCATAGGCCGTGAGTTGGTCTGTCTCAGGAATAATATTCAGTGTGTCGAGAGCTACTCCGCTCTGACAGTCGACGAAGCACCAGACTGGAGACAACCGTTCATTGACTTCATAGTCTACGACATTCTGTCGGAGAATCCGAAAGAAGCCACTTCTATTAGAAGACGTTCCCTCAGATTCTTCTACGATACAGAGACGAAAATGCTATATCGGCGATCATACGATGGATTACTGCTTCGATGCCTGTCAAATACAGAAGCCAAAGAAGCCGTGCGTGAAGCTCACGATGGCATCTGTGGGGTCCATCAGCCTGGCCCAAAACTATAAGATCGCCTTCGCCGAATGGGCTACTACTGGCCCACGATGGTTGCAGATGCAATAGACTATGCACGAAAATGCAAAGCCTGTCAAGCCCACGCAGATTTTATCCACCAGCCCTCTGAGTTTCTACATCCGACAGTGGCATCCTGGCCATTCGAAGCATGGGGAATGGACATCATTGGTCCAATCACTCCGCCTTCGTCCCGAGGATACCGTTTCATACTCGCAATCACAGATTACTTCTCCAAATGGGCGAAGGCTATTCCGCTAGCAGAAGTGAAGACTTCAAACGTGATCAGCTTCCTCAAGCACCACGTTATCTGCCGCTTTGGATTACCCCGAAGGATCATCCACGATAATGGTCCGCAGTTCGCAAGCCACGCATTCTATCGGTTTTGCAACAAACACCGAATCCAGAATATTGCTTCAACACCATACAACCCAGCAGCTAATGGTCTGGCTGAAGAATTCAATAAAACAATCATCAAGCTTCTCAAGAAATTCGTGTCATCAAACAAACGCAACTGGAATGAAAAGCTCGGTGAATGCTTATGGGCGTATCGTACTACAGTACGGACTGCCACCAGGAACACACCATTCTCTCTGGTATACGAAAGTAAGGCAATTCTTCCACTGGAGACTCAAATCCCCTCACTCCGCGTTGCTCTCACATACAAATTGACGATGGAGGATAATCACCATCGTAGACTACAAGAATTAGAGGCCCTAGATGAGAAGCGCCTACTAGCTCAACAACGAATCAAGCTGTACCAGGCACGTATTTCCGGAGCCTTCAACAAGAATGTTAAAATCAGAATATTCCAAGTGGGCGACCTCGTTCTAGCAGTTAGGAGGCCGATGGTTATGACTCATAAAACCGCCGACAAGTTCCAGCCAAAGTGGGAAGGTCCGTTCATCATTGATGTTGTATTCTCCAATAGAGCTTACCGCCTCGCAAAACAAAATGGAGACTTGCTCATGTTACCCTTCAATGGCAAGTTCCTAAAGAAGTATTACGTCTAACACGATATCCTCCAAGGTGATGAGCTATGTACCCACTGGTACCGCTGAACTCACATCCTGACTACAAAATTGCCAAGACGATGAGTCACGTACTCTCTCGTACCGCTGAACTCACATCCCGACTACAAATCTGCCAAAGTGATGAGTCATGTACTCTCTCGTACCGCTGAACTCACATCCCGACTACAAATCTTCCAGAATGACGAGTCATATACCCTCTCGTACCACTGAACTCACATACCGACTCCAAATCTCCCAGATTGTCGAGTTATGTACCCGCAGGTACCGATGAACTTACATCCTGGCCGCTACAGATAAATCTATATTGCATCTTTTAGGTAGTAAGTCATGTATGATTATACCTCTAAACTTTCTTCCTAAAAGGAGCTTCCTCCTTATGATCCAATACCCGCACTCTCAGTACACAAAATGGGTAATAGATCCACAAATTTTTCGAAACAACCACGTCGATGCTACCTCTGAGTTGTTTCCCTTCCATCAAAAACAAACCACCCCTCACATAGAACCTCCATGTCCTCATTACCTCTGAGTTGTTCTATATTCCCTTCATGGAGCCCCCTCCTGCCATGTCCTCGTTACCTCTGAGTGGGAAGGCTCCATCGAAGAAACCCTCATATTTACCATGTCCTCATTACCTCTGAGTAAGTATGTTGGTTCTCTCTTGACCTATTATCCGTACCAAAAAAATAGGGTATGCCAAGGATAATAGGCCCACAAATGTCCTCTGTTGACCACAAATGTCCACTGTTGACCCCAAATGCTGTACTAAGTTTCATAGTACAAGCCCCTCATTTCTAATCATGCCCCGGGGGCCCAGCTGCCCCATGGCATCCTCTCTCCCGATACCAGGAACGTCCATAGCCACCTTACTGTGGAATTGTTCCAAGCATCCCTATCAACTTGTTACCTGTATCTAAAACCAAGGTATGTCCAGGGTAACAAATCCACAAACGCTCCCCCAGTGGGGCAAATACCATAACACCACAAACACAATAAGCAGCACAAATAAAAGGTAGAATAAAGCATACTCTTTTATTTGAAGGGCAAAGGTACTACAGGTTCTGGGGACCACGTCCCACTCAAGAAAGGAAAGCAACAAAAATAAAAAGAGGGAAAAAAGCCGACTATTGTTCGGCGATACATAATGCCCTGAGACGGTCCCTCAACAAGGCGGTCGACCTCTCAAACCGCTGTTTGGCCCGATGCTCGGCCTCCTAAGTCAGTAGCGCCGCATCTTCCAAGGGCGCATGAGCCCGCCAGCCCTCCTCAAACTTCGTCAGAGCGCGTTCTAAGTTAGCAGAAGCTCTGGAAACCCTTTCGGCATCCTGAACAATCAGCTCTTTGTCTGCACGGGAAGCTTCAAGCTCAGACTCCAAGAAGGCCAGCTTCTTCTGAAGCTCGAGAATCCTCTCCCTTGTATCGATTACTCCCTGGGAGGCGGCCGCCTCCCGAGCCCTGCAAACCTCGCTCCGGTGGCTCAGCTGGTCGTACAAAAGAGACAGGTCATCGAGGTCCTTTATTATAACTGGTTTAGATGTATCTCGTGCGAGCCTTATCTTTTCCAGGGCGGTGATGAGAAACCCTCGCTCCTGATCAATTGCTACAGACAAATCAGCTTGTCGCAGCATTTGAAACTGGGCCACAAGCTGATCAGCCTCCAACAGCTTAGGCTCCAGGAGCGCAGCTATCCCTTCCCCGCCAGGAAGGGTTTTGAGAATGTCAATTTGGCCTTGGGCGCATTGTCGGGCCAAGGCGAAAGGGGTCCCCCGCTCCACAGCAGCTTCTACTCCTCTCTTCAAATGGCGGTAAAAACTATCAACCACATCCTGCGACACCTCATCCAGAACTTCCGTAGAGGATGGTGTCAAAGAAATTGTGGCTGGCAGTGTCGAAGAAGACGCAACAGAACTTGTCGCCCCTGCCACAAGGGAAATAAATTCTGAGCGAAAGGACGCTTGAACAGCGGCCAATTCCTCCTCCGCGGCCCGAACAATCTGGATACTCGGTAAGGCTGAGAGGTCAACCCCCAAACTTGTACGAGCAAAAAAAGATGCAGGGACCATTGCTCCATGTCCGGGCAGTGCCGCCATATGACCTTCCGAACTCGATCCGGCGGGAGGCCCCTCAAGACAAGCCGGAAGAGGAAAGGGCACGCTCCCCTCCACCAGATCCCCTCTGGCAGAGCCTATCTTAACAATGTCCATCATCGGCACTGAAAGGGCAGGACCTACATGCCCAGAGCAACCATCAATCAACGTAACCCGAAGGATATGATGATAGAGCGAATGGGCCTCCTCATTAGTCAAAATTTGGCTTATCTTACCAAGGGAGGATCGCGGAGGCTGAGGTTCGTTCACAACCACCATAGTCCCCTCACCAGTACCCCCCAAACCGAATTCAGTTGGCTCTTCTGTCCCAGCCGCCCCGGAGGGAGGTACGCCCGGATCAACATCGTCTTGATGAAATTCAGCAGTTTCGGGGACAGGTTCATCGGAGCCCCCGTCGCCTCGAGTCACGACCTCAGCAACCTGAGATCCCTCAGCCGTCGTCGAGAGAGCCCCGGCCGAAATAATCCCGGCACACATGTCATCGATCAAAGTGTTCAGGAGCGGATCGACTTCATAAACAGTAACCGGTTCCTGAGATTCCTCTTCTTCTGACACCTACGAGAGGAAAGAAAAATGATTAAGATCAAAGTTCAGGAGAAAGGAAGAACTGAATAAAGATGGTAGTAACTCGATCTACCTCCGAAGCAGGGTCGACGTCCTCGCTTCCCTTCCTTATAGTTAGCTTACGATGCCAGACCGCAGCTCATTTTCGGGAGTGAGGAATACCGCCAACAGGGGAGATTTGCCTGCTACGCTTCCGTACAGGACCAGGTACAACAGGTGGCTGATCCACCACCATCTCATCTGACATAACAGGAGGCTGATCCGCCCCAACATCTACCACCGGAAGAAAAGAGTTACCTGCATCATGCTCGTCATCCTCATCATCCATATTGGTGGAGTCCGAGTCTGGCACTTCGACTATATTCTTCTTCTTCCTCCTCGTCTTGGCCCCCTGGGGCTTCTCGTCCAGGCCAGTACCAACAATAAAACTGGCACCCGGGTTAAAACCGACGGGGAGCTTGTTTACCATAACATGGTATAGGGCTGCCATATACAAAATCTCTACCGGTGCCTCAATATTAGGAACCGAGAAAGTGGTACGGGTATGGAACGTATCATAGTAGTGCCAGGCCCGGATACCGTCAAGAAGGCTACCTTCAAAACCCAGACAAGAGCTGGGACTGTCCAGAAAAAGCTGGCTGTACCCAAACTGTCTGGCAAACCTACTGGGCAGGTAAGGCTCCAGGAAGACAGCATTGCGGTTGCGGTATACCAGGTGGGCGGGGCGGATGTTACCCAACCACAGAAGCATCTGGCCGTCTAGAAGCTGAGGAGGCCCAATACCGTCGATATGTACGTCCGCTATTTCCTCAGCAGTGAAACGAGGGACGGATACAAAAAAGTCGTACCTATCTACTCTCGCCAGCGTCATCCGGCAGGCGCACATGATCTCGTACTACCAAGGCTCCTTGCGATAACGAAAGATAAAAGCGTCATCAGCAATCACGCCATCTTTGGAACCCGGCCTCATCAAAGACGGACAGTGCATCAGCAGCCACCCCATCAGATAATGATAGGGCAGCTCAGTCCGTTCAAAGTCTTTTATCACATCGCGGGCAATGACCTTGGACGTAAAAGTATGGAGGCCACGGTGTATGCTGCACACCATGGCCGAAAGAATAGCTAGTTTGACTCCAAAAACTAGCTTCACAGCCAGGAGGATAAAATTACGGCTGATCCTCTCAATAGAACCAGCTCCTCCCGAGACTACGCAATTTCGCAGCTATATCATCAAGAATCCTGCTAGGAGCGCCTTCTCTGACAGCTCTTGGATATCCTGATAAAAATAACCAAGAGAGTCGGTTTGACTTCCAAATCTGTCACTGGTGGTGGCCACCCTCTTGGCCGATGATACCAAGGCTTGAACCGCCTCCCGGGATTGAGGACTTCGGAAAGTAACCCAGCCTGAGGCACCCGTCGAGAAGAGATAGCTTACCCAGGCCTTAGTGTGGGGAGCATTCCCTTCCGAGCTGTTATCCTTCTTCTTGGCTATCTGCTGGCACGTGCTATGGTGGCACAATATCTCCTGATAAATAGCCACGAAGCCCGGATACCGTTCCTCCAGCTCTTCGAACTCCTCATTTGTAGGAGTGTACACCTCAAAAGCTTCATCCCCCAAAGGAACCTTGGAGACCGCGTGCATCTCATGGAGTGCAAGCCCCATTTCCCCTACAGGTGTATAGAAGGTTTCCGTACGGCAGTTATACATCTCCAGCACAGCTATGAATAATTTCTTGTTTATGGGCAAGCCGTGGCTGGTACCCCGAATAACGTGATAAAGACCAATCTCATGCAGAAGAGTCTCATACTTTCGCGAGATCCACATAGACAGATTGATCCATGGGGGAATGGGGTGTATCCTACTCGGGAGCGCCAACCGACCAATTGGATAGGAGCCTTTCCGAGCAAGCTGGTTCAGGAAAGTGTCGGTTGCAGAGAACGTGAAATTGGGACCCGACACATTGTGCCCGGGGCCAATCCTATTACATGGCGGCTGGCATGCACCTTGCCCGCACACACTGACTTCATGTTGTTGTTGTAATGGATGTCACCCACAAATATCATATTCCGGGTCAGGGTCAAAGACTCTTCCATCTTCCTGTCTAGCGGGAGCATATTAAACCAAGATAGTGGAAAGTGATGCTCCATTTGAGGGATGCGGATCGCCATCCCGTTAGAAATAAAGCTCCAATTCTCTGACACGTCCAGAACTTGACTGTTCTTCACAGTCAAGGCATCTCCGAAGAAGAACGCAGGCTTCAGGTATTCCCCTTCCAATTTTTTCGAGTTCATCATGGCGCAGAGAAAGTAGAAGGGCTGGTTCTTGAGGGCGTTCAACCGTGCCAGAGGCTCGTCACTAGGAAACTGGTCCGCCACATACTGAACTATCTGGTCGTACCTATAGCCCATAGCGGCTTGGGCAAGACCCACCAGAGGTTCCCCCGCAGCATTAACTGACAAATTTACTGAAAAGAGGACAAAAGAAATAAGTTAAAAATGTTGGCCCATTGGTCATATGGTCAAACTGATTTTAATAATTGATCAAACTCTGTTTCGATATATGGAACTAGTCAGGATATCTCGGACTCTTGGACATGATCAAGAACGGCTATCTACTCAGTTCAAGACCGAAGCGTTGTTTGCCTGTTCGAGTCTATATTTCTTTGAGCAATGTATTTTTCATTTTATTTGAGTCTAGGAATACGTTGTACATCGAGTCGTACTGGAAAATAGACTATTCCAAAATGATTTCAAAATGTTTTTAAAATGTCCTTAGTTTTAAAAAACATTCGTATTAACAAAAGCTTCAAAAAAGTTTTTAAAATTCCCCAAAAACTAATTTTAAAAACCCTAACCTAACCCTGACAGAACTCGGCCAGAGTTCGGCCAGAGTTCGGTTAGTGGCCGTTTTGTTTTTGAATTCCTTGGAACTTGGTCCTCCTGCAGTTGCGAATTTGACCGAGATTTGCTCATCGAGTTCTGCCCGAATTCTGCCCGAATTCTGCCAGAATTTTGTCTTTGGAAATCCTATAAATAGAGAAGGATTTCGATCATTTTAACTCACTCATTCAATTTCAATCTTCTCTCTACTTAAAGCTTTCAGTCTTCCAAAGAGTTTTTCTCGAGCTTTAATTTTCAGATCCTAAGCCAGTTACAATCCTCTAGTCGTTTTGCTAGTACGGTGCGGTCTAGAAGTTTTTGAGTGATTGTAATCAGAAGGCTTGATAGAAGAATACCTCTTCACAATTGAAGTTGGACGAGTTCTTCGTATCAAAGCTCGCATTGTAGAAGTTACAAGGACTTTGTAAGAAAACTTGCGATTTTTGCCAATAGTGGATTCAACTGGTAGCAAGAGTTCTACCGACTGGACTAGTCCTCAACAGAGGGAAACCAGTATACATCGTTGTCTTTGTGTTTGCTTTCTTATCTCTGTCTTTACATTATTTAGTTGTGATTATTATTTTATGATCTTGCTGCTAACAATTTTTAATTAGCATTATTCCGCTGCCAACTCTATTCACCCCCCCCCCCCCCCCCCCCCCTCTAGAGTATTCTGCTTTACGATTTCTTTCCTACAATTGGTATCAGAGCGAGTGTTACAGGTAAAGCAAGGTAACATTGCAATTATTTATTCATTTAACTAATTGTTATATAGATCACAGTACAACACATGGCAACTGTGAAATTCACAAGTGAAGGCCAGGCCACAAACAGACCTCCACTGTTTGATGGTACGAATTATACCTATTGGAAAACACTGATGAGTTTCTTCTTGAAATCACTTGACTTTGATTTATGGTCTATTGTTATAGATGGCTATCAAAAGCCACCTCGTATAAATGTTGATGGAGTTTTAATTAAAAAACCCCATAACAGATATACAGAGGAAGAAAAGAAAAAGGCCAGTCTTGACGCACGTGCTATTAACGCTTTATTTTGGGCTTTAGATAGAACTGAATTTAACAGGGTGTCCATCTGCACAACTGCTAATGAAGTGTGGAAGCTTCTTGAAGTCACACATGAAGGCACGACTAAAGTCAAAGAATCAAAGGTCAGCAGACTTACTCAAGAATATGAGGTGTTCAAGATGAAGCCCAATGAAACAGTTACTCAGATGTTCGAAAGATTCTTGGATATTGTAAATCCTTTGTCCTCGCTAGGCAAAGATTACAGTAACCATGAAAAGATTCGCAAACTCCTGCGAGCACTTACCAAGAACTAGATTCCAAAGGCTACTGCAATCATTGAAGGGAATGACCTCACAACTATGTCCCTCGAAGTACTCATGGGTAAGCTACTCACTCATGAACTGGAGCTACAAGATTTTGAAGAGCCTGCACCAAAGGAGAAGACGATCGCTTTCAAGGCTCAGCACAAAAAAGCTGCTGAAGGTGATTCAGACAGCAGTAAATCTGATGCTGAAGATCAGGCACTCCTAGCAAGGAAATTCAAAAGATTCATGAGATATGAGAAGAAAGCCAGAGAAAACAATAGCAGCAACAACTGGTATCAAGATGATGTTGTCTGCTATGGCTGCAAGAAGAAGGGACATATGAAGAAGGATTGTCCTACAAACTCATCATCAAGCAAGAAGAGCACAGGTATAAGAAAAGGAACCTGAAGAGATCAACATCTCGGAAGTATGCCAACACCAGCATATGGCATGAAAGTGAAGCCAGCGACTCAGAAGACGAACAATCAGAAGACGTTGCAAACGTATGCTTTATGGCATCCGATCAGGTACCTACTGAACCTGTAGTTGATACATATGATGACTCCACCTTTGAGCAATTAGGAGATGCCTTCAGTGAACTGATAAGTGATTACAGGAAACTGCGTAGCAAATATCAGACCTCTAAGAAGGTACTCAAAGAGTACAAAGGTGAAATAGGAAGACTTACCGACCTACTAGCTGAGGTTAGAAATAATGTTAGTGAGTCTGGTGAGCTTTCTTCTATTAAGCTCTTATTACACGAGACTACCAAGTCATCCGAAGAAAAAGACAAGGTTATTGACCAACTGAAAGAAGAACTTTCTAAAGAGAAGAAAAGTCTTCAATGTGCATAAGTCAGAATGGAAGCACTCACTTCTGACTATACTAAGTTGTATGACACTTCCAAAAGATTGGAAATTAGGTTAGAAAAACAGCCTGAGACTGCTGCTTCCTACCCTAACACGTGTCACTTACCGAAAAATCGGAACATTCCCAAACCAAACACTGTCAGACCTAACCATATCAAACCTTTACCCCAAAAGGTTAAGCCCAAACAGGATTATAGGTATGCTTTCTTCTATACTAGAAAACCTAAACCTACCAACCATGCACACCACTCAGCTTTCAACACTCAACATGCTAAATGTTATTATTGTGGCCTCATTGATCATATTTCTCCTGCATGTAGAATCAGAAAGCTTGTTGATTTAAATATTTATGCTTGGATACCAAAAGCTAACATTTCAGGACCCTACAAGAAATGGGTACCAAAAGTTTTATCTGTAAATTATTTTGTAGGTGGAACACCTTTCACATGCTAAAAGCAAATGAATCTTCGACAGCGGTTGTTCATGGCATATGACCGATGACGCTACATTATTTGCAACACTGTCGAAGAAGAAGAAGGAATGTTATGTCTCCTTCGGTATTAACTTGAAAGGGTATATCATTGGTATCGGTGATGTTGGTAAGTCTCCCTATCCTGTGATTAAGGATGTCTGTCTGGTTACCGAGTTGAAACATAATCTACTCAGCATAAGTCATTTAGCTGATCATGGTTATGGCATCAACTTTGGCAAAGACAAATGTACTATAGTTGATAGCTCAACTGGTAGTACTATCTTTGAAGGTATCAGGGAAGACAACATATATGTTTTCTATTTGTTGGAAGAAACTAATATTTTAGGTAGATGCTTAATGGCTAAAAGTAATGAGAGTCATCTGTGGCATATGAGACTCGGTCACGCAAATATGGACACAATCTCAAGATTATCCACGAAGAAGTTAGTACGCGGTTTACCGGACATTACATTCAAAAAGGATTCGGTATGCAGCCAATGTGAAAAGAACAAAGCTACCAGATCCACATTTAAGTCAGTAAACGCAGTATGTACTACAAGACCTCTACAATTGCTACATATGGACTTATTTGGTCCTAGCAGAGTTGCTAGCCTCGGAGGTAAGTTATATGCTTTTGTAATTGTAGATGATTACTCTAGATACACGTGGGTATACTTCTTGACACGCAAGAATGATACATTATCCGAATTTGTCGCCTTTTGTAAGAAAGTACAGAATGAAAAAGGTTACATGATCACTCGTATTAGAAGCGATCATGGAGGCGAATTCAAAAATGCAGAGTTTGAGCAATATTGTGACACACACGATTTTGTACACGAGTTCTCCTGCCCTAGGACTCCACAACAAAATGGAGTTATGGAACGTAAGAATAGAACTCTATCCGAAATGGCCAGAGTAATGTTAAACCAGTTTAGTCTACCCAAGTATTTCTGGGCTGAAGCTGTCAATACAGCTTGTTTTATTCTCAATAGAGTTCTAATTCGACCCAAATCGAAGAAGACTCCATTTGAGTTATGGTTTGATAGAATTCCATCAGTTTCATATTTTAGAATATTTTGTTGTAAGTGCTTTATTCTTAATACAAAAGATAATTTGGGAAAGTTTGACGAAAAGGCCGACAAAGGTATATTTTTAGGTTATGCGGCCAAGAGTAAAGGATACAGAGTCTTCAACAAACGAACTATGATCATCGAAGAATCAATCAACGTCACCTTTGATGAATTGAATCAAATGACTATCGATGACAATGACGAAGATCTAACTGTACCAAGCTCAACACCAACTGATTCTCAACCAAGCTCAGCACTAGCTGATCCTCCTAGAGAAGATCCAGGAACCAGCTACCTTCAGAGTCTGCCGAAAAGATTAAAATTTACGGCTAATCATCCAAAGGATTTGGTAATTGGTGACATTACCAAAGGTGTAAGTACTCGTACATCCAGTAGAGATATTGTTTCTAGTGTTGCATTCATTTCACAGCTAGAACCCAAAACCATTGATGAAGCATGTAGTGATAATTTTTGGATAGATGCTATGCAAGAGGAATTAAACTAATTTGAATGGAATCAAGTTTGGGAACTTGTTCCCAAGCCTATTGATCATCCGGTCATTGGCACCCGTTGGGTATTCCGAAATAAACTTAATGAGAATGGTTTAGTGACTCGTAATAAGGCTCGACTCGTAGCTCAAGGATACAATCAGGAAGAAGGTATCGACTACGATGAGACTTATGCCCCAGTTGCGAGATTAGAATCCATTCGCATGTTATGCGCATTTGCATGTTTTCATAATTTCAAATTATTTCAAATGGATGTCAAGAGTGCATTTTTAAATAGTTTTATAAAAGAAAAAGTTTTTGTAGCACAACCTCCAAGTTTTACAGATTTTAAAAACCCTGATCATGTTTTCAAGTTGAAGAAAGCTTTATAAGGTTTAAAATAAGCCCATCGTGCTTGGTATGATCGTCTAAGCTCTTTCCTACTTGATAACGGTTTTTCAAAAGACAAGGTTGACACTACACTTTTTATTAAGTCTTTTAATGGAAAGCTTCTCTTAATACAAGTCTATGTTGATGATATTATATTTGGATCTACTGATGAATCTCTGTGTCAAGAATTCTCTAAGTGTATGCAGAATGAGTTTGAGATGAGCATGATGGGAGAGCTAAAATTCTTTTTCGGACTGCAAATCAAACAAACTGACAATGGGACATTCACAAATCAAGCCAAGTACACAAAAGATTTGCTAAAGAAGTTTGATCTGGACAATATCAAACCCATTGGCACTCCGATGTAAACTTCAACAAAGCTTGATATTGATGAACAAGACAAGCCGGTCGACACACATAAGTATCGAGGTATGATCGGTAGTTTACTTTATTTAACTGCTAGTCGTCCAGATATTATGTTTAATGTTTGCCTGTATGCACGTTTTTAAGCTAATCCAAAGGAATCACATCTGTGCGCAGTTAAGCGTATCTTTCGATACCTTAAGGGCACTTCTTCTGTTGGCTTATGGTATCCCAAAACTAAGTCCTTTGACTTATTGGTTACTCGGATGCAGATTTTACTGGATGCAAAGTTGATAGAAAAAGTACCAACGGCACATGTCATTTCTTAGACAAGGCTTTAGTCTTATGGTTTAGTAAAAAGCAAAATTCTGTAGCCCTATCAACAACAGAGGCTGAGTATATCGCCGCATGACGTTGTTGTGCTCAGATTTTGTGGATAAAACAAACCTTAGAAGACTATGATTTATTTTACACACATATTCCCATTTTCTGTGACAACACGAGCACAATTAATTTGACTAAGAATCCAGTATGTCACTCTCGTACTAAGTATATCGCGATCCGACATCATTTTCTTAGAGATCACCATCAGAATGGAGATATTGACCTTGTATACATAGACACTGAGAATCAATTAGCTGACATCTTCACAAAACCTCTAGCAGAAGATCATTTCAATTATTTACGTCGAGAATTAGGAATTTTGGACGTCAATAATGTTAATTAATTTTGTTTTATGATTATATTTTAATACGCAAAAACTGTGTTAGAAACGAGCCAATAAAGATTCTGTCTGTCACCACAACTACGGTTGAAGCGAAGCGGTACTTAAGAGTTCCCCGGTGAACCTCCACCAGCTGGGACAGTACTCCTACAGCTAATCTGAGACAGTCACTGTGTAACGACATTTAATCTATAAAATAATATTAATTATATTAATTGAAGGTTGAAATTACTAATTTTTGAATTAAATCTTTGAAATGAGTCAAATGAAAAAGAAAGTGGCCCAAACCATCTCTAGGCGAATTCGGCCAGAATTCAGCCCAAATTCGGCCCGAGTTCGGTTAGTGGTATCTGGTTATATAACCAGAACCCGAGAGCCTTTCTTCTTCATTGCTTCTAAACGCCACCTTCACAGCAACAGCAGCCGCGCAAAAGCCCTCCAAACCCTAGTTCTTTACCACTCCGTTTCTCCCAATCTACGTGGTGAAATCCATCCAAATTGTGGATTCGTGCGGAGATCGTTGTCCTCTACAACATACTTGAATCTCGGGAGGTATAACTCCGTATTTCTCCTCCTTTCATTTTCGTGCATATTTACTTTATTTGCACAATGCCACCTAAGGGATTCAACCCCTTCAAGAGGAAGAAGACGACCAATCCTAGTGAGGAAGGGTCATCTTCAAATCCACCCACGGATTCCCTCTTTTCACCAGTTCAATCGAGCGATGGCGCGTTCGATGGATTTTATTTTCAAACCCTAGATCAAGCCCTTCTGTGCTATGGAGACTTCTCTATGAGATCCATATGCACAGGCGCTCCTATTAAATAGACTGTATTTCCAGAACCCCGATGGCATGACACTTGCTAGCTTCAAAGCTGAACTCTGTGCACCTGATCGAGTTTGCTCTGGAAATTTTAAGGCCAACAACTTGAACTTGTTTAATTATGAATTGCATCGCATCATCTACTCCACTCTCCTTCCGAAGTCTACTTCAAAGGATGATGTCACATCACTTGAGCTGTCTGCTATGTATCACATTCTTAAGGGGATACCTTTTTCTGCCCCTAAGACTATTATCCAGATGATGGGACGTTGTCGTGCAAGAGATAGAAATCTCTCTTATGCGATGATTCTCCCACGCATCTTCCAGCGTTTTGATATTGATCTGTCAACTTGTACTCAAGACCCTGAGCCCAAGTTTCTTAAGCTATCTCGTCGTAGTATGACTGCTGCTGCTCCTCCTACTGCTCCTCCTACTGCTCCACCTCCACCTACTCAGCAGTATGCCATGACCTTTGAGGACATACATCAGCATCTTTCTGATTTGCACGTCTCGATGACGGATATGGCCCGCGAACGTGAGTTCCGCGATGTCACTCGTTATCAGGCGATAGCAAATTCTCTAGCTGATCTCCGATTTGCTCAGACTGGATATTTTGTCGGTTCTATTCCTAGAGATCCAGCCTTCTCTGGTTACCGCTGTGAGGATGAGGCTGTTCTTGCCTACTTTCAGTCCGGTAACGCATATGATTGGTACCGTTCTAACCGTGCTCCTCCTCGAGACTATGTCGGTGAGTTTTACACTGGCGCCCCTTCTCACCCTTCTGGCGCTGGTACTTCTGGAGCTGGTCCTTCTGGACATGCCGGTCATGCTGATGATGATGAGGAGGAGGAGGAGATATGATGATGATATCTCAGCTGATTTTTGAGACTTATTTATTATCTACTGTACACTTGGAAATGCTCCGACAGTCCAAGTTTCTTTCTTTCTAGCTTTTATGCTCATTTTTTTGAGGACTTGTACTGGATATTTCTTGATGTCTCTTGAACATCATTTTATTTTTATGGGATGCGTAGTTTATCTTTCACATCAGTTTATTTATTTATTTATAGCATCTTTATCTGCTTCAATCTTAGAAACTGCCTGTGAAATAATTCTCTGTTGTATCTTATATATTCTCACTGCATTTTTATGTTTTTTCACTGTTTGTTTCTTATGCATTGATTGCGGAGGAGCTTTCTCTTTTACAATTATTTTGCTAAGTGACAACGGGGGAGAAATAGGATCTAACATTCTGTTTTTGAGAATAATACAGGGATTGAACAATTTTGAACAATATTGAACAATTTTATGGTATCTTACTCAAAAGATGTTATATCATTCATAGTTTGTCAATTGTCAAAATGGGGGAGATTGTTGGCCCATTGGTCATATGGTCAAACTGATTTTAATAATTGATCAAACTCTGTCTCGATATATATAGAACTAGTCAGGATATCTCGGACTCTTGGACATGATCAAGAACGGCTATCTACTCAGTTCAAGACCGAAGCGTTGTTTGCCTGTTCGAGTCTGTATTGCTTTGAGCAATGTATTTTTCATTTTATTTGAGTCTAGGAATACGTTGTACACCGAGTCGTACTGGCAAATAGGCTATTCCAAAATGATTTCAAAATGTTTTTAAAATGTCCTTAGTTTTGAAAAACATTCGTATTAACAAAAGATTCAAAAAGGTTTTCAAAATTTCCCAAAAACTAATTTTAAAAACCCTAACCTAACCCTGACAGAACTCGGCCAGAGTTCGGCCATAGTTCGGCCAGAGTTCGGTTAGTGGCAGTTTTGTTTTTGAATTCCTTGGAACTTGGTCCTCCTGCAGTTGCGGATTTGACCGAGATTTGCTCATCGAGTTCTGCCCAAATTCTGCCAGAATTCTTTCTTTGGAACTCCTATAAATAGAGAAGGATTTCGATCATTTTAACTCACTCATTCACTTTCAATCTTCTCTCTACTTAAAGCTTTCAGTCTTCCAAAGAGTTTTTCTTGAGCTTTAATTTTCAGATCCCAATTCAGTTACAATCCTCTAGTCGTTTTGCCAGTGCGGTACGGTCTAGAAGTTTCTGAGTGATTGTACTCAGAAGGCTTGATAGAAGAATACCTCTTCACAATTGAAGTTGGACGAGTTCTTCGTATCAAAGCTAGCGTTGTAGAAGTTGCAAGGACTTCGTAAGAAAACTTGCAGTTTTTGCCAATAGTGGATTCAACTGGTAGCAAGAGTTCTACCGACTGGACTAGTCCTCAACAGAGGTAAACCAGTATACATTGCTGTCTTTGCGTTTGCTTTCTTATCTCTGCCTTTACATTATTTAGTTGTGATTATTATTCTGTGATCTTGCTGCTAATAATTTTTAATTAGCATTATTCTGCTGCTAACTCTATTCACCCCCCCTCTAGAGTATTCTGCTTTACGATTTCGTTCCTACAAAAAAGATGGCCAAGGAGAACTGATTGGTGTTTTCGAGCTTATGCGGCTCCGATTTAATGGAGTCTCATGCGGCCCAACTCAGAAAACACTTATGTGGCTCTGTCCAGCGAAGGTTCATGCGGCAGTGTTTTTATACGGCTCTGTTTAACGAAGTCTTATGCGACAGAGTTCGGATAAGTTTATGCGGCTCATGCAATAAACGAATTCATGCGAGCCTATGCGGCCCAGTACAGCTTATGCGGTCCCGTTGGCGAAGTTCTTATGCGGCCACAGTAACAATTCTTATGCGGCTCGGACGTGGAGCATACCCCATACGGCTTGGACATGAGACATACATGCGGCACACATGAAGAGGAAGGCTCGCGCATAGACCATGCGACGTAGCCACAACAGTTAGGGTTTCAAGCTCACGCAACGTCCTTACCAGCAATGGTGGGGTGGACGTCGGGCTGAACTACGGGCACGTCGGCTGGCGGAGGAGCTGCCACATTATCATTCGTCGCCGCAGTCAAAGTAGAAGCAGCTTTCTTACCCTTCGCCACCACAGCCGACGAAGATGCCGCCTTTTTACCCTTCGCCGCAACAGTCTTCTTGGGAGCCATCGGTGATCGAAGAAGAGGATGACAGTTAGGGCAGGAAAGGCTTGAATTGAAGGAGAGAGTAAAGAAATTTCTTCTCTTAAATTACTCTTATTTATAGGAGGACAAAAGGGGAGAAGCATGTGGACCGATGGAACGCTTCAGGTCGTGTGCTGCAGGCAAAATCGACTCCTAGGATTTTGCCCCTCTCATGAAGGAGATTCACTCAAAGAAAATCCAAAAACTTAATAAGCCGACTCTTGGGACTCCCCCCAAAAGACGGCACAAATCAAGAGCAATCAATGACGCCTACGTGGCAGAGAGGAGAGTATGCGGCTAGATCGGTTCATGCGGCCAGAGCAATCCATGCGGCCAGGAAGTCCATGAGGCCAGGAAGTCCTATGTGGCCAAAAGAACATCCTATGAACATAGCCATGCTTCTTATTCAAAGTATTTCAATTTTACAAATTGAAAACTTTGAAGGGAGTCTTGTAAAAGCATGGAAAAGAACAAAGAATAGCCTATGCGGCTCCAACAGAAGGATCCACATGCGGCTCAGAAAATCCATTAACATCCATGCGGTTCAAAGTCCTTTAGAGCCTCATGCGGCTCGGATAGCTCCATGCGGCTCAGAAAGGAGCCACGTGGCCCTCAATAGTCTCCTCTACAGCTGGCCATGAACCAAATTGCCGCATTTAATGCCCTGACGGCTGACAGCCCTGACAAAGTGACAGACCTGACATAAAGTCGAAATAATGACTCTGACATGATGGCGTGTGCCTACGAAAACGAAGAAATTCTTTTACAGCAGCTACAATCCACCAAATTCCAAAGCTCCCCATGCGGCCGTTACTCTCATACGGCTCGTCTTCATGGGGGCCGTCTTCATGCGGCTCACGTCCTGAGAAGCCACCCTATGCGGCCAGTATTCTCTTGCGACTCGGATCATGGGGGCCGTCTTCATGCGGCTCACGTCCTGAGAAGCCACCCTATGCGGCCAGTATTCTCATGCGGCTCGGATCATGGGGGCCGTTTTCATGCGGCTCACGTCCTGAGAAGCCACCCTATGCGGCCAGTATTCTCATACGGCTCGAATCATGGGGACCATCTCCATGCGGCTCAAATGATGAGATGCCACACTTATGCAGCCTTAACACGTGGCAAGGTTTATGCGGCTCAGCGGAAAACCACTCTCATGCGGCTCATATTTCATAGGCCATACTTATGCGGCTGCCACCTTCATGCGGCTCTGTCAAGACACTCTGTTCCTGTAGCCCGCGGTTAGGACACGTGACAGAAGATCAGTTTTTCCCGTGTTCCTATAGCACGCAACATGGTGATGGTAGGACACGCAGCACCAAATCAATCAAGATTTATTCATTCAGATTCAGTACAATCATCATAATTATCCGGATCAAGTCAGAGTTATTACAATCAAGCGGATTGAACACGTGGCAGGAGATCCGAACTGACGGCTGCATATCATAAAGATTTGTGGCAATCAACATTAATTGCCCACAGAGATTTGATGCAATCCACATTAATTGCCTAGATTTGCTACAATCAGAATTAATGGCCCAGATTAATTAATCCTTAACCGCCGACTTCTTAAGGAGGTAATCATTGGCAAACCCTAATGATCACACCCCACTACTATAAATAGCAAGGTGCCATTCCCTTGCAAATGGCGGGCGAAAAAAAAGAGAGTACTACAGAGACATCCAGAGAACTAACAACAGAAGGCGCAAGGGAGTCTCCCCATACGTCCAAGAGCATTTCTTTACCAGAGCCAAGGCTACGTCCGATCGTCCAAGGAGTAAGGCAGAGCTGCCGTCGCTTTTTCGAGCCTCTACCGTCACCCCCCAGAAAAACTAAACAATTGTACTTAGATTGCTGTACCTAGGTTTTCGTCCCTAGGCTTTCTTTGTATGAACGAGTTTGTATTGTGAAGTAAAAGTCCAGTCCTCCAATATAACTGTTCTGTTCTTTTATAATCAATGGCAAACACGATGGCGACTCTGCTGGGGACTAACTTCTCCACGGCTGAGGAGTTGGTGACGCAATCAGACGCAGCCAAACTTGGCTCCACTCAACAAATATTGGTCGTCCGGTTCGACCAACAGGCGTTTGAAGAAATGCTCTCCGACGGGAGCGCTGGCCCGGTCCAGCGGCGAGCCCGCACAAAGAAGGCCCGCAGGGATAAGAGACCCAAAAATTTTGCTCCTTCCCAAGCTCTCGAAGACGTACTCTCTGTTGCCCGAGACAGCGGAGAAGTCTCGCTTGCGGCCCACTTCAGACCATAGAGGACCCTGTTGTCCCCAAGTCCGACAGAAAAAAGCACTATGATGCTGGACTTGCAGGGACAAAGAGGAACTCTATGCAGTCCAAGCCGCATAAGGGCGCCAGCCACATAGAAGTTCATGCGGCCGCAACTGCCAACCGCATGGAGAAGACTCATGCGGCTACAAATGTCAACCGCATCTAGAAAACCCACGCGGCCAGAACTTCCAGCCGCATGCAGGTAGCCTGTACGGCCATGACATCCAGCCGCATACAGAAAGTTTATGTGGCCACAAAAGATAGCCGCATGCCGACAGCCTGTACGGCCACAATTCCTAGCCACATACAGAAAGGACATGCGGCCACACATACCAGCCGTATGCAGACAGCCTGCACGGCCACCAATCCAGCCGCATACCATCTATCCCATGCGGCTCACGGTCAGTCTTCGACCGCCTCTCATATGGTCCTGACCACGAAGGCTCTCTGGAGCATATGCCAGACTCTGTTGTGACCAGCTTGGACTCTTCCTACTATGCACTCTCCGGTGCTAGAAGGATGAAGTCTCGAGATAGTCATCGAGACATGTTGTGACCAGCTTCTGACTATCAGGGCGTCCCGCTAACTATTACGCGGGCCCCTGATGGAAAGTTGTACAAAACTATCCGTGTCCAGCCCCCAGTAGCCGACGGACGGGATAGTCAACGAGAATCTCCCAACAACGATCAGGGACAAGTACTCGTACAACCCCTATATCAGGGAGCAGGCGGGATGCCAACACGCTCATGTGCTCAGAAATCCCAGACTCACAAATCGGATGACTTGCGCAACGTAGTTCTTCACAAGCGCAAGAAAAGAGACGAAGATTGGATGTACAACGAGTCCTGTCAAGGACATCAATGCACCCAAGTCATAGTCAACTGCTGCTGTAACAAGGCAGCAGCACAAAAAGACCAGCGGTCCATCTTCCAAAGGCTGCAACACCCAAGCTCAGAAGATGAGGCACTTCTCGTCGCCTTTTGGAATTCTGCTCTGAAGATTCCTGGCAGCGGAAGAGGGAAGAAAACAAATGTCTCTAGCCCAAAAACTTTAACCGTCGTAACCAAGAAAATTTCTTCTAAACGGTTGTCAACCACCGTTGCAGGAGGAGTTTATTAAGGTACCCGTTCAAAGACGAAATCTGCTATATTGGAAGATTCGTCCACATCTATGGGAGGCATAGGAGCCGGGGGTAGCATTTCTCCAAATATCCGCAACAACCCGGTGTTCCAAGAAGATAGGTCGGGGGAAATGGTTCACCCGACAGATGCAGCAGATCCCGACGTCCCCGAGGACGTCCACAACTCTCAAGACGAGGCAAGTTCTGAAGCTGGGGGTACCGTTCTTTCTGAATCCGAACCAGAGGAGAACATTCCCACATACCCTGACGACTTCTCCGTACGAAGGTACGACTCAGAAGGCACGTCCTCTACCGTTCCTCCCATCTCTCATCATATAAGGACGGTATTCATGACGGACAGCAACCAAGAAGGTCCCAGTGATCTCCAACGTATCGACACTCTAGAGGCCATACTGCATGCCTTGGTCAAATCCATGGATGAGATCAAAACGGCCCTTCCAACTTTGCAAGGAAAGATGCCTGGGCAATCAAATTTGGGTCCCGCGGTCAATGTAGACTCGAACTCAGCTGCGCCAAACCCGGATGATAATTCTCCTAAAATATTGGCTCCCACCGCTGCAGACGAGGCCAGGGAGGCAAGAAGGGAGGTCCAGGAGCTCCGGGCCATGTTTCAAGCCCGAGAAACTTGCCAGGACCTCATGATACGACAACCGTATCCTGCCACGTTGAGAGATGTTCCCTTCCCACCAAAATATAAACCATTCCACATCAATCTATATGACGGGAAGACATCTGCAAGCAGGTACATTACCTACTTCGAAGTCACAACCGACCATCTGCCCCATGACGACGCCATCCTTACGCGATTGTTCATCGGAGCCTTGGAAGGGGTCGCCTTCGACTGGTACCGCAACTTGCCGGACAATTGCATCCACTCCTTCACCGGCTTCAAGCGTATGTTCTTAGAGAGGTTCTATGAAGTAGGACAAGATGTGACAATGTCCACCCTCATGGACGTTGTTCAGGGAGAAAAGAAGCTAACAAAAAATTATATCGAGCGATTTCGCCAAACCGCGATGAAGCTGCCTTCCGGCAACCCTGATTCCTTCTT